>JACEGR010000012.1:0-600000 GCA_014170235.1 Listronotus bonariensis
TTTAATGGATGGTACTTCTTTGGGTACACGCCAAAATTAAATTAAAAGTACTAAAAAACCAAAAAAATTTAAACAAGTAAAAAGATAATTAAAAATCGACGTTTCGGTGGCAAATCTGCCACCGTTGTCAAGACAAACAACAATAAAATAATAAAAATGAAAACTTACTATTATTCAGGCTTTAAAATTCAAATTTTTTATGTTTTTTCTCGGATATTCTGAAAATTTTGACATTAAATGTCAAAACATGTTTATTTGGTTATAGTGTCATGGTGACATAGATAACTGGTTGCTGGTGTATTGATTGTTTATTTTAAAAAAGGTGAATGGTTAGTTAATTTTTAGTCTTCCTGAAGATACTTCAGTATCAAGCAAAGGCAACCAAGTGTTATTTAAATTAACTGAAATTGATGCTACACAATTATCTTTATTTAATAATATATACGCACTTTCTTTGATTTTGCGTTTTTTAGAACAAGTTTCCTTTGCTAAAATGCTCGAAGCATCCCAGTTTATTCTATGATTGTTATCAAATGCGTGTTGGCAGATTTTTGATTTATGAAATTCTGTGTTTTTAATGTATGATCTGTGTTCTTTTATGCGTTTGGCTAATGGTCTACAAGTTTCACCTATATAAAACTTATTGCATTCGCAAGGTATTTTATAAATGACATTTTTTGTATTTTCATTTAAGTTGTATGGTTTTGTTTTTGTTAATTGAGATCTGATTGTGTTTTGTGTTTTAAAGATTGTGCGAATATTAAATTTATGCCCTATTCGTTGAATTTTATTTGATAGTCCGGGAATGTATGGTAAAAATAAATTTGTAATAGGTCTATTTTGATTTTGTCTTATAACTGGAGTTTCAAATTCAAGGAAACAATTATTTATAAAATCAAGAGGATAATTATTTTGAATTAAAATATTTTTTAAATAATCTTTTCAATATTTATATTTTGATTAGAACAAATGACTTTAATTCTATCAAATAGAGATTTGAGCAGACTCAACTATGTTTGATTATTTTTTCAGGGAAGGCCCTCCCTTAAAAATTATTATTTTATTTTTATATATTTTTTTGGCTAATTTAACTTTTTTAGTGTGTTTGATACAATTTTGAATATTTTTAACCCCAAAACACCCTAAAAAAATTAAAAATACCTATTTTTCTGATTTTTGCACCGAAAACCCCCTTAAAAATTAAAACAAATTCCAGCAAATAGTTATTTTTACCAATTTTTTTCTTTTATATAGAAATTGATTTTTGCCCCCAAAGGAACCCTTAACCCTTTGCGGCCGGAATTATATTTTAATAAAACTAAGAAAAAGTTATACTGTACTTGCCTAATAATGGTGTCTGGAAGATATTAATTCGTTTTTTTTTATGTTTTTTTTTTGGTTTAGGTTTAGAGGGGTGTCTTCACAGTGAAACCACTAGGCATTATAAAGGCAAATTATTTATTATACTAAGGTTACAAGGGCTTAATAATTATTTGTTATGGTATTCCAAGAAACATTTTTTCTTATCCGTCAGACATAGCGCGACGTCACATCTGAAACAAATTATTCCAGTAAGTTTTAAAATATTTATATTTGATAAAAATTACCTTGTACAAAGCCACCTCGATTTGTGGGGTTCTGATTTGCTGCTAAAAGAAGCACTTCTTCTTGGTTATTCAGAATGAATAGGCATATGTGAATATGAATCGTATCGAATTTCATTTGGAACAATACGCTTAAAATGACTTACTGATCCACTTGATGGACGGCCCTTTTTACAGCTGAGTCCTCTGACCCAATCAAACCCATAGCCACAGAACAAACAGCTCCAAGTTTTTTTATTTGCATTGCCACCAGCTTTTTGTAAAGCGTAGAGATTACTTTGAAATACTATATGGTTACAAAGGCTTTCTGGAAACATTTGAAGAAACATATCGGTAGGAGTTTCTACATCAAGGCCAATTTTTGGTCCAGTTAATTCATTAAATATTTTCATATTTTTTAAGCCATTTGTTGTAAATTTAGACCAAATGGTTTTTTTGCAAATTCTCGTGCTTGAATAACTGAGCGGGAGCTCATCATCGCTATCCCAGATTAAATAATTGATATTATTGACCTCCGTCACAGAAATATCGTGATCAAAAATAATGGGCATTGATTCTATGTCAAACATGTCAAAATTTGCATCACTATTAGAATTTGTCATATGTTCATCTTCCCCAATATCGTCGTCACTTACATCCCCCAGCTCGCTATTATCATCCACTGGAACGTCTTCATTAAAATCGAACAAGTCATCCGCTTTTATATTTTTTATTTGCAAAAATATATTTTTTGGACTACCACCTATAAATAACAAAAACAGATTCTATGAGTCCTAGTGTCCCCATGGTGAGCCCACCAGATATTTTCAATCAAAAATCATATTTATTTGTAGAACTAATGATTATTAATATAACAAATCTATAAAACAATATACTTGATAAATATTAAAACCAAAACTTACCCGCCATCTTCCTAATATATTGTTCTAATGCATAAAATCAATCACACTTTATCACTTAGCAACAACATCCCTAAATAACTAAAATTATAAATTTAAAATGGCGCATGAACACATCGGCGAAGATTGCTTAGGGTGGGGCGATATCTTACGCCTACGTCATTACAGGTGTATTCGCCGCGAAGTCACCAGGCACTTAAAAATATATTTATTTTTAAGTGTCCTCACTGTGTGACCACTAGGGAACAAAAGGTGAAAAATAGGAAAAATTTGGTCAAAACCGCATATTTGTACGAATTTCGTCGATTTGAGCAGATTCAACTATGTTTGATTATTTTTTCAGGGAAGGCCCCCTTAAAAATAATTATTTTATTTTTATATATTTTTTGGCTAATTTAATTTTTTTTAGTGTGTTTGATACAATTTTGAATATTTTTTAACCCCAAAACACCCTAAAAAATTAAAAATACCTATTTTTCTGATTATTCCACCGAAAACCCCTTAAAAATTAAAACAAATTCCAGCAAATAGTTATTTTTACCAATTTTTTTCTTTTTATATAAAGGGTCCGCCAAATAACTTTTTTTTAAATAAAAACTCTTAAAAAAACTACTGAATATTTTGTCAAATTTCTTTTTTATTTGAAAGTACAATTCTTCCGGTTAATAATGGAAAATAATTTCATTCAAATGGCTGCCTCGGCTGGCCATGCAGTAGCCTACACGATTGGTCCAATTTTTAAGCACATTATCGATTGTGTGCATCTGTATTTCACCAATGGCTTCATGAATATTGTCCTTTAAAGCGTCAATTGTCTCTGGCTTGTCGGCGTAACACTTATCTTTGACGGCACTCCACAAATAATAGTCCAACGGTGTCAAATCGCAGCTCCGAGGTGGCGAAACGACATCAGCTCTGCGGCTGATAATGCGATCTTCAAAAACAGGGCGCAAAACATCGAGTGTAGCTTCGGCTGTGTGGCACGTAGCGCCGTCCTGTTGAAACCAAATGTTGCCAATATCCTCATCTTCAATTTTTGTGAACAAAATTCGTTCAACATGGCCCGATAACGATCGCCATTGACTGTAACGGTCACTCCTTGCTCATTTTCGAAGAAAAATGGCCCAATTATGCCTCTGGACCAAAATCCGCACCAAACAGTGACTCGTTTTGGGTGCGTCGGCTTTTCAATGTATGCGTGCGGGTCTTCTGTGCCCCAAATGCGACAATTTTGCTTGTTTACATACCCGCCAAGATCTAAATGAGGTTCATCTGAAAAGATGCTTTTTTGGCAAAATCGGCATCAACATTACCATGATTTTCAAAGTAATGTCGCAATATTTCTCAGCGTTGTTCAAGCGTATACACAACCATATTCGTTCAGCGGAAGGATATAACTAATTATCTGTCAAATCAAACATGAGCTAAGTGTTACCATTCACAAAATAAGCACTACTTGAAAAAAAAACGTTAGATGGCGGACCCTTTAGAAATTGATTTTTGCCCCCAAAGGAACCCTTAAAAATAGGAAAAATCTTTTCAAAACCGCATATTTGTACGAATTTCGTCGATTTGAGCAGATTCAACTATGTTTGATTATTTTTTCAGGGAAGGCCCCCTTAAAAATTATTATTTTATTTTTATATATTTTTTGGCTAATTTAATTTTTTTTAGTGTGTTTGATACAATTTTGAATATTTTTTAACCCCAAAACACCCTAAAAAATTAAAAATACCTATTTTTCTGATTTTTGCACCGAAAACCCCCTTAAAAATTAAAACAAATTCCAGCAAATAGTTATTTTTACCAATTTTTTCTTTTTATATAGAAATTGATTTTTGCCCCCAAAGGAACCCTTAAAAATAGGAAAAATTTGGTCAAAACCGCATATTTGTACGAATTTCGTCGATTTGAGCAGACTCAACTATGTTTGATTATTTTTTCAGGGAAGGCCCTCCCTTAAAAATTATTATTTTATTTTTATATATTTTTTGGCTAATTTAATTTTTTTTAGTGTGTTTGATACAATTTTGAATATTTTTAACCCCAAAACACCCTAAAAAATTAAAAAATACCTATTTTTCTGATTTTTGCACCGAAAACCCCCTTAAAAATTAAAACAAATTCCAGCAAATAGTTATTTTTACCAATTTTTTTCTTTTTATATAGAAATTGATTTTTGCCCCCAAAGGAACCCTTAAAAATAGGAAAAATTTTAATGGATGGTACTTCTTTGGGTACACGCCAAAAATTAAATTAAAAGTACTAAAAACCAAAAAAATTTAAACAAGTAAAAAGATAATTAAAAATCGACGTTTCGGTGGCAAATCTGCCACCGTTGTCAAGACAAACAACAATAAAATAATAAAAATGAAAACTTACTATTATTCAGGCTTTAAAATTCAAATTTTTTATGTTTTTTCTCGGATATTCTGAAAATTTTGACATTAAATGTCAAAACATGTTTATTTGGTTATAGTGTCATGGTGACATAGATAACTGGTTGCTGGTGTATTGATTGTTTATTTTAAAAAAGGTGAATGGTTAGTTAATTTTTAGTCTTCCTGAAGATACTTCAGTATCAAGCAAAGGCAACCAAGTGTTATTTAAATTAACTGAAATTGATGCTACACAATTATCTTTATTTAATAATATATACGCACTTTCTTTGATTTTGCGTTTTTTAGAACAAGTTTCCTTTGCTAAAATGCTCGAAGCATCCCAGTTTATTCTATGATTGTTATCAAATGCGTGTTGGCAGATTTTTGATTTATGAAATTCTGTGTTTTTAATGTATGATCTGTGTTCTTTTATGCGTTTGGCTAATGGTCTACAAGTTTCACCTATATAAAACTTATTGCATTCGCAAGGTATTTTATAAATGACATTTTTTGTATTTTCATTTAAGTTGTATGGTTTTGTTTTTGTTAATTGAGATCTGATTGTGTTTTGTGTTTTAAAGATTGTGCGAATATTAAATTTATGCCCTATTCGTTGAATTTTATTTGATAGTCCGGGAATGTATGGTAAAAATAAATTTGTAATAGGTCTATTTTGATTTTGTCTTATAACTGGAGTTTCAAATTCAAGGAAACAATTATTTATAAAATCAAGAGGATAATTATTTTGAATTAAAATATTTTTTAAATAATCTTTTCAATATTTATATTTTGATTAGAACAAATGACTTTAATTCTATCAAATAGACTTTTTACAATTATTCCACCGAAAACCCCCTTAAAAATTAAAACAAATTCCAGCAAATAGTTATTTTTTACCAATTTTTTTCTTTTTATATAGAAATTGATTTTTGCCCCCAAAGGAACCCTTAAAAATAGGAAAAATCTTGTCAAAACCGCATATTTGTACGAATTTCGTCGATTTGAGCAGACTCAACTATGTTTGATTATTTTTTCAGGGAAGGCCCTCCTTAAAAATTATTATTTTATTTTTATATATTTTTTTGGCCAATTTAATTTTTTTTAGTGTGTTTGATACAATTTTGAATATTTTTTAACCCCAAAACACCCTAAAAAATTAAAAATACCTATTTTTCTGATTTTTGCACCGAAAACCCCCTTAAAAATTAAAACAAATTCCAGCAAATAGTTATTTTTACCAATTTTTTTCTTTTTATATAGAAATTGATTTTTGCCCCCAAAGGAACCCTTAAAAATAGGAAAAATTTTGTCAAAACCGCATATTTGTACGAATTTCGTCGATTTGAGCAGATTCAACTATGTTTGATTATTTTTTCAGGGAAGGCCCCCTTAAAAATTATTATTTTATTTTTATATATTTTTTTGGCTAATTTAATTTTTTTTAGTGTGTTTGATACAATTTTGAATATTTTTTAACCCCAAAACACCCTAAAAAAATTAAAAATACCTATTTTTCTGATTTTTGCACCGAAAACCCCTTAAAAATTAAAACAAATTCCAGCAAATAGTTATTTTTACCAATTTTTTTCTTTTTATATAGAAATTGATTTTTGCCCCCAAAGGAACCCTTAAAAATAGGAAAAATTTTGTCAAAACCGCATATTTGTACGAATTTCGTCGATTTGAGCAGACTCAACTATGTTTGATTATTTTTTCAGGGAAGGCCCTCCTTAAAAATTATTATTTTATTTTTATATATTTTTTTGGCTAATTTAATTTTTTTTAGTGTGTTTGATACAATTTTGAATATTTTTAACCCCAAAACACCCTAAAAAATTAAAAATACCTATTTTTCTGATTTTTGCACCGAAAACCCCTTAAAAATTAAAACAAATTCCAGCAAATAGTTATTTTTACCAATTTTTTTCTTTTATATAGAAATTGATTTTTGCCCCCAAAGGAACCCTTAAAAATAGGAAAAATTTGGTCAAAACCGCATATTTGTACGAATTTCGTCGATTTGAGCAGATTCAACTATGTTTGATTATTTTTTCAGGGAAGGCCCCCTTAAAAATTATTATTTTATTTTTATATATTTTTTTGGCTAATTTAATTTTTTTTAGTGTGTTTGATACAATTTTGAATATTTTTTAACCCCAAAACACCCTAAAAAATTAAAAAATACCTATTTTTCTGATTATTCCACCGAAAACCCCCTTAAAAATTAAAACAAATTCCAGCAAATAGTTATTGTTTACCAATTTTGTTCTTTGTATAAAGCAATTATCTGCCCCCATTGACTTTGGTACTCCACAAATAGCAGTCCAACGGTGTCAAATCGCAGCTCCGAGGTGGCGAAACGACATCAGCTCTGCGGCTGATAATGCGATCTTCAAAAACAGGGCGCAAAACATCGAGTGTAGCTTCGGCTGTGTGGCACGTAGCGCCGTCCTGTTGAAACCAAATGTTGCCAATATCCTCATCTTCAATTTTTGTGAACAAAATTCGTTCAACATGGCCCGATAACGATCGCCATTGACTGTAACGGTCACTCCTTGCTCATTTTCGAAGAAAAATGGCCCAATTATGCCTCTGGACCAAAATCCGCACCAAACAGTGACTCGTTTTGGGTGCGTCGGCTTTTCAATGTATGCGTGCGGGTCTTCTGTGCCCCAAATGCGACAATTTTGCTTGTTTACATACCCGCCAAGATCTAAATGAGGTTCATCTGAAAAGATGCTTTTTTGGCAAAATCGGCATCAACATTACCATGATTTTCAAAGTAATGTCGCAATATTTCTCAGCGTTGTTCAAGCGTATACACAACCATATTCGTTCAGCGGAAGGATATAACTAATTATCTGTCAAATCAAACATGAGCTAAGTGTTACCATTCACAAAATAAGCACTACTTGAAAAAAACGTTAGATGGCGGACCCTTTAGAAATTGATTTTTGCCCCCAAAGGAACCCTTAAAAATAGGAAAATCTTTTCAAAACCGCATATTTGTACGAATTTCGTCGATTTGAGCAGATTCAACTATGTTTGATTATTTTTTCAGGGAAGGCCCCCTTAAAAATTATTATTTTATTTTTATATATTTTTTTGGCTAATTTAATTTTTTTTTAGTGTGTTTGATACAATTTTGAATATTTTTTAACCCCAAAACACCCTAAAAAAATAAAAATACCTATTTTTCTGATTTTTGCACCGAAAACCCCTTAAAAATTAAAACAAATTCCAGCAAATAGTTATTTTTACCAATTTTTTTCTTTTTATATAGAAATTGATTTTTGCCCCCAAAGAAACCCTTAAAAATAGGAAAAATTTGGTCAAAACCGCATATTTGTACGAATTTCGTCGATTTGAGCAGACTCAACTATGTTTGATTATTTTTTCAGGGAAGGCCCTCCCTTAAAAATTATTATTTTATTTTTATATATTTTTTGGCTAATTTAATTTTTTTTTAGTGTGTTTGATACAATTTTGAATATTTTTTAACCCCAAAACACCCTAAAAAATTAAAAATACCTATTTTTCTGATTTTTGCACCGAAAACCCCTTAAAAATTAAAACAAATTCCAGCAAATAGTTATTTTTACCAATTTTTTTCTTTTTATATAGAAATTGATTTTTGCCCCCAAAGGAACCCTTAAAAATAGGAAAAATTTGGTCAAAACCGCATATTTGTACGAATTTCGTCGATTTGAGCAGATTCAACTATGTTTGATTATTTTTTCAGGGAAGGCCCCCTTAAAAATTATTATTTTATTTTTATATATTTTTTTGGCTAATTTAATTTTTTTTAGTGTGTTTGATACAATTTTGAATATTTTTTAACCCCAAAACACCCTAAAAAAATTAAAAATACCTATTTTTCTGATTATTCCACCGAAAACCCCTTAAAAATTAAAACAAATTCCAGCAAATAGTTATTTTTACCAATTTTTTTCTTTTTATATAAAGGGTCCGCCAAATAACTTTTTTTTTAAATAAAAACTCTTAAAAAACTACTGAATATTTTGTCAAATTTCTTTTTATTTGAAAGTACAATTCTTCCGGTTAATAATGGAAAATAATTTCCTTATTCAAATGGCTGCCTCGGCTGGCCATGCAGTAGCCTACACGATTGGTCCAATTTTTAAGCACATTATCGATTGTGTGCATCTGTATTTCACCAATGGCTTCACGAATATTGTCCTTTAAAAGATAAGGCCTGGGGGCTTGGCGCGTGACGTCATCATATCTAGGCCTAGCAGTGTATAGGTACCATACGCATTATTATAACAAAGTTTGTTATATATGTGAATTTTTATAATGTTGTTAAGGGTTTCCGGTTTAAACGGGGCTGCCAGAACGTGAACTGAACCCTTAGTCGCACCCCATTCGATTTTTTTTCGGGAAAACGAAATTTCAAAGCAACAACCCGATATCCACATAAATGTAATATTGGAGATTTTAGCGTCATTATCGGTATACTGTCACTAATGGGGTTTACTGTCATAACTGGAGTTTACTCTCGTAATTGGGGTTTATTCTCATAATTGGGGTTTACTGTCATAATTGAGGTTTAATATCAGATAAGTAAACCTGCAGTAAATATGAAAGCGAGCTACGACCCTATTTATGAAAGGTTTGTAGTTTCCTTTTTCTTTTTTACTTACTTGATTATGATTATTCTTAGAGCAATAATTTTTAAGAAATGTGTTAGAAATGCTACTAAGAAAAATTTTTGAAATATCGATTTTTATGTGCTCTTTGCATTTCTCAAAAGGTGTTAAAAGTTTATGTTTACATAGATAATTTAACAGCAATTGACAAAGAAAGGACTTTTTATTGTAAATATCCAAAAAGTGTCTTCAAATTCATCAATTAGTTTTTTAAATATAATGTAAGATACCATCACTATATCTACTACTTGTTCGCGAGGATATAAAAGACGACCACGACTTAAAGATTGTATAAGATTGTAAAAATCTTCTACAATACAAGGTTCATTTAATGTTAAATTATCTTTGCAAAATTCACAGTTGATTTTTTTAAAACAATATAGCAGCAATATCCACCCAAATAAGTTATAACTGGCATTTCAGATCTGATAGCTTCAGAGTCTGATTCTTGAATTACAAGTTTGGATAACAAACTATCAATCTGGTCAGCATAACTTAAAGAGGTACCTAACTGGGATTCGCTGAGGGTGTCACAATCTAGTTCAAAGAATTCGTTTATATTAATATTTCCATAATGTCTAGATTTTAGTGACAATATAGACTGAATTCTGAGTCTTTTTTCTGATTCATATAGTTGGCGAACTGAGATATGATAATGGCCACCAGCTAATTGCCTATATTTTCCAAAACGCCCTTCCAATGGATCTGTTTGAAATTTGCCTAGTAATACATAATTCATATCTAATTCAGTTAAACAATACTTGGTAACTTCAAGAAGTCCATAGATGGTGTGACTTAATGCAGTGTGTGTCTGCCGAGTTAAGTTATTGGGAAAATTAGAGGCTTTCCAAGTATCTAGCCAATTTTGCATTTGATTTAAGAAATAAAATTTAGTATCTTCATTGGGGGCAGCTAATATAGTTTTGGTGAAAGGTTCTTGGTACTTATCTAATAAATGTTTGCCCTTAAGGGGAGTTTTAACGTTAACGATTTTCCACCATGTCCATATAATGCTAATAAAGTCTGCTGTGTCTTGTGAAAAAGACAAATTATTAAAAGGGCCTTTTAGAGCTTCGATAACAAAAGGGTTAAATATTTTAAGGGATAATTTGACATTTTGTCTTTCTATAGACGATGGATATAAAGCCTTTAAGCTAAGTGAATAGCCATGTTTTAGTAATTTGTCTTTTTCCAGTTCATGCAGTTTTTTTACAGTAGAAAAAGCAGCACATTTTTTTGACCTGTCTGAAAATCAGGATAAGAAAGTGTTTGGTCGGGTTTTGAATTAAGCCAGTTATTAAAAATACATTTTAGTAAATGAACGGTGTCGAAAAGGTAAAATAGTGGTCTTTCTGGGTCAATGGGATGTGGAAAAACTATGCTAAGTTTATTAAAGGGTGAAAAATTGCTCATTGCTTTACTATTTATTGCATTGTTGTCACTAATTGTGCAAAATACCAGGTATCCAATTTCTTCTAAATTTTCTATTATAGTTTTAATAAACTGATATAACATTTTCGAGTTTACTGTGGACACAGGACATATATGAATAACTTCTTTAAGACTTGAGCAAGGACTAGTTATCATAAATGCCACTGCGGATGATGCTACAGTATTATTATTTACTGCTGTTCCTACAGTATTGCCTGCTTTAAAGTCCAAATAGGGTTCAATATGAATTTCATCAAATAGTAATATAACATTTTTCTCTTTATCGGTTAAATACTGGAAAATGTTGCGAGCATAGGTTAAAAAAAACTTTCTTTCATCAATATGGGGATCTGTCAAAAATGTATTGCAAATATTTTTTATTGTGTCGGGATGAGGTAATATAATTGGAGCATGGTTACGCAAATATTTATAAGAATGCGGACTTATAGTAAACAAAATTGAACATAAAACCATGGTGCTAGGTGAATATCTATATCTTTCCTTTGGTAAACATAATAAAGTTAACTGTTCTGAAACAAATTTTAGATTTTGAGTTTGTTCATCAGACCCTTTTAAATTTGAAAGAATATTTATAACAAAATTTAGGATCTTTTTATTTTTGTCATAGTCAGGGTCAGCTTGGTGCTTGGCTTGGTACGAACTAGACTCAGGATCTGGTATCGAACTGGGTATGCTACTCGAAGGCTCAGTCGAGGACTCAGTATTAGGACTTAGGGGAATTGACAACATTGTATTATCAATTGCATCAATAATATTTCCTAATTCATCCAAAGTGCTAATTTTAAAAGGACACTTTAAATTAGTTATTGAAACACAAACTGACTGGCCATATAAATATGTCTCTAAGTTTAAATTACTAGAAATAACAATTGCCCAAGTTATTACAGGACCAGGGGTATACTCAAATTTAAATAATGTTAAATTATCTGAATTCACTACTGAAAACCAGCCACCTTTAACAATAAAATTTTTAAATAGTCTTAAAAACCCATCGAAATCCTCAAAACATGTAGCCTCTTTATGAATGTTAAATTCTTTTTTACTCTGTTTTAATGCTTGTAAAAGATGTAATTCATCTAGGTCTTTATACTTTTCATCCTTACTCTTCCGAGATGGTACGTTTTTGAAAAATAATCTGGACAATTTGGAAAAACAGTTGGAATAGCATTGTCTTTCAATCGAGGCTTTTTTAAATTTACTTTGATAATATTACCTTGCTTTTATATCCTGTTGGGAAATAATCCAAATAATACTACCTGCAGTAAAATGTAATCTGACACACTTTTTAGTGTTTTTATTGGGGACCAAATCGTCTCGGAGGAATTGAACGCAACCATTTCTTTTTAACTCACTATCATTTGGAAAACCAAATACGTGTACTTTTGGCCCGTTAGTGTAGTTTCCACGGCACCCGGTGCGCAACACTTATACGGCATATTCACATTAGTTTTAAAGTGTAATTTCAATATTAAAACTACTTTTTTATTTTGAAATAATCAGAAAACGTCCGAAACCGGCAAGAAAATAAACAAACTAACGCTTCGTGACAACAAATAAACTAGTAAAAACTACCTAGGGCAAGGGGGCAAAGTTCAAGAGCCGGAATTGTGGTGAACATTTAGAAAAATATTGAATGCGCGAGGTGGCGATGTCATTCACAATATTATACAATTTACAATACAATATTATTTTATATGGAAAAAGGTCTCGACCTAGATGTGACGTCAGGCCCTAATATAATTTAAGCGCCGTCTTTGACGGCACTCCACAAATGTGGTCCAACGATTGTTAAATCGCAGCTCCGAGGTGGCGAAACGACATCCCAGCTCTGCGGCTGATAATGCGATCTTCAAGAAACAGGGCGCAAAACATCGAGGGTGTAACTTTGGCTGTGTGGCGCATGCTTATATTGAAACCAAATGTTGCCATGTCTCATCTTCAATTTTTGTGAACAAAAATTCGTTGCAGCCGCGATCGCCATTGACTGTAACGGTCACTCCTTGCTCATTTTCGAAGAAAAATGGCCCAATTATGCCTCTGGACCAAAATCCGCACCAAACAGTGACTCGTTTTGGGTGCGTCAGCTTTCAATGTGTGCGTGCGGGTCTTCTGTGCCCCAAATGCAGGCATAAGTACCTTGTTTACATACCCGCCAAGATCTAAATGAGGTTCATCTGAAAAAAGATGCGCAGCAAAATCGGCATCAACATTACCATGATTTTCAAAGTAATGTCGCAATATTTCTCAGCGTTGTTCAAGCGTATACACAGCCATATTCGTTCGGAAGGATATAACTAATTATCCTGTCAAATAAACATGACTAAGTGTTACCATTCACAAAATAAGCACTCGCCAGAAAACAAAAAAAAGGTTAGATGGCGGATCTGAAGCGCCCTGATTTTTGCCCCCAAAGGAACCCTTAAAAAATAGGAAAAATCTTTTCAAAACCCGCATATTTGTACGAATTTCGTCGATTTCGAGCAGATTCAATCCTGGTGTTTGATTATTTTTTTCCGGGAAGGCCCACCAAAAATTATTATTTTATTTTTATATATTTTTTGGCTAAATTTTATTTTTTTTTTAGTGCTGATTGGATACAATTTTGAATATTTTTAACCCCAAAACACCCTAAAAAAATAAAAAATACCTATTTTTCTGATTATTCGCACCGAAAACCCCCTTAAAAATTAAACAAATTCCAGCAAATAGTTATTTTTACCAAATTTTTCTTTTTATATAGAAATTGATTTTGCCCCCAAAGGAACCCTTAAAAATAGGAAAAATCTGGTCAAAACCGCATATTTGTACGAATTTCGTCGATTTGAGCAGACTCAACTATGTTTGATTATTTTTTCAGGAAGGCCCCCTTAAAAATTATTATTTTATTTTTATATATTTTTTGGCTAATTTAATTTTTTTAGTGTGTTTGATACAATTTTGAATATTTTTTAACCCCAAAACACCCTAAAAAAATTAAAAATACCTATTTTTCTGATTTTTGCACCGAAAACCCCTTAAAAATTAAAACAAATTCCAGCAAATAGTTATTTTTACCAATTTTTTCTTTTTATATAGAAATTGATTTTTGCCCCCAAAGGAACCCTTAAAAATAGGAAAAATTTGTGTCAAAACCGCATATTTGTTACGAATTTCGTCGATTTGAGCAGACTCAACTATGTTTGATTATTTTTCAGGGAAGGCCCTCCCTTAAAAATTATTATTTTATTTTTATATATTTTTTGGCCAATTTAATTTTTTTTAGTGTGTTTGATACAATTTTGAATATTTTTTAACCCCAAAACACCCTAAAAAAATTAAAAAATACCTATTTTTCTGATTTTTGCACCGAAAACCCCTTAAAAATTAAAACAAATTCCAGCAAATAGTTATTTTTACCAATTTTTTCTTTTTATATAGAAATTGATTTTTGCCCCCAAAGGAACCCTTAAAAATAGGAAAAATTTGGTCAAAACCGCATATTTGTACGAATTTCGTCGATTTGAGCAGATTCAACTATGTTTGATTATTTTTTCAGGGAAGGCCCCCTTAAAAATAATTATTTTATTTTTATATATTTTTTTGGCTAATTTAATTTTTTTAGTGTGTTTGATACAATTTTGAATATTTTTTAACCCCAAAACACCCTAAAAAAATTAAAAAATACCTATTTTTCTGATTATTCCACCGAAAACCCCCTTAAAAATTAAAACAAATTCCAGCAAATAGTTATTTTTACCAATTTTTTCTTTTTATATAAAGGGTCCGCCAAATAACTTTTTTTTTAAATAAAAACTCTTAAAAAAACTACTGAATATTTTGTCAAATTTCTTTTTTTATTTGAAAGTACAATTCTTCCGGTTAATAATGGAAAATAATTTCATTCAAATGGCTGCCTCGGCTGGCCATGCAGTAGCCTACACGATTGGTCCAATTTTTAAGCACATTATCGATTGTGTGCATCTGTATTTCACCAATGGCTTCATGAATATTGTCCTTTAAAGCGTCAATTGTCTCTGGCTTGTCGGCGTAACACTTATCTTTGACGGCACTCCACAAATAATAGTCCAACGGTGTCAAATCGCAGCTCCGAGGTGGCGAAACGACATCAGCTCTGCGGCTGATAATGCGATCTTCAAAAACAGGGCGCAAAACATCGAGTGTAGCTTCGGCTGTGTGGCACGTAGCGCCGTCCTGTTGAAACCAAATGTTGCCAATATCCTCATCTTCAATTTTTGTGAACAAAAATTCGTTCAACATGGCCCGATAACGATCGCCATTGACTGTAACGGTCACTCCTTGCTCATTTTCGAAGAAAAATGGCCCAATTATGCCTCTGGACCAAAATCCGCACCAAACAGTGACTCGTTTTGGGTGCGTCGGCTTTTCAATGTATGCGTGCGGGTCTTCTGTGCCCCAAATGCGACAATTTTGCTTGTTTACATACCCGCCAAGATCTAAATGAGGTTCATCTGAAAAGATGCTTTTTTGGCAAAATCGGCATCAACATTACCATGATTTTCAAAGTAATGTCGCAATATTTCTCAGCGTTGTTCAAGCGTATACACAACCATATTCGTTCAGCGGAAGGATATAACTAATTATCTGTCAAATCAAACATGAGCTAAGTGTTACCATTCACAAAATAAGCACTACTTGAAAAAAAAAACGTTAGATGGCGGACCCTTTAGAAATTGATTTTTGCCCCCAAAGGAACCCTTAAAAATAGGAAAAATCTTTTCAAAACCGCATATTTGTACGAATTTCGTCGATTTGAGCAGATTCAACTATGTTTGATTATTTTTTCAGGGAAGGCCCCCTTAAAAATTATTATTTTATTTTTATATATTTTTTGGCTAATTTAATTTTTTTAGTGTGTTTGATACAATTTTGAATATTTTTTAACCCCAAAACACCCTAAAAAAATAAAAAATACCTATTTTTCTGATTTTTGCACCGAAAACCCCTTAAAAATTAAAACAAATTCCAGCAAATAGTTATTTTTACCAATTTTTTCTTTTTATATAGAAATTGATTTTTGCCCCCAAAGAAACCCTTAAAAATAGGAAAAATTTGGTCAAAACCGCATATTTGTACGAATTTCGTCGATTTGAGCAGACTCAACTATGTTTGATTATTTTTTCAGGGAAGGCCCTCCCTTAAAAATTATTATTTTATTTTTATATATTTTTTGGCCAATTTAATTTTTTTTAGTGTGTTTGATACAATTTTGAATATTTTTTAACCCCAAAACACCCTAAAAAATTAAAAATACCTATTTTTCTGATTTTTGCACCGAAAACCCCCTTAAAAATTAAAACAAATTCCAGCAAATAGTTATTTTTACCAATTTTTTTCTTTTTATATAGAAATTGATTTTTGCCCCCAAAGGAACCCTTAAAAATAGGAAAAATTTGGTCAAAACCGCATATTTGTACGAATTTCGTCGATTTGAGCAGATTCAACTATGTTTGATTATTTTTTCAGGGAAGGCCCTCCTTAAAAATTATTATTTTATTTTTATATATTTTTTGGCCAATTTAATTTTTTTAGTGTGTTTGATACAATTTTGAATATTTTTTAACCCCAAAACACCCTAAAAAATTAAAAAATACCTATTTTTCTGATTTTTGCACCGAAAACCCCTTAAAAATTAAAACAAATTCCAGCAAATAGTTATTTTTACCAATTTTTTCTTTTTATATAGAAATTGATTTTTGCCCCCAAAGGAACCCTTAAAAATAGGAAAAATTTTGTCAAAACCGCATATTTGTACGAATTTCGTCGATTTGAGCAGATTCAACTATGTTTGATTATTTTTTCAGGGAAGGCCCCCCTTAAAAATTATTATTTTATTTTTATATATTTTTTGGCTAATTTAATTTTTTTTAGTGTGTTTGATACAATTTTGAATATTTTTTAACCCCAAAACACCCTAAAAAATTAAAAAATACCTATTTTTCTGATTTTTGCACCGAAAACCCCCTTAAAAATTAAAACAAATTCCAGCAAATAGTTATTTTTACCAATTTTTTCTTTTTATATAGAAATTGATTTTTGCCCCCAAAGGAACCCTTAAAAATAGGAAAAATTTTGTCAAAACCGCATATTTGTACGAATTTCGTCGATTTGAGCAGACTCAACTATGTTTGATTATTTTTTCAGGGAAGGCCCTCCTTAAAAATTATTATTTTATTTTTATATATTTTTTGGCTAATTTAATTTTTTTTAGTGTGTTTGATACAATTTTGAATATTTTTAACCCCAAAACACCCTAAAAAATTAAAAAATACCTATTTTTCTGATTTTTGCACCGAAAACCCCTTAAAAATTAAAACAAATTCCAGCAAATAGTTATTTTTACCAATTTTTTCTTTTTATATAGAAATTGATTTTTGCCCCCAAAGGAACCCTTAAAAATAGGAAAAATTTGGTCAAAACCGCATATTTGTACGAATTTCGTCGATTTGAGCAGATTCAACTATGTTTGATTATTTTTTCAGGGAAGGCCCCCTTAAAAATTATTATTTTATTTTTATATATTTTTTTGGCTAATTTAATTTTTTTAGTGTGTTTGATACAATTTTGAATATTTTTTAACCCCAAAACACCCTAAAAAATTAAAAAATACCTATTTTTCTGATTATTCCACCGAAAACCCCTTAAAAATTAAAACAAATTCCAGCAAATAGTTATTTTTACCAATTTTTTCTTTTTATATAAAGGGTCCGCCAAATAACTTTTTTTAAATAAAAACTCTTAAAAAAACTACTGAATATTTTGTCAAATTTCTTTTTTATTTGAAAGTACAATTCTTCCGGTTAATAATGGAAAATAATTTCATTCAAATGGCTGCCTCGGCTGGCCATGCAGTAGCCTACACGATTGGTCCAATTTTTAAGCACATTATCGATTGTGTGCATCTGTATTTCACCAATGGCTTCATGAATATTGTCCTTTAAAGCGTCAATTGTCTCTGGCTTGTCGGCGTAACACTTATCTTTGACGGCACTCCACAAATAATAGTCCAACGGTGTCAAATCGCAGCTCCGAGGTGGCGAAACGACATCAGCTCTGCGGCTGATAATGCGATCTTCAAAAACAGGGCGCAAAACATCGAGTGTAGCTTCGGCTGTGTGGCACGTAGCGCCGTCCTGTTGAAACCAAATGTTGCCAATATCCTCATCTTCAATTTTTGTGAACAAAATTCGTTCAACATGGCCCGATAACGATCGCCATTGACTGTAACGGTCACTCCTTGCTCATTTTCGAAGAAAAATGGCCCAATTATGCCTCTGGACCAAAATCCGCACCAAACAGTGACTCGTTTTGGGTGCGTCGGCTTTTCAATGTATGCGTGCGGGTCTTCTGTGCCCCAAATGCGACAATTTTGCTTGTTTACATACCCGCCAAGATCTAAATGAGGTTCATCTGAAAAGATGCTTTTTTGGCAAAATCGGCATCAACATTACCATGATTTTCAAAGTAATGTCGCAATATTTCTCAGCGTTGTTCAAGCGTATACACAACCATATTCGTTCAGCGGAAGGATATAACTAATTATCTGTCAAATCAAACATGAGCTAAGTGTTACCATTCACAAAATAAGCACTACTTGAAAAAAAAAACGTTAGATGGCGGACCCTTTAGAAATTGATTTTTGCCCCCAAAGGAACCCTTAAAAATAGGAAAAATCTTTTCAAAACCGCATATTTGTACGAATTTCGTCGATTTGAGCAGATTCAACTATGTTTGATTATTTTTTCAGGGAAGGCCCCCTTAAAAATTATTATTTTATTTTTATATATTTTTTTGGCTAATTTAATTTTTTTTAGTGTGTTTGATACAATTTTGAATATTTTTTAACCCCAAAACACCCTAAAAAAATTAAAAAATACCTATTTTTCTGATTATTCCACCGAAAACCCCTTAAAAATTAAAACAAATTCCAGCAAATAGTTATTTTTACCAATTTTTTCTTTTTATATAAAGGGTCCGCCAAATAACTTTTTTTTAAATAAAAACTCTTAAAAAAAACTACTGAATATTTTGTCAAATTTCTTTTTTATTTGAAAGTACAATTCTTCCGGTTAATAATGGAAAATAATTTCATTCAAATGGCTGCCTCGGCTGGCCATGCAGTAGCCTACACGATTGGTCCAATTTTTAAGCACATTATCGATTGTGTGCATCTGTATTTCACCAATGGCTTCATGAATATTGTCCTTTAAAGCGTCAATTGTCTCTGGCTTGTCGGCGTAACACTTATCTTTGACGGCACTCCACAAATAATAGTCCAACGGTGTCAAATCGCAGCTCCGAGGTGGCGAAACGACATCAGCTCTGCGGCTGATAATGCGATCTTCAAAAACAGGGCGCAAAACATCGAGTGTAGCTTCGGCTGTGTGGCACGTAGCGCCGTCCTGTTGAAACCAAATGTTGCCAATATCCTCATCTTCAATTTTTGTGAACAAAAATTCGTTCAACATGGCCCGATAACGATCGCCATTGACTGTAACGGTCACTCCTTGCTCATTTTCGAAGAAAAATGGCCCAATTATGCCTCTGGACCAAAATCCGCACCAAACAGTGACTCGTTTTGGGTGCGTCGGCTTTTCAATGTATGCGTGCGGGTCTTCTGTGCCCCAAATGCGACAATTTTGCTTGTTTACATACCCGCCAAGATCTAAATGAGGTTCATCTGAAAAGATGCTTTTTTGGCAAAATCGGCATCAACATTACCATGATTTTCAAAGTAATGTCGCAATATTTCTCAGCGTTGTTCAAGCGTATACACAACCATATTCGTTCAGCGGAAGGATATAACTAATTATCTGTCAAATCAAACATGAGCTAAGTGTTACCATTCACAAAATAAGCACTACTTGAAAAAAAAACGTTAGATGGCGGACCCTTTAGAAATTGATTTTTGCCCCCAAAGGAACCCTTAAAAATAGGAAAAATCTTTTCAAAACCGCATATTTGTACGAATTTCGTCGATTTGAGCAGATTCAACTATGTTTGATTATTTTTCAGGGAAGGCCCCCTTAAAAATTATTATTTTATTTTTATATATTTTTTGGCTAATTTAATTTTTTTTTAGTGTGTTTGATACAATTTTGAATATTTTTTAACCCCAAAACACCCTAAAAAAATTAAAAAATACCTATTTTTCTGATTTTTGCACCGAAAACCCCCTTAAAAATTAAAACAAATTCCAGCAAATAGTTATTTTTACCAATTTTTTCTTTTTATATAGAAATTGATTTTTGCCCCCAAAGGAACCCTTAAAAATAGGAAAAATTTGGTCAAAACCGCATATTTGTACGAATTTCGTCGATTTGAGCAGATTCAACTATGTTTGATTATTTTTTCAGGGAAGGCCCTCCTTAAAAATTATTATTTTATTTTTATATATTTTTTGGCCAATTTAATTTTTTTTAGTGTGTTTGATACAATTTTGAATATTTTTTAACCCCAAAACACCCTAAAAAATTAAAAAATACCTATTTTCTGATTATTCCACCGAAAACCCCCTTAAAAATTAAAACAAATTCCAGCAAATAGTTATTTTTACCAATTTTTTTTTTTATATAGAAACTTGATTTTTGCTCCCAAAGGAACCCTTAAAAATAGGAAAAATCTTTGTCAAAACCGCATATTTGTACGAATTTCGTCGATTTGAGCAGACTCAACTATGTTTGATTATTTTTTCAGGGAAGGCCCTCCTTAAAAATTATTATTTTATTTTTATATATTTTTTGGCCAATTTAATTTTTTTTAGTGTGTTTGATACAATTTTGAATATTTTTTAACCCCAAAACACCCTAAAAAATTAAAAAATACCTATTTTTCTGATTTTTGCACCGAAAACCCCCTTAAAAATTAAAACAAATTCCAGCAAATAGTTATTTTTACCAATTTTTTCTTTTTATATAGAAATTGATTTTTGCCCCCAAAGGAACCCTTAAAAATAGGAAAAATTTGGTCAAAACCGCATATTTGTACGAATTTCGTCGATTTGAGCAGATTCAACTATGTTTGATTATTTTTTCAGGGAAGGCCCCCCTTAAAAATTATTATTTTATTTTTATAAATTTTTTGGCCAATTTAATTTTTTTTTAGTATGTTTGATACAATTTTGATTTTTTTAACCCCAAAACACCCTAAAAAATAAAAAAATACCTATTTTTCTGATTATTCCACCGAAAACCCCCTTAAAAATTAAAAAAATTCTAGCAAATAGTTATTTTAACCAAAATATTTTTTTTATATAAAACTTAATTTTTGTTTCCCAAAGGAACCCTTAAAAATAGGAAAAATCTTTTCAAAACCGCATATTTGTACGAATTTCGTCGATTTGAGCAGACTCAACTATGTTTGATTATTTTTTCAGGGAAGGCCCCCCTTAAAAATTATTATTTTATTTTTATATATTTTTTGGCCAATTTAATTTTTTTTAGTGTGTTTGATACAATTTTGAATATTTTTTAACCCCAAAACACCCTAAAAAATTAAAAAATACCTATTTTTCTGATTTTTGCACCGAAAACCCCTTAAAAATTAAAACAAATTCCAGCAAATAGTTATTTTTACCAATTTTTTCTTTTATATAGAAATTGATTTTTGCCCCCAAAGGAACCCTTAAAAATAGGAAAAATTTTGTCAAAACCGCATATTTGTACGAATTTCGTCGATTTGAGCAGACTCAACTATGTTTGATTATTTTTTCAGGGAAGGCCCTCCTTAAAAATTATTATTTTATTTTTATATATTTTTTGGCCAATTTAATTTTTTTAGTGTGTTTGATACAATTTTGAATATTTTTTAACCCCAAAACACCCTAAAAAATTAAAAAATACCTATTTTTCTGATTTTTGCACCGAAAACCCCCTTAAAAATTAAAACAAATTCCAGTACAAATATGCGGTTTTGACCAAATTTTTCCTATTTTTAAGGGTTTCTTTGGGGGCAAAAATCAATTTCTATATAAAAAGAAAAAAATTGGTAAAAATAACTATTTGCTGGAATTTGTTTTAATTTTTAAGGGGTTTTCGGTGCAAAAATCAGAAAAATAGGTATTTTTTAATTTTTTAGGGTGTTTTGGGGTTAAAAAATATTCAAAATTGTATCAAACACACTAAAAAAAAATTAAATTAGCCAAAAAAATATATAAAAATAAAATAATAATTTTTAAGGGGGCCTTCCCTGAAAAAATAATCAAACATAGTTGAATCTGCTCAAATCGACGAAATTCGTACAAATATGCGGTTTTGAAAAGATTTTTCCTATTTTTAAGGGTTCCTTTGGGGGCAAAAATCAATTTCTAAAGGGTCCGCCATCTAACGTTTTTTTTTTCAAGTAGTGCTTATTTTGTGAATGGTAACACTTAGCTCATGTTTGATTTGACAGATAATTAGTTATATCCTTCCGCTGAACGAATATGGTTGTGTATACGCTTGAACAACGCTGAGAAATATTGCGACATTACTTTGAAAATCATGGTAATGTTGATGCCGATTTTGCCAAAAAAGCATCTTTTCAGATGAACCTCATTTAGATCTTGGCGGGTATGTAAACAAGCAAAATTGTCGCATTTGGGGCACAGAAGACCCGCACGCATACATTGAAAAGCCGACGCACCCAAAACGAGTCACTGTTTGGTGCGGATTTTGGTCCAGAGGCATAATTGGGCCATTTTTCTTCGAAAATGAGCAAGGAGTGACCGTTACAGTCAATGGCGATCGTTATCGGGCCATGTTGAACGAATTTTTGTTCACAAAAATTGAAGATGAGGATATTGGCAACATTTGGTTTCAACAGGACGGCGCTACGTGCCACACAGCCGAAGCTACACTCGATGTTTTGCGCCCTGTTTTTGAAGATCGCATTATCAGCCGCAGAGCTGATGTCGTTTCGCCACCTCGGAGCTGCGATTTGACACCGTTGGACTATTATTTGTGGAGTGCCGTCAAAGATAAGTGTTACGCCGACAAGCCAGAGACAATTGACGCTTTAAAGGACAATATTCATGAAGCCATTGGTGAAATACAGATGCACACAATCGATAATGTGCTTAAAAATTGGACCAATCGTGTAGGCTACTGCATGGCCAGCCGAGGCAGCCATTTGAATGAAATTATTTTCCATTATTAACCGGAAGAATTGTACTTTCAAATAAAAAAGAAATTTGACAAAATATTCAGTAGTTTTTTTAAGAGTTTTTATTTAAAAAAAAGTTATTTGGCGGACCCTTTATATAAAAAGAAAAAAATTGGTAAAAATAACTATTTGCTGGAATTTGTTTTAATTTTTAAGGGGGTTTTCGGTGGAATAATCAGAAAAATAGGTATTTTTTAATTTTTTTAGGGTGTTTTGGGGTTAAAAAATATTCAAAATTGTATCAAACACACTAAAAAAAAATTAAATTAGCCAAAAAATATATAAAAATAAAATAATTATTTTTAAGGGGGCCTTCCCTGAAAAAATAATCAAACATAGTTGAATCTGCTCAAATCGACGAAATTCGTACAAATATGCGGTTTTGACCAAATTTTTCCTATTTATAACCTTTTGTTCCCTAGTGGTCACACAGTGAGGACACTTAAAAATAAATATATTTTTAAGTGCCTGGTGACTTCGCGGCGAATACACCTGTAATGACGTAGGCGTAAGATATCGCCCCACCCTAAGCAATCTTCGCCGATGTGTTCATGCGCCATTTTAAATTTATAATTTTAGTTATTTAGGGATGTTGTTGCTAAGTGATAAAGTGTGATTGATTTTATGCATTAGAACAATATATTAGGAAGATGGCGGGTAAGTTTTGGTTTTAATATTTATCAAGTATATTGTTTTATAGATTTGTTATATTAATAATCATTAGTTCTACAAATAAATATGATTTTTGATTGAAAATATCTGGTGGGCTCACCATGGGGACACTAGGACTCATAGAATCTGTTTTTGTTATTTATAGGTGGTAGTCCAAAAAATATATTTTTGCAAATAAAAAATATAAAAGCGGATGACTTGTTCGATTTTAATGAAGACGTTCCAGTGGATGATAATAGCGAGCTGGGGGATGTAAGTGACGACGATATTGGGGAAGATGAACATATGACAAATTCTAATAGTGATGCAAATTTTGACATGTTTGACATAGAATCAATGCCCATTATTTTTGATCACGATATTTCTGTGACGGAGGTCAATAATATCAATTATTTAATCTGGGATAGCGATGATGAGCTCCCGCTCAGTTATTCAAGCACGAGAATTTGCAAAAAAACCATTTGGTCTAAATTTACAACAAATGGCTTAAAAAATATGAAAATATTTAATGAATTAACTGGACCAAAAATTGGCCTTGATGTAGAAACTCCTACCGATATGTTTCTTCAAATGTTTCCAGAAAGCCTTTGTAACCATATAGTATTTCAAAGTAATCTCTACGCTTTACAAAAAGCTGGTGGCAATGCAAATAAAAAAACTTGGAGCTGTTTGTTCTGTGGCTATGGGTTTGATTGGGTCAGAGGACTCAGCTGTAAAAAGGGCCGTCCATCAAGTGGATCAGTAAGTCATTTTAAGCGTATTGTTCCAAATGAAATTCGATACGATTCATATTCACATATGCCTATTCATTCTGAATAACCAAGAAGAAGTGCTTCTTTTAGCAGCAAATCAGAACCCCACAAATCGAGGTGGCTTTGTACAAGGTAATTTTTATCAAATATAAATATTTTAAAACTTACTGGAATAATTTGTTTCAGATGTGACGTCGCGCTATGTCTGACGGATAAGAAAAAATGTTTCTTGGAATACCATAACAAATAATTATTAAGCCCTTGTAACCTTAGTATAATAAATAATTTGCCTTTATAATGCCTAGTGGTTTCACTGTGAAGACACCCCTCTAAACCTAAACCAAAAAAAAACATAAAAAAACGAATTAATATCTTCCAGACACCATTATTAGGCAAGTACAGTATAACTTTTTTCTTAGTTTTATTAAAATATAATTCCGGCCGCAAAGGGTTATAGGGTTCCCTTTGGGGGCAAAAATCAATTTCTATATAAAAAGAAAAAAATTGGTAAAAATAACTATTTGCTGGAATTTGTTTTAATTTTTAAGGGGGTTTCGGTGCAAAAATCAGAAAAATAGGTATTTTTAATTTTTTTAGGGTGTTTTGGGGTTAAAAATATTCAAAATTGTATCAAACACACTAAAAAAATTAAATTAGCCAAAAAAATATATAAAAATAAAATAATAATTTTTAAGGAGGGCCTTCCCTGAAAAAATAATCAAACATAGTTGAGTCTGCTCAAATCGACGAAATTCGTACAAATATGCGGTTTTGACAAAATTTTTCCTATTTTTAAGGGTTTCTTTGGGGGCAAAAATCAATTTCTATATAAAAAGAAAAAATTGGTAAAAATAACTATTTGCTGGAATTTGTTTTAATTTTTAAGGGGTTTTCGGTGCAAAAATCAGAAAAATAGGTATTTTTTATTTTTTAGGGTGTTTTGGGGTTAAAAATATTCAAAATTGTATCAAACACACTAAAAAAATTAAATTAGCCAAAAAATATATAAAAATAAAATAATAATTTTTAAGGGGGGCCTTCCCTGAAAAAATAATCAAACATAGTTGAGTCTGCTCAAATCGACGAAATTCGTACAAATATGCAGTTTTGAAAAGATTTTCCTATTTTTAAGGGTTCCTTTGGGAGGCAAAAATCAATTTCTATATAAAAGAAAAAATTGGTAAAAATAACTATTTGCTGGAATTTGTTTTAATTTTTAAGGGGTTTTCGGTGCAAAAATCAGAAAAATAGGTATTTTTAATTTTTTTAGGGTGTTTTGGGGTTAAAAATATTCAAAATTGTATCAAACACACTAAAAAAAATTAAATTAGCCAAAAAATATATAAAAATAAAATAATAATTTTTAAGGGGGGCCTTCCCTGAAAAAATAATCAAACATAGTTGAATCTGCTCAAATCGACGAAATTCGTACAAATATGCGGTTTTGACCAAATTTTTCCTATTTTTAAGGGTTCCTTTGGGGGCAAAAATCAATTTCTATATAAAAAGAAAAAATTGGTAAAAATAACTATTTGCTGGAATTTGTTTTAATTTTTAAGGGGTTTTCGGTGCAAAAATCAGAAAAATAGGTATTTTTAATTTTTTAGGGTGTTTTGGGGTTAAAAAATATTCAAAATTGTATCAAACACACTAAAAAAATTAAATTGGCCAAAAAATATATAAAAATAAAATAATAATTTTTAAGGGGGCCTTCCCTGAAAAATAATCAAACATAGTTGAGTCTGCTCAAATCGACGAAATTCGTACAAATATGCGGTTTTGACAAAGATTTTTCCTATTTTTAAGGGTTCCTTTGGGGGCAAAAATCAATTTCTATATAAAAGAAAAAAATTGGTAAAAATAACTATTTGCTGGAATTTGTTTTAATTTTTAAGGGGTTTTCGGTGCAATAATCAGAAAAATAGGTATTTTTAATTTTTTAGGGTGTTTTGGGGTTAAAAATATTCAAAATTGTATCAAACACACTAAAAAAAATTAAATTAGCCAAAAAATATATAAAAATAAAATAATAATTTTTAAGGAGGGCCTTCCTGAAAAAATAATCAAACATAGTTGAATCTGCTCAAATCGACGAAATTCGTACAAATATGCGGTTTTGACCAAGATTTTTCCTATTTTTAAGGGTTCCTTTGGGGGCAAAAATCAATTTCTATATAAAAAGAAAAAATTGGTAAAAATAACTATTTGCTGGAATTTGTTTTAATTTTTAAGGGGGTTTTCGGTGCAAAAATCAGAAAAATAGGTATTTTTTAATTTTTTAGGGTGTTTTGGGGTTAAAAAATATTCAAAATTGTATCAAACACACTAAAAAAATTAAATTAGCCAAAAAATATATAAAAATAAAATAATAATTTTTAAGGGAGGGCCTTCCCTGAAAAATAATCAAACATAGTTGAATCTGCTCAAATCGACGAAATTCGTACACATATGCGGTTTTGACAGGATTTTTCCCATTTTTAAGGGTTTCTTTGGGGGAAAAATTAATTTTTTTATAAAAAAAATATTTTGGTTAAAATGACTATTTGCTAGAATTTTTTTAATTTTTAAGGGGTTTTCGGTGGAGAAATCAGAAAAATAGGTATTTTTTATTTTTAGGGTGTTTTGGGGTCAAAAAAATCTAAATTGTATCAAACATACTAAAAAAATAAAAATTGTATCAAACATACTAAAAAAAATTAAATTGGCCAAAAAAATTTATAAAAATAAAATAATAATTTTTAAGGGGGCCTTCCCTGAAAAAATAATCAAACATAGTTGAATCTGCTCAAATCGACGAAATTCGTACAAATATGCGGTTTTGACAAAATTTTTCCTATTTTTAAGGGTTCCTTTGGGGGCAAAAATCAATTTCTATATAAAAAGAAAAAATTGGTAAAAATAACTATTTGCTGGAATCTGTTTTAATTTTTAAGGGGTTTTCGGTGCAAAAATCAGAAAAATAGGTATTTTTAATTTTTTTAGGGTGTTTTGGGGTTAAAAAATATTCAAAATTGTATCAAACACACTAAAAAAATTAAATTGGCCAAAAAAATATATAAAAATAAAATAATAATTTTTAAGGGGGCCTTCCCTGAAAAAATAATCAAACATAGTTGAATCTGCTCAAATCGACGAAATTCGTACAAATATGCGGTTTTGAAAAGATTTTTCCTATTTTTAAGGGTTCCTTTGGGAAACAAAAATTAAGTTTTATTAAAAAAAATATTTTGGTTAAAATAACTATTTGCTAGAATTTTTTAAAAGAAAGTCGTAAATATTTTATGGTATTTTACTCGTGAAACTTACTTTCACGACACCCCCTCTCTAGACACGCGCTCACTACAAACCTTTACAAATGTTGTAATCATGTTCGCTTACTTTGGAATTGTAAAAACTTTGAGTTGGTATTAAACCTGAGACGCATGCTACAGAGTGTTCTACATTATCCAGAAGAGATTCTAATTCTGAGTCAATTTGACGATCTTCATCTAAGTGAAGTTGTGGAAAGTCATCATTAAGCGTTGGTGGGACACTGACAACGTTCCGCATACCTTCATTATCGGATTCCTGAATACTGTCAGATTCGGACTCGGTGTCGGTATGAGTAACTAATGGAACCGTCTCGTATTCAGAAAAGTCCGACTCAGAAGTCAGCTCGTCGTCCGAATCGAAACTTACTATGTTACCCGGCTGCGCCGGTCGGATGTCGTCAAGATGTATGTTAGTTTGCTTTCCATTAATCATGATGTCATAGGTAGTATCAGAAACTTTTTCCACAACTTCGTAAGGTCCCGCCCAGGCTGGTAAAAATGCACCCCCGCGACGTTGTCGGACGTTTACGAAATCTCCCGCTTTAAATGTGATAATTGGCTCTGATTCTGAAGCACAAGCAGGATGTTTTCTTTTGACTGTCTTTAAAGGGAGTAGAATATTTTATATATATATATATATATATATATATATATATATATATATATATATATATATATATATATATATATATATATATATATTTTTTTATCTAAAAATTATCGACCCTGGTCTTGATGGTGGATGATGGTAATGATTTTTAAAAAATAGGATCCGAGCTTTTTTGCATTTTCTGAGAACATTTTCCATTGTAATGTATATTTTTTTACACCATCAGAAAGTAGAGATTTCAACGAATAAAAGACTACCGACTTTTTTTTAAATGCCGATATTTTAATATTAGCAATGTATATTTTTTCTTTATTTTGACTTGACTAACCAGAACTAACCAAAAAATTACAGTGTTTTTGGGACAAGCAAAGGTACGTTTGTACCAAATTTAGTAAAAATAATTTAAGGTAATAATAAATAAAGGTAAAAATAAAAAACCGAAAACTTAGTTATTTGAACTTGCAGTTGTACAGGCGTTTCTGTGCCCTTGGGGATCGAGAAAAGACTCATGCTAAATTGATCAAGATCATTGGACTAGATAAGGTTGCCTCGTAAGCCTTGCAACACGACGTCACATATGTATTTTGCTCGTTAGTATTGAAGTGTATTTCGTGTTTTGACTTGTAATTTATGTATTTGTGCGATTTTTAGTAATTTTATTTTTAAGTTTATTTTATTGGACTTTTGTAAAACATTTGGACCAACAATAAAACCAAAGATTCATTTCTGGCTTAAAAAATTAGCTGCCTCGAAAAGGTAAACAACCGAACGTTTTTTTTATTATACTACATCATTACAGTATTTTTTTACTTTTTAGTATGGATGAAATGATTTGCTATATAGCGAATTGCAAAAGCAACCGCAAAAAGGCAGAAAAGAAGATGAAATAATTGGTTTTTTTCCTTCCAGTAAAATTATGAAATCAAAATATTTTTCTTTTATTTGTGTTGTATTTTTGAATGTAAACTTAATAACCTATGTTTTATTATTTAAAATTTTCAATACAGTTTTACAATTTTTAATTAAGTCTTTTAATTAAAAATCTTTTATACAATATGTCTAGGTAAATTTGCGTCATAAGGGGAACTTTATTATTATAAATTTTATTAAATAAAGTTCTTTATAAAAAGTTCTGTATGGTCCAAAACCTAAAATGCAACCATCAGATATTGCATAAGTCATCTACGAGGTTTGGCCAAAAATGTAATTTTTGTTTTTGTTAGTTTTTAAAATTAAAAATACATTTCAAATATGCAAACTTGTTTATTTACAAGAAAAAACTTATTTAAATATTTTTGCAATAATGGTAAAAATTTAAGTTTTGCATATTAGTGCAACAAACATTATAAATTATTATAAACTGTACAAGGCAAGTTAAATAAACTTATTTAATTTACTGTTACAATGTAGATGTAAAATGATCTCATGTACAAACTTAAATTTTTTAGTTGTCACAAAAAAAATATTTTTTTTTTGTAAATAAACAAAATTACATATTTAAAAATACTTCCTAGATGACTAATATACATTTTTTTAGTTTAACACAAAACTTATAATTAGAAATAACTCTTTTTTTGTCAAATTTTTAATTAAAAGGAATCATAATTGACGCCAATGTAAGAAGACACACTATATTGAAATATAACTTTTAAATTCAATAAGGTAACTGATAGAACAAGTAAGAAAAAACAATTTAAACATAAAAATGTTTCTTATTTTATTGGCTTAAAGACAAAAAAACAAACTTTGTACAAACTTTACTTATTTAATTAAAAAATAACTCTCATGATTGCATGGTTTAATAGTCAAATTATATGCATTGTTTACTAAAGTCAAATAATAATAAGACAAAAACTTTTTGTCAAAAAAAAATGAATAAAACTTTTAAATGCTGTCATTCCAGTTTTTATCGTAACCTATTTATTACTTAAGGTAGAATGTAATTAAACACAAATTTACTTAATAATAAATTATTTAACAGGGTAATTCTGGCTGATATTTAAATACTGTATATTGCGCTCATTCGCCCTCATAATATTATCCCTCTAGACGTCCCTGTTTGCTACGTGGGCGCCAAGAAACTAGCAACTGCGATACATATGTGACGTAATAGACTGCTACGCACTGATTGGCTAAGATTTACGAGGCAACCTTTAGTTTAATGATCTTGTAAATTGATAGCATATTTGTTCTGGAACTAAGCGCTGTGAGTGAAGATTCCTAAAAACCTGATGTTTTTATGTTAGCGGTGTGCACGTGTTTTCGTAACGGCCGAGGACGGTGGCGCTCTCTACTGGAAGCGCCAGCAAGTGACAGTGAAGGTTATGCATAATACCAGTAGCAGTTCTTGGTTTGACAGCCGACAATTTATGCATTGCATCGACTGTAGAATTATTTTTGTTTTCTTTTTGGAATTTCTGGGGGCTACAAGCTCGATTATCCAGATTTTCCGCCGACGAAGCCCCGGAGATTGGACCCGAAGGGACCAAAACCAAGAAAAAAATAGAATAGAATAGATCTTAAAAACCGTCGGTCACCCGACTTGAGCCCATCCTGATTCCTATTTAAAAGGTTATTAAATTTCAAAGGGGCGTCTCAAAAATGCTTTTTTATTGCATTTTTGGCTGAAGCAATGCAATTTCCGGTAAACTTCATCAAGAAATTCCGTTACATTTGAGAAACAATATAGAGATTGGTCACAGAGTGTATACTATGTATGACATTCCAAAAATCTGTAGAAGGTAATCGTACTAAAACTATTTTAGATTTGGAGATGCCTGGTTTAAGACGAGGCAGGCCATTAAAGCCTTTTGAATAATGTGGTAAACGGTCGTAACTTTGATGCGCTAAAAAAACGGTTCATATTTTTCTTTACGGGTAAGGCTTTAATGCTAAAAATTCCCTTAATACATATTCGGGATTCCCACCAAAAGACATGATTCTCATTCAACTATGTAAGGATATGAGTTTTACCCGATGGGTAACGACTCATGAGACACAGGTGAAAACTCTTAAATGGAAAAAGACCTTGCCTGCAATATCAATAGTAAGATTTTAGTTATAATCAGTTTTCGCAAAAAATTGCTTATAAAGGTTCAAAACTACAAAGAACTGTATAATTTAGATAATCAATATTATAGTAATGGTCTGCTTTTTAAACATTTTCTTATTACAAAACACATCGCTCAAAATGACATTCGCAACTGACAACTTTTGACAATTGATTTTTATTATAATTCTTCCGACAATACCGATGTCATAATGTGCGATACCTTGAGAAATAATCCGTCGCCTACGGTCTGTACCGTACGCCCGTCCGATGCCGTTATATGTGCGCGTACCTTTACTGAACAGCCGTTTATCTATAAAAAGAGCATTACTGTGAGGTTATTTAGTAGCCCAAATATCATTGGTATTGTAATAACAGTTTAAAAGTTATAATTAAAATAAGTTTATTTAATACCAACTTTGAATGTTAATATCTTCCTAATGAACCGCGATAGAACTTTTTTTATATGGAGTACTAACATTATTTTGGCTCACTCTATGACCCATATCATTTTTGACCTTACCTTTTCGGATACTCTGTATTTATTTATTTATTTATTTATTTATTCTCAGTATCTACAGTTATTGCCAATTACAGATACCTTAAAAACTAACTAATAATGTTTATCTTATTATTACACATACATTATCACAAAAGTATTACTAAAATTTAAAAACAAACATAATTTACAAAAATAATGTAAAAGTTATAAAACCTTAGTGTCATTTTTTTATTTTTTTTATCTTTGTAACCTCTCACAAAGGCTAATGCCTAAATACCAGTGTACCGTGAGTGCCGGGTTATTGGATGTTTAACCCATTTTTTACCCTGTCCCGTCAACCTTATACAAGCACTGAAACATGCAGGTTTGCATTTCACAGCACCTTTGAGACAACGCGGTAGTGCCACCAACGACGTTATTTTTAATAATAACTACTATTTAGGATTGGCAGAATACAGACACATGACATATCTCTGCCCATACTGACTCGGACCTTAACAAAAAAATCTGTGATTTATGAAAGCATAAAAATGTACAACCATTTACCCAATGAAATAAAAGCCTCTCCTTCACTATACCTTTTTAAGAGAAAAATTAAAAATATATTAATTGGTAAAGCTTATTATAGTTTGGATGAGTTTTATAGTGATGTTTTGTGACACTTCATTTTTGTTCCTTGTTGCTATATATATATATATATATATATATATATATATATATATATATATATATATATATATATATATATATATATATATATATATATATATATATATATATATATATATTTTTATAATTTGCAATATATGTTAATCTGCATGTTTTTTCCTTTTTTAAATTATTGTCGATTTATAGCTCTGTATTTTTTTGTTACATTTCACATTTGTATTTAATTTTAAGTTGCTGGTCATTTCTAATGTTTGTTTTTTATATTTTAATATTTTTTATTTATTTATAAGTAACTACCTATGCTTCCCGGCTTCGCTCGGGAGTTGATATGAGACCCAAATAAAAATTTAATTAATTTTATAGCGTCAACAACACGTGGTTATTATGCTGTTAAAATATAGCTTATATGACACGTTCGTAGATTTACCATAGCAGCGCCATCTATTGATTACTTACTCAACCCAGTCGAACAGACAAATAATTAGCAATAAATTAAAATTGCGACTATAATTTGAGATTTAAACTATCCTATCTCTCAAGTTGGATCGAACTGCACATGGTGTGAGAATTTTATTATAATCGGTTAAGTGGTTTAGGAGTCCATTGAGGACAAACATTGTGACACGAGATTTATATATATTAAGATTTATTGAGATATCTGAGAAATCCCAAAGGGCCATCAACCGAAATTCTTCAGCCCATTTTATTTACAATATTATATATACTTTCATTAATGTGTACTTGATAAAGAAAAAAAATCAAACCGTTTCATAAAAAAAAAATATAGACAATAATGTTAATAACAGTTAATAAATAGAAAGACAATGTTTGTGATCATTCTAGTTTGTTGCATATCTGTTAATCAGTTCCCATAATAATATATTTTCATATTTTAACCATTTATTGACTTTTTATTTATTTTTTATCTTTTTTTTTATGTAGTCTTTATGTCTATTTGTTTGCATTGGATGAATTTTTTTTCTTTAATGTATATTTCTAAACCGCTTTGTCAATAAGAATCTTGTTTCTTGGATAATAAAGAATATTTTGACTTTGACTACATAGAGGATTTGCCATTACCATCTGTGAGGTGACTAGCTATTAAAAACCCTCTGAAGGGAACCGAGATTTGTACCTGGGTCACCGGGGTGAGAGGCTGGCACATTAGCCCCTGCACTAAGCTCGCCACACTCATTAATTTATCTTCAAAAAAAATATATATTTTTAAACCTTTTACCTAATGTTTTCTACATGTAAATTAAAATTTTCTAAATCACTAAAACTAGAAAAATATTAAAGAAATAATAGCATTAATTTAACATATCAGGAAACATCACAGATAAACTGCTCTTTTATAGCATCTTGTTATTTTTTAGAATAAAACTAATGTTGACAATTTCTATATGTACTTTGTATGTCTATGGAAATATACTATTTGAATTTGAATTAATAAGGCACCCATGGTATTAAAGATTCAAACTATTTGACTAAATAAAAACAACATTAAAGGCAATTAGCTTTATTTGGCTTAATTGTACACCCTTTAGTTAATATTGAAAAAAAATCAGGTAAAATTAACCCTAAAAGTAGCTCTGAGGAGAAATAATCTAGAAAATCCATCTACTGGGTTAGGCATTTGTCATCAGCCATTTTTAACAATTTGCTACAAAACTAAAAACATTATAATGAAAAAAATTATGATAAATAACAAAGGTAATATGTGCAATTTATGTTTTGAAAATACCAACCTTCAAATGACTTCTTCGATTCTCTATACATTTGTGTAATCTGTATATAAAATCTTAATAACTCATTCCTACATGTCTGCTCCAATAATATTTATTTCTTCTGAAAAATGCATTTTTAAGTTTATGGATTATATAAGGATACCTTTCATAAACCAAATTCTTTAAATATTCAATATTCACTAATCAGAAATATTCCAAGAATTTAAAATTTATATTTTAACAGAAATATATATATACAGTGTGTCCAAGATAAGGATCCTAAGCATGGAATCTTAAATGTGGTTATATTGGCACATTTTTTTGGGTTATTTGAACCACCATGTAGATACTTTGCGGGATTGCAAACTTCATTCCTACATGTCTGCTCCAATAATATTTATTTCTTCTGAAAAATGCATTTTTAAGTTTATGGATTATATAAGGATACCTTTCATAAACCAAATTCTTTAAATATTCAATATTCACTAATCAGAAATATTCCAAGAATTTAAAATTTATATTTTAACAGAAATATATATGTATATACAGTGTGTCCAAGATAAGGATCCTAAGCATGGAATCTTAAATGTGGTTATATTGGCACATTTTTTTGGGTTATTTGAACCACCATGTAGATACTTTGCGGGATTGCAAACTTCAAAGGTAATTCTATCTTTTAAATATATGTATTTTTAATCAAATTACCCATATTTCGATCTTCTGTTCATGTTTTTAAAAAATGTATTTAAAATAATGAGTGTTTAAATATTATCCAGTGATGTCACTTGGACAGCCCTAAATCCAAAATATTACCAGTGACCAACCGAAATTTTTATGAAAATATTACCAGTAGGGATGGGACTCTAACATACTACAATATTAAAGACTTTCACCCAGGTCAATTTTCAATGCAAAGGCTGCGGAGTCCTTTACAAATATTTATTTATATCAATTGGGCCAACTTCATTGAGACTGGGCTCGTAATATTGAAGCAAAAATTTTGGAAAGAGTTATAAATTTTTTTATATACAGATTACACAAATGTATAGAGAATCAAGAAAGTTTTTTTTTTTAAGTTAGTTCTTTATTTAGATAAACCCCATTTGATATTCACAGTAAGTACTATAAACTAGGTACATATATCTAAATAAAGAAAAATCCTCAAAACAATGGTTTAAGCATTAGTCCTTAAGCGGGCAATTGTTATTCCAGTTTTCAAGAAAGGAAGTAGTAATGATATCAGCAATTACAGAACTATCTCTCTGCTGCCTATTTTTTCCAAGATCTTTGAGAAATGCTTGGCTTCTCGAATGTGTGATTTCTTTGAGGGCAATGGACTGCTTTCGGTACAACAGTTTGGCTTTCGGGAGGGACTCCGCACATCCTCCGGAATTCTGGTCCTGGTGTCTATTGTACGAATGACGTTTGAGGACCGCGAATTTGTGTCTAGCAGCTTTTGTGACTTAAGCAAGGCTTTTGACTGTGTCTCGCATGAAATACTATTACAAAAGCTAAAGCGCTATAACATTGACGACAATACCACAACCTACTTGAGGAGTTATCTTTCCGGTCGTACTCAGAGTGTGCGGGTGGCGGGTGTGAAGTCTACAGAAAGAGCAATAAATGTTGGAGTGCCTCAAGGGTCTGTCCTGGGGCCTCTGTTGTTTCTTATTTATATTAATGATTTACCACAATTTGACACATCTGCTCATTACACCCTCTTTGCTGATGACACAACAATTTCCTCCACCAGAAGAGACTATGCTGAGGCTTTGGAGTGTTCCCGTGAGGCTCTGTTGAGAGCCGAATCTTGGTTTGCCTGCAACAAACTGTACCTCAATGCCACAAAGAAGCAATCTTTGGTTTTTCTATGCGTGATATGCCAAAACAGGTGGCTGAGCCAAGCGTCAAGTTTCTTGGTGTATACCTCGATTCTGGGCTTCGATGGAATGTCCATACAGATTATTGCTGCAAACAGTTGGCTTTTAGTGCGTTTCTGCTCCGTGACATTGCTGACTGTGTGTCTCAGGGTGTTTTAAGGCAGGCCTATTTTTCACTTTTTCACTCTCTAATAAGTTATGCCGTCATAGTGTGGAGACATAGCCCGGGGGCTGCGGAGGTTTTCCGGATGTAAAGGAGGGCAGTTCGAATTGTTGCCGGGTTGCCTTATAGAGCCGACTGTAGGAGTGCTTCTGTAGACCTCAAGATACTTACTCTGCCATCACTCTACATACTCAAGAATCTTGTTTTTATCAAGCAACATCTGAAAAAATTTACCCAGTGTGAAGATGTACACTCCTACAATACACGCAATTCGCAGAGTTTGGTGCCAGCTCTTTGGCGTCTAAAGAGGTATCCGGATGGACCAGGATTTTTTTTTTTTTTTTCCCAGGGAGCCGTCTGCATGTCCGGTGGCACTGCAGCCTGAAGGATGGACCAGGATATCTGGCCATCCAATTTTACAACAAACTTCCTATTCAACTAAAAAGTCTTTCAGGCAAACAGTACAAAAGTAAAATTAAAGAATTTCTCATTGGACAGGCCTTCTATGATTTACATGAATTTTTAAGTTATTGTTTTTAACTTGTTGTTTGTCTTCGCTAAAATGTATGTCTATTTATTTAATCTTAATTTACATTATTTATTTAATATAATTTTTAATGCGTTTTTTGTAGTAATTTTACTTGAGTTTTTCTTGGTAATTTTCTAGAAACCGGCGGCAACTCCGATTTGACGAAATTAGGTATACGGGGGTTTTTGGGGCGCTGATCATGAATCTGAAACAATTATTTGGTGGAAACGTTTCGTTCTCGAGATATCCATCATCAAAGTTGGTATTTGAACTAAGCTTATTTTCACTATATTCCTCCTTCTTTTTGCAGACAATTCTTGATTTAAAGCTAAAGTGTCACACAATATTTGATTTTCACCTTTTAAAACCCCGTTTTTCTACGTTTTTACATTATTTTTGCAATAAATTGCGTGGCTTTTCTTTGATAATGCGGCAACCATACATACACATAGAGCTTCATGGCACACTGGGATTGAAATGATTCAAAGTATAGCTATGCAATTTAATGCAAAAATAATGTAAAATATGTAAAAACGGGGTTTTAAGAGGTGAAAATCAAACATTTTGTGACACTTTAGCTTTAAATTAAGAATTGTGTTCAAAAGAAGGGGGAATACAGTGAAAATAAGCTCAGTTCAAATTTGAACTTTGATGATGAATATCTCGAGAACAAAATGTTTCCGCCAAATAATTCTTTCAGATTCGTGATCAGCGCCCCAAAACCCCGTATACCAAATTCCGTCAAAATCGGAGTTGCCGCCGGTTTCTTGAAAATTACCTTTTTCTTTTTTAATATGACAAATGTCTAAACTACCTCTTTTTTTACCACTTTTTTATTGTATTTTTTTTTACTACTATTTTATTGCATATTTTACTACTGTTATTATTACTTCTTTTTAATTGACCTGTGTAAATACCTTTGTATTCAAACAAACAATAAATTATTATTATTATTATTATTATTAGTAGAGAATTAGAGACTACAGTTTACAAAACAATTTTTTTCAAAATACAAAAAAAATTTAAACCTAATTAAAAATATAATTCTTCAGTCTCTTAATAAATCTAGCAAAGAATGGCTCTCCCCTTGTTTCCAAAGGGAATTGATTGAAAGTCTGCGAGGCTGGGCACATTGGTCCCTGCAGTGCCTTATTGGTTCTCTCACTTCCCAAATGTATATCATTACAATTTCTTAGGTTGTGGTTACGACTTTGGTTTACACCTTTTATGGTTCAGTTGCTTTTTTGTTTTTTTTTTAATTATTTTATGGATAAGTTTTGATTATTCTAGCTTTAGATTTGGTTTGTTTGATGTTTAGTAACTTATACAATGAACCACTAGGACATTGAAGGATGTTATTTTTAAAACATAAATTGCACATATTAATTTTTTTATCATATTCTTTTTCAATATATTGTTTTTTAGCAAACTGTTGAAAATAGGTGATACTAAATGCCTAACCCAGTACAATAAATAGAGCATACTTATTTACTTATTCATGACATCACGCTCAGTTCATTGACCTACTCATCAGGGAAATTATTGTAATTACTCAATTGCAATTAAAAATAACAATAAATAAGCTTGTGATTAATACAAACTGTCAAAAGATCACCGCTGTGACAGCCAATATGGAAATAAAAACAAAAACTTGTCATTGCCAAAAAAGGGGTCAGAGAGGTATCCTATGGGAACAGGACTAAATATGCGCCTATTTTGGGAAGTTTACGCAATTTTTATCGCCAAATTAAAGAGGATAAATTATGACACAGCTGTCGCGGCCATATTGAGTCTTTTTACGTCACATTTCGAGGCCTTTGCCACAGGTGGACTGTCTAAAAAACTAAATGGGGTACCTGATGTAAAGCAGTAAGCCCGTCTACGTTCGCTGTGTTGATGTCGGCCCCCTTTTCCAGCAGCTTGAGCACTTCTTCCTTATCACCAGCGGCGCACGCGGCCAAAAATACACAGCCCGAAGAGAACTTAACTTTGCGCGATTTTTGCTTCGGCGACACTGGCTCACGGTTTGTGTCCGATTCTTCCCATCTTTTCAGCTGCTCGGCCCTCTTGAAGAGGGCGGAATTTGACCGGGTCTCCAGGGACATGATTATTTAACACTTTTTAGAGTCCACGGTCCGACACCATTACGATTTTTACAAAAGAAACGATTTCTTTTTTCATTTGACAGTCAGAGGGTGCGGTTGGCTAAAATAAACTTTTGATACGTAGCGCCATCTTTAATCTAATAGATACATAATTCTTCATCTTCAGAAATGAGTATTATTATCGATGTCTGAAATGAATCGATAAAATTTAAAACTTATTTATACCATTCTATTGCTTTTCATTATTTAATTCTGCTATTACGAGAATAGTGTGAAGATTCGTAAAATTAATATTATACGTACTGTGTACGATATTCTGTCAAAAATGCTTCAGTAATCCAAGAGAGCCAGACCGGACGCAACCTATCTACGGGCAAGGAAAATAAACTTTTTAACAAGGAGCGCTCAATCCCATTTAAGCCTTTGTTCACTAAATTTTGTGACGTAATTTTTTCCCGTAATTATTTGTTTACAATCGCGCTGGAAGCTATTTTCAAGGTTTTGGTATTATTTTTTGCTTTTTAGTCATTGGACTTTTATATATGTATGTTTAGTTTTTACTGTTTATAGTTAAACTGAGCAGTTATTAGTACTGCAGTTACATAGAATTTTAAAACCTGTAAACAGGGTGACTAACCTTAAAATATTTTTTAAAGGGAATTTACGTCTAAATCGTTATTAATAACGATTTACCCTTAGAGATAAGATACTGTTTTTTAATGTTTTTTAAGTAATTTTATTTTATTTTATGCAAGTATTGGTTTATTTTGTCAGATAAAAAATATTATTAACCATTTTCTTTTTTTATCATATTCCGACATTTATGACATACAAAATGCTGGTTTGTCTGGATTTAAAATGTGATTGTATGAAAAACAGTCTCCAAGATATCGATTTAAATAATGTATACCTTTTTGTAGAAAAAAGATGAAGGAATCAAATGGTCAAAGCAAAGTCGATTGATGAGATAAGGTCACGACATTCGCCATATTGGCTAGTGCGGCTGTGACGTCAAGTCGGGTCATTTTCGGCCATGTTTGATTTTAGGCAGATCAGTGGCGTAGAATTAAGGAGAAAAGAAAAAAGAACTGTATGTTGTAAACAAAATTTATTGGATTATTTTAATAAGCATAACTTAAAACAAAAACATAAATGTGGTTTAAATATTGAAAATTAAAAATTATCAAAGCGACGACAGGACGTTGAGGTACCTGGCAGAGCAAAACATTTTCCATGGTTCCGTAAGTCAAAAACCATTTTAAAAACTTTGTATACAGGGTGTCCGCTAATGAATGGTACACAGAAAAACCACTGATTCCTTATGCCAAAATATTAAGATTTAACCAAACATACCTAATATCCAAAAGTTTACAATAAGGAAGATACGGGGGTGTCATAGTAAAAAGAAAAAGTAAATTTATTTCAATAATTGTTCCCCCTTTTTAAATATCTTAATAAAACGGTATCTAGGATTTTTTAAACATTAGCTTTTCAGATCGAATATTAATTTTTGTGTGTAGAGTAGAGGGCGATGGGTACACTATTTAAAATTCTATAAAACTACCCAATTTTTTGTTACTTCTCTGTATGTATGTAAACTAGTAAGCTTGCGTTCTGCACAAAAAAGGTATACTTAGTAAGAATCGGTCTTGACAACCGTTTTTAAGGTATTCACGTTTTAGTTGTTCAGTGCACCCGAAAGTATGTATGTACCTTCAATAACATCGTATAAGCTATAATTACAACTGCGCAGATATAAATAGCTGATATCTAAAACTCCTGGATCCCGAGTTTAATTAAAATGTTTTAAACATATCAAAAATTATCGAAATGCATTAATAAAAGGTATTTACATCTCTTTAACGCCCCGTATCTTCCTTATCATTAACTTTTGGATATAGGTATGTTTGTTTAAATCCTAAATAGGTATTTTCGCATAAGAAATCTGTGGTTTTTCTGTGTACCATTAATTAGCGGACACTCATCTGTATCATATGTATATAAAAACACGAATGACTGAAAACTATTCGACTAAACACTATCAAAATCTCTAAAATAAAAACAATAATATGTGAAGTCTCTAAACTAACAAAAAACATTAACAACTGGAAATCCTTGCAAAATATACAACCAAAATGAAAATGGCAAATTTCCACAGTTTTTACCAAACAAAGCTTCGACAAGGCACGACTCTGTCATCAGCTGATAATGCTACCAACTATGAACAGAACTGCCAACCGAAATCGTAATTCTCACACCCTCACGTCCCTGACAAAAGCTATCACCGGTCTTGCTTATGTCTAAACCACTTCTCATAAAGAAACTCTGGGTCAAAGCAGAATGTTTTTGCCACCTGTGTCAAAAATGCCTACATAAAATGAAAAAAGGCTCACCCTGCATAATCCCTACTTACTGAACAGCCATTTACCTATGGAAAGAAGCATTAGTATAAGCACAGAGTAAGGAAATTATAAGAGTTATCATGGAATAACCGATTTAAGGACAGGTCCTGCGAAAACTCCCAATATAATTTTATTCGTTTCTCGTTGAAATACCGCCAGTTAGTCATTTCAGTAAGCTTAAGTGTCTCCCCACCGCTGATGTTACACGAGGCGAGGCTTCGACCGGCGCATTTAAAGTGTAAACTGGAAAAATGACAAGCCTGCCGCCAAGCCTGCCGCAAAAGCGGTACGAAAATTTTAGCATGCCATGGTTTAAGGATAAGGATATTTAATTGCCCAAATTTTTGTACTGTGGCAACAATTTCAAACTTATATTTTAAATAGGTTTTTTCCCCAACGAAGCATGATAGAACTTTTTTTATATAAAGTACTAACATTATTTTGGCTCACTTTATCACCCCTATCATTTATGACCTCACCTTTCCGGACACCCTGTATATTTAAAATTATTAAAGTTGAGTATTCTATTTTCATTTTTTTACCTAAATATTTTATTTTGCTTTACAATATTAATTATACACATAATTATTGATAAATTGGTTTTATTTGTTTTATAAATAAATTACTTTTTTTGTTAGTCTATTGTAGAAAAAAGTGCCCAATCATCCTTAGTATTCCCTTTTAAATGGGTAATATTTGTGCATGTGCATACAAGTTATGACTGGCCCTTTTTTAAGATAGGCTGACATTCTATTATTACTCTAATAAGTAGTTTTAAGTGTTTTAATACTATTTTTTTTGTTTCATAAAACTACCCTGAGTACCTGACTTGACATCCACAAGATTAGTGAGAAATGCACCTACTCGATCTGTGATACATACCTGATTGTGACAATCTTCCCAAATTGGTATGACCATCAGGCTGTGACTGCTTTTATTTAGATATAATTACCAAAGAGAATACCAAATTTATTTTTTTATTAGAATTTAAAATTTGTTTTATTTTTTTAATTATGTATAGAGAATAAAAGTTGTTTTATTTAGATATTAGATTTAATAACCAAAGATAATACCAAATTTACTTTTATTATTAGAAATAAAAGTTTTTATTTATTTTAATGTAATTTTCTATGCTTTACTTTTGTTGTTATCTTATATTATTGTTTTATTTAGATATTAAATTTAATAACCAAAGAGAATACCAAATTTACTTTTATTATTAGAATTTAAAGTTTTTATTTATTTTAATGTGATTTTCTATGCTTTACTTTTGTTGTTACCTAATATAACTTTTTAAATAGAAAGTTTTTTGTTAGCTATGTTTATATAAATTGTTTATTATTTATGTTGTTTTTAAATATATAAAAATGTCTGCTTTTATATGTTATTGTGCATGTAATTTAAATAGTAAATGTACCTTTTAATTTACAAGAAGTTTACAAGTCGGATGTCATAGCATATATGTAGGTGTAGTTTACCGATTAGATTTTATAATTTTGTTTATAATTTAAAACTGAATTGAAAACTTCTTTGTAATGCCAAAGGTGTAAAAAATATTTTGTTTTTTTTTATATCTTTTTCATGAATGGTTTTGATTTTAAGTTTTCTTTTTAATAATAAAATGTAAAAATATAAAACGAAAACCGTTTATTTTTTACTTTTTATTGTTAAAAATAAAACTTAATATTAAAATCTTTATGAAGACAAATTTTAAAGATCATTTAAATATAGCGCCAGCCTTACAGATTCTGGTTAATTTATTAGTTCACAAATGGCGACACAAACAAAAATCTACCAGGCTTTGCCTCCAAGGCCTAGTTAGTCTGCCAGATACCAGGATGCGTTTTTTGACAGTTTTTAACTGTCTCAGCAGTGGCGCTGATTTAACACGGCAATCGGTCTTCTCTTACTCTCTCCGTTTTGTGGTTAAAATTAGCATCTCCAGTTGGACAGTGTCCCGAGAGATGCGACCTTGCAATACTTGCTTGCAAGGAAATTGCAAGCAGTAAGGAGTTTTTTCCTGTTTCAATTTTCAAATAAAAATCATCATTTTAGCTTTTTTAAAAAAGTCTATGCCTCAATTTTTCGTCATCTTAAAGACGTCATTAACGGGACGTCTTTTGTCTGTGACTTGGGGAGGTCAATGTAACGTCGTTTTGTCGTCATCTTATGACGTCTTTGCTGACCAAATGTGACCAGAAATGACCAAAAAGAGACGTCAATAAGACGTCACCTTGCTGTTTGGGATCCGATTCTTATAGATATAGCCGCTTAGTCAATCAATTTAGGTACAGCTTATATGAAAGTAATCAATATCGAAACAGAAAAAAAGTGCTGTACCGGCATCTTCTTTATGAAGCATAGATGTGCAGATTGTTTTTTCCTGTCTTTTTTTTAATAGCTAATTTAAAACAAATGAAATATTTACATTATCACTTTTGCTCAATTATATATTGGCGATTTTGGATTTGAGATTCAACGTTTTGTCCGTGGCTGACAGTCAGGGGCGAAAATCCTTTCTATTTTATTGTGTTTCATACATGTCTAATGGCAAATATGGGCATTTATTGAGGGTCCCCCAAGGTTGGTCCGAGGGATGAGGCTGATAATGGAATTGAAGAGGTGAAAACAATAAAAAAGGTTAGAGGACTTTTTTTCTTTTTTTTTTTTGCTCTTCAAAAAATTTGAACCTCCTTTAAAAATTTTTGTTTTTTGCCACCTCACACACTTCTCTCGGCCCATGGCCCCCCTCAGAAATTTGATATGACCGCCCCTGCTGATAGTTGTCAATTTTATTTTTCAATGTGCTTTATTGAAGAGATTATGTTCTGTATTGGTTCGGCGGATTCATTTAATCAATGGTTGTTATTTGAGTACACGCCAGAAAAAAACTACAAAAAATTACAAGTAAATGGAGAACTAAAAATCGACGTTTTGGTGGCACGTCTGCCACCGTTGTCAAGATAATTTGAATAAAAATAAAAAATATTTAAAAAATAACTATTACTAAAAAGAAAAAAAAACAATTTGACATTTAATGTCAAAGATTTTTTTAGAATCCCCTAAAAAAAAGCTAAAAATTTTAAAATTCCTAAAAAGAAAATCTAAATAATAGTTAATTTTTATATATTTTTTTTATTTTTATTCAATTAAAAATTATTATCTTGACAACGGTCCCGAACTGTTGATTTTTAGTTCTCCATTTACTTGTTTTATTTATTTTTTTGGTAGTTCTAATTTATTTTCTGGCGTGTACCCAAAAAGCTACCATCATTTTAATGCGCTTTATTAGAGTTTAACATGAACAGTCTTTTGTATTCGAGATTCAGATTAAGGAATTCAAAGTTGCAATACAGTCAATTAGCTGATAAATATGGGTATCTAGATCTAATCTGGCAAAAGAATATTAACAGAAATTACCAGATTTTGGTTTGTGTCTCGGCTACAAGCAAGAAATTTTGAAAACAGGGCATATAACAATAACAAAAAATTATTAGGCATCATTGTGTGTCCCAGAATAGGGGTTACAAGAGGACAAATCGACAAAAAATTCTGGATTTTTTAACGTCTTCTTGGGTAAAACTAATAAATACAAAATTCTACTCCGATCACACTCCGATTGGTAATATACGGGCCAGTTATAACTAAAAATATGAAAAATAACAAAGAGTGTACCTTTATTTTTAAAAATAGGGCAAAATTCTATAAATATTGTAGAGATTTAAATTTTATGTTAAAATTTAAAGTTAAGAAATTAAAGTAAAAAAATATTTTTGTCAATTTTAGGCATTAACCGCGAATGTTAAAAACATATATAATTATTAAATTTTTCCCCCTCCCTTACCTATTATTTAAGTTGTAAAGCGTAATATAAAAAAAATTGACAAATACAATTTTTTTATGTCATGCTTTAACTTAAAAATTTTAACATAAAATTCAATTCTCTACAACATTTACTTGGATAATTTTGTTATATCTTTTAAAATTAAAGTAGTTACTTCTTGGGCATTTTTATATTTTTAGTATAATTCGCCCTGTTTAATACCAATTGTATTTATATTAGTTTTGGAACATGCAACCAGTTTTATAAAATTTCGTTTTAAAATTCAAAAATGTTGGCATTATTTGTCCTCTTGTAGCACCTATCCTGGGACCACTGATCTCGATGGATTGCCAATGTTATATCCTGCGCGAAACAAAAAGTTACATTTCATGGGCGAAAAAACCGGTTTGTGCGCAAGCAAGTTGAGGGTAAGCGCACCTGGCGCCATACAAACTATCCGCATTATCGGAAAGAATTTGTCGACGACGTCCTGGTTTTCTGTTCTAAGTACGGTAGCTAATGAGCGTCACGGTCAGACCACGGACGAAGGGTACGGGGTGCCGGTGTTTGTATTTTGCCACGGCTTTTAAGTGCGCATGTTCGTCCATCCATTCATTTGTTTACTGCGCGAGGTCGTAAAAATCCGAAAAATGCTTTTTGCCACTGCGGATCTAAATTTAGGTTATCTATGCCTGGGACACACTGTATAACAACCAACAAAAAAACCGAATGGTTAAGAGTCAGCGTTCCGAGTAATTTTATAAATCCACTAAACGTAAGTTCTTGGTTTTTTTGGCTAGTATATTGTTATTATTTATTATTACTATTATTTAGGACCCTGTATAGTTTTAAGTATACAATATTTTTATGGAAGCTTGTCAATAAGATTTTTTCTTATGATGAATAAAGCGATTTTTGACTTTGACTTTGACTATTTAGACCTGTCTGCGGGTACAACAAAACTGACTGATAAATTTTCCTTCATTAAATATTTTTAACGGAATCCATGATGATAATCACTAAAACACTTAATACAACGCACACCGTAGATGTAAAACTACAAGTGAAAATCTACATGTGCTCTCGATTTATCCTACAATTCATACTTTCCTTATTCTCCATATTAACTTGCCCCCCTGGGCCAACTGCTGGCGACGCCCCTGCGTAGATAGGACGCGTCCGGTGCACAAAATTGTTTTTGAGTGCCGGTGTTATTCACTTCAGTACCATACAGTCCAATATCTCAGGTTCTAGTTACTATCAAATAACCAAAAACAATATTCTAAGTTTCTTTTTATTATCTTTTTCTTGAATAGGCAATAATATACATTATCACATAAAAATCAGTTAAAATTATAATTACAATAAAAACGCTGTATATACAAAAAAATCATTTAGTTCTTTAAAATATCATTAAGGTATTAGATGAATCTACCTTCTTATGGTAAATTTTGATAATTATTAAAACATATATTGAAAGCTTTAATTTAGATATACAGGGTGTTACAGAGTGTTGTTGAAAAAAATAAGGGTAGATTCTACTATTAAAAATATGAAAAAAGTTCATATAAATATAGGTCCGAATATGCATTGTTTTCCAGATACAGAATATTAAGGTTTTTTTTTTAATCTTTTTTTTCTATTATTATCTTAAATATATCTTATTCAATTTTAATAAAATCTGACAGTGATATTTGTAGCATAAAGATGCTTCCTTCTACTTTATTAAAAATATTAAATCCAGTGGCGTTCCAGGCGGTACATGAACGAATATTTTGGCCAAAAAATGTATGCCACTGACTTTCCTGTAAATTTTACATTTTGTTAAGATTAAGCAAGTAAAACTACAGGTTTTTTACGTTTTAAACGTTTTTCGTATTTTGTTTAGTTTTCAAAAAATAAAAAAAAATACCTAATTTCATATTACTGGCGGACCTAGAAAAACATTTTAAAAACTTAATTTGGGAAAATTCGTTAATTAAAATGTAAATAGTGTTTAATATAGCGTTTGTTGTTAATGTTACATGATTTATAAAATAGTGTAAAAATTATTTCCAAAAGGGAATTGTCCCTATGTTTCCTGTGTAGTCTAGAGGTATGCAATTAGGTACTGTTTTTCCCCAAAAACTAACAAAGATAGGAATATATTTAAAAGCTAAAAAAGCAGTATTTTTACTTGTTTAACTAAACAAAAACAAAAAAAAAAATATAAAATTTGCAGAGTAGTCAGCAGCGTACATTTTCTTGTCAGAAATATTATTTAAATACCGCTTAAGACGCCACTGGACTAAATAAACTTAATCAAGTTAGAGCTAAATTAGCCTCTTAATGCTGCAAATAACCTTGGCAGATGATACTGAAATTAAATAAGAAGTATTTAAAATATTAATAAAAAACCGATTTTTAAAAAATACTTTAACACCCTGTATCTGGAAAATTTTGCATTTTCGGACCCATGTTTACCAAAACTTTTTTCATATTTTTAGTAGTAGAATTTGCCTTTAATTTTTTAACAACATACTGTAACACTCTGTGGAATATGCCCATTAAAGTGTAACCCGTTGAATTTCCACTTTTTTTTAGGTTTTAATGCAAAAAAACTTTTAACATCTGTCTTACGACCTCATTAAAATAAGTTTTTTCTTATGCTCCTATATTCTAAAATATATATATATATATATATATATATATATATATATATATATATATATATATATATATATATATACATTTAATTATATTTTTAAATTTTACACAAATCATTTACACTTGGCATTTTCTTATCTCACTGGAATGACTTCATCAGATGCTTAACCTTCTTTTACTTTAATTTTGTATGTGTCTGTTATAAAGATTTATACATTTTTTGAAATATTTGCTCTTATTATTTATTTGATCATCTGTAATTAAAAAGATAATCTACATTATCTTAACAGAAATGAATAAACAATGTTAAAATTTAAAAAAAAACATATAAACCTTCTTAATATAGCACTATACACACAAAAAACTGAGGTATAGATCTTTTAACAAAATATAAATAAATCTCGCTCCTAAGCCCCAGAAGATCCGCAACAAGACTTAGTTGTATGTGGCACTTCTTCCTGTTCATCATCTACAACAACAACATTTCTTCTTTGAGAATTTTGCCTAGATAAGGGGCTGTTCTGAGCTTCTTTCTCTTCACTTATACTTAACATCTTCTTGGAAAGTGTGAAAAACATTTCTTCCACCCCTTGGTTTTGTTTTGCTGAAGTTTGGAAATGTAGGGCCCCCACTTTAGCTGCATACCTGGTTCAATAAATAGATTAGAACAAATACAGGGTGGGTCTATATTTAGTAAACAAATTTAGACAAAAATTTAAATTTGTTTTTAATACAGGGTGTCCAACTATATTTTGACCCATTTTAATGGCGAATAGCTTTAGAAGAAATAAAGCTGTAAAGATGCAGTTTTTGCAAAAGCCATAGATTTTTTAAAAATTTGTATACCAGGTTACAAAAAAAATAGTATAGCATTAAAGCTTTAAACTATTTACAAAATATTAGTTGCAGTAGAGTAAGATAACTTTTTTAAAAACTTTCAATATTGTGAATAACCTAAAGCTTTGTTGCCATATTTTTCTAATAACCTTGTATGTAGCAAATTTTTATTGCCAAATAATAGTTTAAGGTAGTACTACCGGTGTAAGAATTAATGTCCAGAAAATTTTGAAACTTATCATCCTTGTACTTTATAATGGGAATATAAACCAGTTAAATTTTTAAAGGTCTACTGAAAAAAAGTAATAAATATTATAAAATAATTGCTTTTAACATTGATCCTTATGGGAAATCACAGATTTTATTTTACTTCACAAAAACTGATGTTCACATTTCAATGAAAGTTGTATCAACAAAAGAAAAACAATTCTGAACATTTTGGCTAATTAAAATCCGACCTTCGGAGCTTGTGATAGGAGTAATTAATAAATAATTGAAAAAATATGCTATATGACTAACATGTGGCAACGCCGCCAAAAGGTTATGATGTGCCCGAAAAAGTTTATTGAAAGCGGTATATGGGGACATAAAATTTATGCCAGTTCAATACATTTTTCGGATACAAGATCCAGTGAGTGATAATAAATCTCCGCAATAATTAGAAAACATGTTTTTTTAGTCTTTAGAAATTTTCAGGAATTTCTAGTTTGTTTTCGGGATTTTTAGGTAAGCATCTACTTAGGTTAGAAGTTACAGTGAGTGTTTGTGCCAGTTTTAAGGAACGGGGGCCGCACTTTGACGACCTCGGAATTAGAGTGTTGTGCTTAATTCTGGCAATGCTGTAATTTTCTTAAAAATAAATGATACTCACTGATTTTAGACCCTTTCCTTAATAAAACACCAGTGGCGCTGATCCAAAATATCCAAATTTTAATTAATTATAACTTAATAAACTTGCGGTACCGGGGAGTGAATAGGGGTGCTGGGCGGGGTAAAATGTTTTTAGGTAAACAATTTGATGACCATATAATAATCCGATGTATCAATAACAGTAAAGTAAAGCAAAGTAATCTCTATTTATCACTCAAGCCATTACAAAGAAAAGAAATAGCTTATCGGACTTGTCATACCAACATACACTAAGTCTAAATTTAATAATATATAAATAAAATAAAATAAAATAAGCACAATAAAGAAAGAAGAAGAGTAATTTGCTACACACTTAAATGATGGAAGTTTTTTTAAATACAGACTTCAGACAGATTCGTGATCAGCACCCCAAATAACACCCTTATACCAAATTTCATCAAAATCAGCGTTTCCGCAGGTTTCTAGAAAATTATCATAAACTTACTCTTCTGCATCATGTAGTGAAACATTTCTATCTTTTTCCAAGTCAATTTTATTTCCAACTATAACAAGACATACATCATTTCCTAACATTTTCCGCAGTTCTTTAACCCAAGTTTTAACTTTTTGGAATGAATCTTCATCTAAAAATCAAATAAATATTAGTTAAGAGCCACTACCCCCTATATAAAAATAATATATTAATGTTGGCTTTAGATTTATTTAACAAAATTATTTAAACAATTCAGTAAACACAAACAGAATCGTACCAGTAATATCATACACTAATACTGCTCCATTGGATGACCTATAGTAAATGGGCCCCAAAGCATGAAATTTTTCCTGGCCTGCAGTGTCCCATATTGCTAAATTTATCCTCTTTCCATCTATATTTATTTTTTATTGAGAAATGAAGCCTACAAGAAAAAAATACAGTGTATAGTGGGTATTTGCTTTAAGAATACATTTTAAAGCTCCTAAAAACAGACAGGACTGTTTATAAAACTGTCAACTTCAGCAAGACTTTTCAGTAACTTAATTAAGAACTACAATATTGTTGTGTCTGATTTAAACATTATTGTTAAACAAAAATAAACAGAGGTAACACTTACTTGGACGGTTGTAATGTGATTATTATTAAACTTATCTTCAACATATCTTAAAACTAAGCTTGTTTTACCTACACAACCTTCCCCCAAAAGCACAACTTTAAAATTCCGTGTTCCAACAACGGGGCTGGCCATATTTTGAAAAATTAAAGAATTCCAAAATTTTGCGTTCTAAATGTCATCTTTTGACATTAATCAGCTGTTTACGCACAAAAACTATAGGCGTTGTTGCAAAGTCACTCTCATAGTTACATCTTTTTCCGGTAGATGACTCAAATGTCCATAAAAGTGGGAAAAAATAATGCTTAATTTAGTTTATGTATAAATAGATTATCTGTTATTTGTATTTTTATTTGAATCTTCTTCTTTTATCAAACTGACTACTAAACATTTGTGTAAAATTTTTTGGCTCCAAATACAAAAGTACCCTTTTTGATAAAGCAGTTTTGAAAACACCCGCCCGGAAGTACGCGTCGTTGGCAACCACGTAGTTAAAGTCAGTGTCTTTTCTGATTTGTTTCACCTGTTTTTATAAAGAGATTTCTTATGTCTTGTCCAACGTTATAAATTTAAAAATACTTTCGAATTTTAAATATGGTATTTTGGTAAATTATTTGCTGGTTTTCGATATTCTTTTGAAATTTCTTCATGAAAGTGCAACGTTGCGCAGACAGCTGCGCGTAAGATCATCTGTGATCTTAGCCGTCATCTGTGTTGCTTTGGCAAGTGCAAGTGAGCGGATTTTCTTCTAATTTTATAGGAAAATACGCGAAAGTATTAAGTGATTTGTGTGAAAATCGTCAAGTAAGAGTAAGTACTTTAATTTTCAATAGGTGTCATAGGGATTTATACCGTAGTTCACTTATAAATCGCCTAAATACATTGGCGTCAGTTCTTGTCTTGCCTCAACGTATTGGTTACGGTAAAAAGAACTTTATTAAGGTCACAATAATTTAGGGTGCTTTTCTCTTAATTTTTTTGTGTTAACATGTCTCCCTAAGGTTTTCATGAAATAGCCGGCCTTCTAAATGCCGAAAAGGGTTAACAAAGAACAAGTCATAAACCCTAACGTCTTAAAAATGACCATGTCGGATACGTTCGTACGCACGTACCCAAGTCAAACTTTCACTATTGCACGTGCATTTTTTAACTAGTTATCTTTAAAAGACCTTCTTGTTTACGCTCACAGTCCATATTACATGGCCAAATGCTCTAATTGCAAGAACCTTGCGAAAAATTGGCGTAATCTTGACACTAAAAAAATTCTTAAAATGGGGCTTGAAATGGTTAAAATAGAAAGTGTATATTCTTCAGTGATTCTTTTTGGCAGGTTTTATATTATTTTTAGAGAATTTAATTTGGTAAAAGTATCCGATTTTGTAATATGTGTTTGAAAAGAGAAATGATATTATTTTGTTTAATGTTTGCTTAATATGTTTTTAATGGGTTATGTAAACATTTTGTCTTTGGTTTAAGTAATTTAGATCATATTTTCGCCAGTGTAGAATAACAGAATAAATAATTTATTGTTGTTTTCTTCATACCAAACCAGTTTTATTTAAGTTTTTAACAGTAACAAGTTTGCTATTTTTGATAAACTTTGGAAATAGGTAAAATAGTTTAAAAGCACTCAGTTATATGCACATATTTCTTAGGCCCGTTTCACACGGCACAAGACCGCTAAATGCAACGAAATTAAAATTGCAGAACAAATAATGAATTGCATTAGTGTTCACACCAAGCAAAAACATTGCATTGAATCAGCTGATATTAACTGATTAGTTTACCAACAAAAGAAAAAAATCTTTTCACTGCCCCCACAGCTGATGCTTTTACTTACTAATTTTTTCAAACTACAGCTTATTTTATTATAATAAATAAAAAAAATAAAAAAACTGACACAATAATCACCTTTTTTAATTTTGAGCTGTATTTTAAGTTAACACCTGAGCCTTTATTTTGGTCCAGTGACACAAAACAACATTACACTTGACAACCATACAAGTAGTAAATAATGATTTTTTGACATGAGGACCTTTTTTAATTTCTTCATTATTGCGGGTCGCAAAACAACATAACAGTTGTTGACATTCACATATTCACAAGATTTTTTGACATGAGGACCTTTTTTTGGTATTCAAAATTTTATGCATTCAAAACCTTTTTGCCCCCCACCGAAAAGCTGGCGTCGCCACTGTATAAGAGTGCAGAAAAATTTAAAATTTATTCTTAGATATTTTTAAAGAAAAGGTTGCCATCTATGGTATACTTTCAAGTTTTGGAAAATGAAGTTAAAACGAAAACTTGAACTTTTTTAAAGTAAATTTACTTTATTTTGTTTGTGTGAACAGTTTACAAAATTTACATACAGGGTGTTTTCTAATTGAATGCCAATTTTAAAGGAGGTGCTTTTTGGGTTTATTTCAAGAAGAAAACTTAATACGAAGGTATGTCCTAAACATCTTAACTTTTAAGATACAGGGTGTTAAAATTTTCAATAAACCAAAAAATATCGAAAACACTATTTTAGTAAAAACTGTTATACTGGATGTAAACCTTATTAAAATAAGTATTTATTATTTGTGTTACATAATTGCTAATTAAAAATTATAAAATCTAATTTTTAAAAGAAAAAGATCCTGCAATGCTTTTTTATGGTCTAAAAATATGCAACTAAGTGATTTTTTTCTCCTAAACTAAACAAGATCCCGTTTGTTTGTTGGAAATATTTTTTCAGTTGCCTCTCGAGACGCCACTGGACTTATTAAATGTAATTAAGTTAATGATAAACTACCCCTTAATGTTGCACTGGAAACTCCTTTCCCAGGTGCAGTGGGTTAGGGAAATAAAGGAGCACAAGATTTTTGACAAAAACTATATTAATTTCCACAATCTTTACAAAAACAACGGCCCACGGCCTTACAACAAACTTAACTTCTCGCCCCCAAGCACCCTCTATCTCCCTCCTTTCGAGTTGCCTTTTTCTATCAGCTGACATTATCTACTATATTACCGGGGTTAATCAATAAGAATCCATATCAATGTCATTAATAATATTGTCAAACTAAAACAAAATTGGATAAAGAATAGTTAACAAAAAGGTTTTTTTGGAAATTTTAACACTCTGTATCTCAAAAGTTAAGACGTTTAGGACATACCTTTATATGAAGTTTTCTTCATAAAATAAACCCAAAAACCTCTTTCAATATAGACATTCAATTAGAAAACACCCTGTATATTTTGCATCGACATTATGTATAATTAATTACGGACAATGTAAAAACACTTTTTTTTAGATAAAGTACTTAATTAAAATAATTACCTACTTAGGTAGGTACTAGCTAATTATTTATATTTAAATCTTATTTATAGAGTAATTGCATTTTATGAATAATTTATTGTTTGACAATATCACAGTTGTTTTAGGGTTAAAGTTCATTTTCAGAATTTTTAAAAAATATAGTATACAGGGTGTCTTTAAAAGGTGCGGAAAAAAACAACCACAGATTCCTGAGGCTAAAATATGACGATCTAACCCAACTTACCTTAGTCAAAAAGTGGATGGTTTCGGAGATACATGGTGTTAAAAATTTATTCTGGTTTTAGTTTTTATAAATAATTTATTATTATATATTGTCACAATATTTGGCTTAAAGAGGTTTTGGAAGGTTAAAAATTAGAATCTGCTATCAATTAGATTGTTAACTTTAGATGGCGCCACCTGCGGTATCTTGATTAAATTAAAAACGAAATAACTTTTTGAACCACTCTGTATGTAACTTTTAATAAAAATTCTTATTCTTTGACATATTTCACATAAAAACGGTATACTTGGTTAAAGTTAATTTAGGCCAGCGTTTTTGATATATCGAGATTTAAAAAATTCTGGTGATTTTAGTTTATCTACAACTTTGCAAGCTTCTTTTATTGTTACAACTATCTAAGTTCTTTTTGGGTAATAGTTGCCCTAAACTGTTAACAAATGTTCAATATATTTTTGTTAAATATCACATTTCTTCACCTGAAGACGACTGGAGATGTTTACCAGTTGAAACGTTGTGTATTTTTAAAATTATTAAGAGAAACTAAGAAACGCTCTTTACTCATTTCTAGTTATTTTAATATTTGTTCCACAAGTTAGCATATGTTTTAACATGGAAAAAAAACACTTTTTATGCTGGTAACAATATTAGCGGAGCTATATTTGTTATTGGGATTCCTATATTTCTAAATAACTAAAACACTACACTACTACAAAAATTTCCCTCAACTGTTCTGGCATTCATTTGATGGCTTAAACCATCTTAAATGTGGTTGTATTGGCACAATAGGCTGATTCAGGAGTACTAAGCGGTTAAGCGGCTGAGTACTCTCAAATGCGCCCAATTTTTCCAAGGTATGATTTAAAACAACCTGTAAATCCATGTATTTTTAATGAAATAACACGTTTTTCAAAAATGTGTTTAGTGGAAAGTAATATAAGGTGGTTTTTTTATATCATTCAGTGATGTCACCGATGCCGTTTTTCATTGCAAATGGTGCGGGGTCCTTAACAAAAATATTTTTATCAATTGTACCAACTTCACTGAGACGGGGCTTGTTGATTACCCTGTTGTTAATGGGGGGGTTAAATTTAATTGTTATATTTGGTCTATGATAAAAAAACATTGTCTAAAGAGATTTATAATATGAAGTCATGGCACGTTTCAGTACCTACTTGGAGTTAAAGTCAAATTTTCTTCCTAACCGTATTCGTCGGAGTGGTTTAAACCGTATACGAAAATGACGATATAAATATGAGAATCAAGAAAATGTAGGTTTTCAAACCGTTGCGTCACAGCCCAATAAGCTTTTAGGTTATGATTGTGATTTTTATTTTTATGGTTAATATGTACTTTAGTTCACAACGAATGGAAAAATGTGTCATTTGCCATTTTTTTTTTTTTTTTTTTTTCACCCTTTTGGGGTCATCCCACCAAGGTCCGACGACCGCCCCCTAGGTGGTGCACTGCAGCCTGAAGGCTTATTGTACCTTGACCCCTACTCCTTCTCATTCACACACCATTCATTCCATAACTTAGATGGTTGTTGCTCGGGCCGCATCCCCGAGCAGACAACACCGTGTGCCGCCGCCCGAAACACCGCTGCCGTCGGACACCCATCTAAATTATGGGCGCGCATTTCACTGCTTAACTCCAGTGATCGACGTTTGCCGATACAACCGAAGCCGCCACAAGCGCGCCTTCATTTGCCATTTACATCCATGTTAAAAGTTTACAAAAAAAAAAATGACCGAATATTTTATATAATTATTGTAGTTTCACTATAGACTTCCAGAACAATGCTAAAGTTTTGGTCATCAGTTTGGACGCTGGCTTGGCTGAATTTATGAAGCGGCAAATTATACATACTGTTTACGTGTGTTCTCTATGGATACCCGCTTCATAAATTTCACGAAGCGAGCGTCCAAGCTGATGACCAAAAATTTTGCAATGTTTTCAGTGTCTATAATGAAACCACAATTGTCTTTGCCAAAACAAAGTTTTTAATGAGTTTACTGCATACGCTCGCCCGACAAAGATAACTATATTGTTTTTAAACCATTATTGTCCAGGATATATTCAAACACGGTTCAATACGTGACGTATATGACGTCACCATTTAGCAAGAAAATGTTATGATTTTAAATTTTTTGAACCGTATTACAAAAATGGCTTTGATGGGGGTAAACACCTAAAAACTCATACCTATTACTTGTGCTTCATACAAGCTTTCATAGGCCGTACTTAAGATAAAATTAATGTTTTTTTGTTGGTTTTATCATGCTTTTTTAAATCCTTAATTTAAAAATGTTTGCTCTCTTATGATCCATATTCTAAATTCCAAGTATCTCAAATCCGGCATCCCCTTTATTGTTTTTTTTGTAAGTAATCTATTTTGGTGACATTATTTTTAAAATGTATTTGCTGCAGTTGGGTCAACAGATTTTTAACTGAACATGTTTTTAAGGTGATAAGTTGTCAGCTGTTGCATTTTATGGTTATTTTGTTTTTTTATCTTTGTCCGTGGGTGTTGTCTGCCATTTAATGGGGTCAGGTTTTAATTTGTAAGTAGAGGGAACAAATAATAGGTTTATTTGAAACAATATAAAAGGTATTTGTAGGATAAAATTATTTTTAGAAATACCAAAAAAACTAAGCTTCTTTATGTATGTGATCACCAAGATGAAAAAGTTAACCAACAATTTTTGACAGAAAACTTGGCCCGTGTTGAACTGGCCTAATATTTATAGGCATTTTAATTTCTTCGCTTCTTAATACTGTTAAACAAACAAAAGAAATTATTACATATGTTTCAATAGACGCCGGCTTATGAAAAACTAAAATGGAGGGCATGCATCGGATTAAGAGTTATCGCGTCGTACGTGATTTAGCGTTACGGTAATTTCGTTAAGAGCTAAATTACGGTTATAAGATTATACGGAATTACTGTGTATACTCGCCACACAAAAAGAATAAATATTTCTTTACTGTGTCAAGGAATTAAAAAATTGAGTTTTTACGGAAAGTTCAAAGGCCTGGCCTCAGTTAAATATAATTGAGTTTAAACCTGCTTTGTTCAACTGGGCCTTAACCTTACCAGTATGTACTTTTTAGCCACCCTTTACATTTGAACTAAGACCGAGACATACTAACTAACCTAACTTGACCATAATATGTATTCTTCTTTCTTTTTGCACGCAATTCTTAAAGTTTACGCTAAATTACCTCATTATTTTGTTTTTTTTTACACAAATTTTCCATAAATTCCAAAGCCCATTTAATCGCAGTGGATGGCCTCTGCCATGTTGGAAAACCCTCTGATTTTACATGTTTGTCTTTATTTTGTAATGTCGGCAAACCAACTAAAGTAGAATTAAGCCGAGAAAAAGCCAGAGGCGTCATAGAATTAAAAACGGCCATCAACTACTTCTTTCTAATCGCGTTGTTTAAATAGTGTAGGAGCAACAAAGAGGGGAATAATATTAAACTAAGACAGAACTGCTGACCGCGTGGCTTCTTCTATGCTGAATCGCAGTCTACTAAAATCCGCGCGTTTAGTAAAGAGGCCACCGACGTCATCATTATCTACGCGAAATCTTCTGTAACTCTCTTTCAATCGCGGTTTCGAGGGCTTCGTATCGTTACCTAGGAATTAGGCATTTTAAAGATTTTATTTAAAAAATAAATAACATTTTAAATATGTGATGAGGCAATAAAAGAAGATTTTGCACAGAAAATGATGACGTCGGTGGCCTCTTTACTAAACGCGCGGACCCTATCTCTTACCCATACCGATAACGTGACCGTTACTTGGGCTGCGAAAACGCGTAACGCACTGGCTGGTGGTTGTATACGTGCGATCGATCGCGTCCAAGCGCACAGTGTGCCTCGGGTTGAACAACCTCTTTTTATTGGCGGGAATTTGGGCAATGCGTTTATGGCTCACGTGGGCCTACCTCACAATGCCATTCCTTTTCCTTATTTTTTCTTTATTCGAATTGATGATGAGTTCATCAGGAGTTTTTATTGTCATTTTGTTTATTAAGGATTATACATTATTTTTGAAAAATATGTTGAATAATCTAGTTACCGTACCATATTTGTTTAAGTCGAGTTTAGGTTTATAGATTACTTCCGGCATTCACGTTAGACTGTCTTTCTTTCCACGCATTGCCTGGTTACATATTTGACTGGCTGATTCTGTATAAAGGGGTCGCGACATTTCACCATATTGGTGGTTGTTTTGACCTCACAAGGGACACTTCGGCCATATTAGATAAGATAGGGGTAAACATCAGCCCCGGTAGGGGAGCCCAAGAGGGGATTTTGGGATTTACAACAGCGCGTCAGATTAATATACCGGAGAATACCTTGTACCCGGCTAAGCACCTCCATCAAATATGAGCCCCGTATACAGGGCCGATCGTAAAAACAAAAATATATATCCTTCAAAAATTTTCTAACGCGTCAGATTAAGATAGGGTAAGTTAATTACATGCTAAACAGTGTATAATCCACTAATCCGACAATTTTAGAAAGAAGTAAAGAAAGCGAAGGGCTACAAAGTTGTAAAAAAACGTCATTTTGACATTCTCGAGCGTAATTTTTTATTATTATTTTGGAGAAAATAATTCAATAAACGAAAAATATATAATCCGATACGATCCGAACGTTTTCCACAAGCCGAAATAAAAACAGTAACCAAACTAAACCAAAGAAAGTATTCTACCGAATACCAAACACATAAATGTATTCGAATACCGGCAAAATGTATTCTGAATACTATTCAGAATACTCAGGATTCGAATATGACCCAACTCTGTACATAATATAACATTTTTTCTTCTTATCATCTAAGCTTTGCAACCCAATAGGTCTCTATGACGCTCGAGTAAATCCCCATTTAGCATCGTGGGCTCCCCTACTAGAAGTTATACTGCAATTTGATTGAAAGCATTTCTTTCTCCTTTAAAAACTCTTCCTTAAGCCACATACTATGCTCAATACCCCACGTAATCAAAGCATTGCAAAATTGCAGAATAACTTTTTGCTCTGTTAATATTAAGTCAACGTAAACATGACCTACGATAAAACAAAGTTGGAGGTATGAAATCCCACTGCGAGAAAGATAACACGACACGCGTCACCGTGATATTTGAGCCAGAAATAGAATAATTGTCTTTATGTTTATAATCTTTCGCTTGTTTTGTTATTGAAAATAAAACGATGAAACGCAGTAAATTTTATTTTGGAGTCTTGATTAAGTTGTAAACAACTGAGTTGTATGCCAAGTGTAATGATAAAGAAACACATGAAGAATCTAGAAAGATTTGTTCAAGGTTTATTCGGTTTTTAAATTTTAGCAGTATTTCTTTTTGTTCGTTTAAAACACTTTACTTCTTGCTGTAGCGTTCAAGCGCTGTTAGTTAAACACATCTACGTCATACTTTGAAATCATCAAAATGCCATTACATGGCAAGTCGGTGTTTTGTATGTAAACTTTTGGTTGTTGATGACGTAGCTGTGTTGAACTGACAGCGTTCGTACTTTACCTAAAAACTTGAATATTTGCGGGCGGTATTTTTTCGCACAGTTTATGTTGTTTCAAGGATATCTTCGTATGTTTAAAATAAATTCTGAAAATATTTTGGCATTTGCAAATTTTGTAAAACACTTTAACAAAGCACTCGTTTTTTATTACCAGAGTAGCTTTCCAGTGACGCATATAGACAGTGCCGTATTATCCATTAGGCTGACTAGGCTACAGCCTAGGGCGCCATGAAAAAATAGGCGCCAGATAGGGGAGTAATAGGCGCTACACAGGGAAGTTTCTAAAAAGTTTAGGTCGGGTGGGGATTAGAACGAATCTTTCTGCGGGGATATTATAAATAAATAGAGGCAAAAAGGATAGAATGACTTTTTTTTTTGCTCTTCATATTTTTTTCTGTACGAAAATAGGCGCTCTGGGAATTGTAGCCTAGGGCGCCTCATACCCTTAATACGGCCCTGCATATAGAACGCTCCCGACCCTCCATTTCGTTGTACTTTATGGCGTTCCAGTGACCGAAAGTGTTATGTACCTTAACAACTCCGTTTTTCTTTCCCCTTGCCCCTCATGCACCTGCCCTTTTTTGGTGCTTGGTGCTCCAAACGTCAAAGTTTTTTTCTTAAAGTTAAGGATACATTTTTTAAAATTATTTTCTTGAAATGCAATTAGATATTAGAGAGATTATTATTATAAAGCCAAGAAAGGTTCACAAAAACGAAATTTTAAAATTACTTGAAGTTATCTCTCTTTCCTTGTTTAGGGATGTGTTCCAGTAACTAACTTTTTAAAGCGGCTCAAGACCTTCAAGCCTTGGAGAGTGACGCACAAAAATTTTCGTCACTGGAAAGGTACTCTGGATACCGGGATAAAGTAGTTGTATTTTGTAATACACACGACTATATTTGCGTGCAAGCATTGGCTTTTCATGCAAATGTGACAGTTTTGCATGACCGTCTACCCCGGTAATTAGGTCATCACGATTAAAGCTCCTCGGAGGACCACGTCTTTTGCACTCTGCTCATTTGTAGTTCGTTTTTTAAAGCACACCTAAATCTTAGTGTATATCCTAATCCTCCAGTACATACAGGGTATTTCGTCAAAAGAGGAAAAACGGCATACTTTTTGACTTTCCCGTATTTTTAAGAAATTCAATATAGCCAATCGATGTATTGATATGATTGTAAGTGTTTTTAATGAGGCTACTATAAGTCTATCTTAAACTGTTTTTCAGTTACTGACGCATAATTTTCGGCTTATATTACTTAAAATTAGTAAATCAATACAAAACACAGATAATTGGATCAGAACCTGAGGAATGAAGAGTATTGGCATTTAGGCATAAGTCTTTATTCTAAATAAAATTTCTATTCAACATTTTGTTTAATTTGTGAAATAAGGGTACCTTACTCCTATGTAGTTCATTTTTTGACATACCCGGTATATCTTTGGACTTAAATCAATATGAACCATTACTAATACAGTTTGCTTCAAAATTATAAATAAAAAAGTTTTTATTTTTTGTTCACCTAATAAGCCATACTGTATTTTTATAAAATCAAAAGCAATGAATATAAATGGGTAAACTTTTAGTATAGAAGGTAGCAACATTTTCGTTGTGTTGTTCTTCCTCTTCTGGATAGAACCTGGAAACCTAAAATACAATTATCAGATATCAAATTTTCTCAGTTATCTACGAGGTTTGGCCAAAAATGTAATTTTTGCTTAAGAGTTAAGTACTTGTATTTTTGCTAATATCGAAAATTTTAATAAATAAAAGATGTTTAAAACTAAAATTACTTTTAAACATGCAATTTTGTTTATTTAGGAAAAAATTATTTTGAGTTTTTTCTTTCTGCTAAAATCGAAAAAATTTAAGTTTGTACATTAGTGCAATGTACTTTCTTCCTATTTTAATAACAGTAAATTTAAACTTTATTTAAAATTGTTCTATAAAATTTATAATTATAATATACAAACCTAATTTTAGCAGAAAAAAAATATATGTATATATTTTTTCTAAATAAACAAAATTGCATATTGGGAAGTAATTTGTTATTTCAAACATCTTTTCTTTTTAACAATTTTTATATTAGCAAAAATACAGGTACTTTACTCTTAAGCAAAAATTACATTTTTGGCCAAACTCGTAGAGGATTGAGACAATCTGATATCTGATGATTGTAATTTAGGTTTTGGACCATGCAGAACTTTTTATAAAGAATAACTTTCTTTCGTAAAATTAATAATAAAAAAGTTTTTCATGTAACTCCATTGTACGTAGACACACTGTATGACCAAAGTCTGCATTTTTGACATATCAGTGACAACTCTAAATGTCAAGGTCACAGCTGGGCGCCAACGCAACCGCTACCGCCAGCCAGACAGCCGAGGATCTACCTGAAATAGGAGGAAGAACAACATATCAAAAATCAACCAACCTAAAATTCTTGTTTTCCCGATGTTGCTACCTCCCGGACTATTTAATATATCCTATCAATAACACAAGCCAACAGGTTCCATACTATTTTATTTAAAGTAATTCTATTCCCAGGTTTTCGTGTTTTAGGGGCTAACAGGACCATGCTAATGCTTTGTTTTTTTTTTTAAGGTGCCACACAAAAGAATATCCGAGAATTCTGTAAATATTCGTCAAACCATTTTAATAAGCTGACCGAATTGCAACACTGTTTTTTAATTTAAATCGCCAATAGCAATAAAAATTGCAATATCTGGTTAAGAAAGGTAAACTGCACGTACTAAAAAAACGTTGCTGGCAACATAAACTTTGGGTTTTAAAACCCCTAAAGAAATATGAATATGTTTTCAATACTTTGTGCTTTTAAAAAGCCGTCTTACCTTTATGTAGGTCTTACCCTTGAACGCATTCAAATATTGTTATAAACAAGGTGAATTGTTTTAATAACATAATATTAAATTAATTTCATATATTAATTAGTACCTAATTCAACAGAAATTATTTTCGTATCGTGAACAGTTATTGTTAATATTTTGTTATCTGAAGATTCATAAATTATAGTAATAATAATTGGAGTATTACAAGTTAGTAAACGTCTTTAGAATGTTTTGGGGACTTTTTCGTATCATTTGTGAGTATAGATTAAAACTTTTATTGTTGCAGTTTTTAAAAAATGTTTTCTGCCTCTATTGTTTGGTTTTTGAAAACCATAAGATTTTTGAATGACAGATAATATGCTGTATAAGTTTTTTTTTTTTTGGGGGAATTAAAGGAAAAGTTGCATTTTCGAAGAGAATTTCGACCTTAAAAACTCTACGAAAATAATTAATTTTCTAGGGAGATTATAAGTGAAAAAATTATACAAGGCGATTCAAAAATCGTTCACCAAACTTAAGGTGGTGATTTTATATGATAAAATAATGTTGCATATATTTTTTTAATGTTATTGTTTTCCGATATGACTTATACTTGGAGCATACACTAAGTGGATTTCGTTCCATCATTTTAGTAAGAATTCGCGTTGATTCTGTGCCGCTAGACGGCTCTTTAACTGCATTAAAAATTGTTTTTTGTTATAATTTTTAGAGGAGTACATACCTGTAAATGCTTAAATTTCGATTTTTGTTTATTTATTTTTAAATGAAAGAGTCATTACATGTTTTCAAAAATTGGTTTGTAGTTTATTCAAATATTAAAAATATATAATAAATATTTTTGTCTTCATTTTAATTATTTAAAATAGCGGCTGTACGCTAAAGGTTAGAGCGAGACTTAGAAGAACAGTTTAGTTTTTTATTGATTTATTTTTGAATACTCTGCACGACCTTCAAATTAGGACAAATCGGCGAACTCCTTATTAAAGGCAGCGCCCCCTGCCTTTGCTTAGTTTATTCCAATTCTTGGTAGCAAAGGTGTTTAACCTTAGGAAATCGTGCACACGTAAAGGACACCCTTAAAACTGGACCTCTATACTTTTTGATCCCCTGTAGAAATCGTAACTTAATAAATTACATTTTAAATATGTTTTACACCTTATTCAGTCTGCGTCCCGTTGCAAGGCAAATAACGAGTAAATAAAGTGCATTTCGCTGCATTTATACCCATTTATATACGGAATAGTTGTCCCACCAGTTCAAGTTCTGGTCTAAAGCTATTTTTAGACACACGGGAGGTTAGGCAACCTCGACCAAACGAAAGTAGACCATTGACTTTAAGTCTGGAATTTTGTTTACTTCTGTTTTGCGTCTCGTATAGAGTTGCCTACATAATAATATTAATCACTGCCTATTAGAGATTTTCGATGGAACACAATTAATAAACATCAATTTTAGGCGTTCAACCAATTATAACTGCGGTAATAATCAGGGCCGTATTAACTGTATGAGGCGCCCTTGGCTAGAATTTCCGGAGCGCCTATTTTGCAAAAAAAAGGTCCTTACCTCCGTTGCGCCTATTATCAGTGTCAGGCGCCTTACTTATTAAATTTGATAAAAAAAAAGGGCCTTTTCGCGCCTATTTCATTAATTTGTAAGCACCTTATTCACAGAGAAATTAGTTCTAATCCCCACCTGACCTAAACTTTTTAAAACTCCCCTGTCTAGCGCCTATTACCTCCCTGTCTGGCGCCTACTTTTTCATGGTGCCCTAGGCTGTAGCCTAGTCAGCCTAATGGATAATACGGCACTAGTAATAATTGGTGACAACTTTGACATATAATACATTGTTTAAACGTTAACATAAGCGATTGGTAAATACCGTTTTCAAATTGGTTCTTCGCCTAATATTGATGAAAGTAAATTTACCGACAATTTTTTTTACGTCACGTCACCCTAAGTGCGTAGAGTAAGCCTAGGCCACGTTACTAAGCGTCCGCGGCCAGCGTTGGGCGGCAAATGTGAGAGCGCTGTCTTTGATCTTTATGCGAAAATAAAAGAACTTGTTTATTTAAATCAGCCGCTGGTACCTCAGTTTGGTTGGTTATGCCTACTAACCAATTTCGGATGTCAAAATAGTGACGTCACGTCAACTTTGGTACCCTTTTTCTGCCGTGCAATGGAAAAACACCGTATGTCACATTTTTTTCCACAATGCGTTTTTGATATTTTCAAATTCTGTTAGAAATCTTTCTATTGTTGCAAAAAATCGATATTTTTATAAAAAAAGCTGCCTAAAAAAGAAATAAATTTTGCAATTTTGTACCTATGGTTAAGAAACGGGATTCTAAACTAAACAATAACTTCAAGAGTTTTGCCCAGATCGACTTAAAATTTTGAAAATATATTCTTTAAATGTTTAACAATAAAATAAGACCAAAAAATAATTTGATTTACAAACCCTTACCCTCCCCTTAAATTTATATCTTATATGTAAATGACAAGGAAATTTATGAGGCAAATCTTTAAATGCAATTTTCTCAAAAGTTATAAAAATGCACGTACGGTGTTTTTCCATTGGACGGCAGATTTGGTTTGTCAAGGGCTATACCGTGGCTTGTGGGTCGGTAGATGAGTTTGGTATACTCTCATACTTTTCTAAAGTTGTTGGTCTTACTCTAAATTTTATTTCTTTTTGTAACATACACAGACGTCACGGTTCTGACATGAAACATACCAATAATTGTTACCTACCAAAGTCAAAGTACCAAGACGGGCCGAAATCGCCTCATATTTTAAAATTTAAACACCCGTTTTCTACGGTATTCAGCTTTTGATCAAAAGGCCATTGGTAAATTGGTTTCTGTTTAGAAGGGAGGTCATAGAGTCATTATTATTAATATTTAAATCGGTTCCAGAGTCTCAGAAGTCCGTAGGTATATTCAATATTGCTTTCTGATAATAAATAGGTAGATGGTTCGGGCGCCCGATGCTACTTCTCAGGCAGACGCCAATTACCTGAAAGACTTTATTTAATTTGGTGTACTCGAGTTCCTAGACTAACCCAGATAAAACAAATTAAGTTGTTGAATTGCTAGATGCGGACGTGGTTGAGTTCTTAGACGTAACCCAGACGTGACCTTACTCTCGTAGGTAATATTTTTGAATGAAACTGAGAAAAGTTGTATTTTTGTTGGACCCCTCTCCATAAAAATTCAAGTTTCAAAAGCTAATCCTCTTTTTGTATTTTTACCGTGAATATAATGAAATTTTATAGACAAAGTCCAACTTTTGCAAAATTATCTAAATTTTTCAAATTCGGTGGAAAATACGCCAGTACATGACCTTATTACAGTCAGGTAAAAATCGGCGGACGAACTTTCAACATCAAATTGTGTTTTGTGGGGTAATCGAAGGGTCAAAATATGTTAGAAGAAATTTCGACACCGCACCGTAAAGTAGGTAGGTACGGCGCCTGACAGGGTAATTAAAAACAGTTTTAAGAAATTACGAATAAACTACTAAATAGTAACATAATGTTGATTTTGTATACAGGGTACGCAAAAACTTAAAAAACATGATTTTGACTACAAGAATAAACTTTATTTTTAATTTTTAAGCAAAATATTATGTAGAAAATTTATTTAGAATAGCAATTTAAATGAGTTAATTAATGTTGCAAGGGTGTATCAAAAACTTTAATAAAACTAATTTTGGAGGAATCAAAAAGTACTTATTTTAAATTTTTATAATAAAATGACCTAGAAAATTTTTATAATTTGCTATTCAAACACCTCCTTCCCCAAATTCCTACACACAATTTTTCAGCTGTAAACGAATGTGAAAACGAATGTGAACAAGGCGTTAAAATTGTGTATTATTGTACTTATTGATTAAAAACTTCTTTATTCTCAATAAATTTTCTTTATAAAATTTTGCTAAAAAAAATAGGGTAATTTACTCTTATTCATTTTTAATTTAATTTTAGATATTTACTATAATCCTAACACTTCTAAACACTGCCCAAGACTTACTTCTAAATTACTCACGAGGCAACGCCTAAATATCAATAGTTTCTTTCGGAGAATGCGAGAATTCTGCCTGTTTTGTCCATGTATTTAGCTCAGGGAACATACGTCTCCTTTACGCGAAATTAGTACAGGAGGTGGGCACAAATTTACGTGTCTTCAGATAGAAGTTGCCGATCAAACGTTAGTGTCCGGTAGAGTTTTAGTAGCAATACTTATTGTTGATTATGATTATACGTTTAATTTTCCCTTGCATAGTTAATTAGTTCATATGTTGAGAGTTATGTAATGTAATATGTGATAGTTTAGAAATGTATCCACTACTGGAAATGAATGCGGTGCAGTTTGCCTTTTGAACAAAAACTTTTAATTAAACAAAAAAAAGACCTACTCTCAATCTTTAAATCAATTATGCATCTCCTAGTAAAACTACGATATACAACAAAGTTTTTAATAAGAATTTAAAAAATTGCGTGCAAAAAAAAAGGAAATATAGTGAATTTAGGTTAGTTTTCTACTCAAGTTTGATGACGGATATATCAAACAAAATGAGTAAATTCTTTAAGATTCGTAATCAGCCGTCCAAAAAACTTCCGTATGCCAAAAATTTATTTGGCGTTTTGAGTTTCAATATATATTTTTTTAATTACATAGTTGCACCATTAGTTCAAGGATTAAATAATAAAAATTACATTATGTGTAATGTATACATAATACATAATGTGCAATTAATAAAAATTAACATTCTTTTTTGGATCGCCAGGAAAAAAATTTTCCTTTATATTATAAAAATATAAAAACAACACCTAGGTTGCCACCTGTTGGCAAAATTTCCAACTTTGCTACTTAATGAAGAAGAAATTTTTAGTGAGTTGCAATCTGTTGGAAAAAATTTTAAAAATGTGCCACTCTTGTTCATTAAAAATTTTTCGCCATTTTGTCAAGAGTAGCAGAAACTAAAAATGAAAAATAATTAATAGTTTAAAAACTAAAAAACACGCTTTTATATGCAACCGAACTAAAAATTAGAAAATAATTTTTCATTACAAAGAGTTTGTCACTTCAGAATAAAAGCGTAGAGTGCATTTTACTATTTTTTCATAACTTTTCCCTCATAGATATTTGCAAATAGAATAATTATAACATTTAATATATTAAGCACCCCACGCTTTTATTGTATGTACGTACTATGCCAATTGTTAAACATAGAGCTAATGTTGGAATAAATAACGCTAAAAAGTCAACCTGTTCTTCATTATGAGCACTACCTCGGTAATCCGGAAAATTCGCTAATTCGGACACATACCTAAACTATTATATCTGTCCGGATTATCGAAGTTCTACTGTAAAGCTTTCTTTTTACTAAGATATTTTATTGGATGACGTGTTGTGTTTATTACTGTCTAGGGACTCAACAATCTTTTCTAGCAACTCATCCATCTATGTCTAGTAACTCAACAATCTCAAATTCAAAATTTTATTATTATTTTATCGCCGTCTATCATTTCGAGTACACCCATTTAATTTGGGGTTGGTTTGATTTACTTATGCGCAATTTTGCATTTTTGCTGGGACCTGCGTGTTGCGAATTTAAATAAAAAGTTGTCTTAGATTTTAGCCGTCAATCCCGAAATAGCCTAAATAATTTTATTGTGAGTAAAAAAGGAAAACAGTTCTGGTTAGTTCAATAAATAAATTTGTAAACAGTTACACACTTATTCGGTATTCGTACCCATTTAGAGGCGGTCAGGTACCGTAAACATGTTGGGAACCAACTGCCAGTAATGCAATAACAAAACAAGCATTTAGTCACTCAATCCGAAATGTTTACCTGTCGGTATTCATGTTAGACTGCCTCTTTTCCACGCAATGCCTATTTGTACAACTGACTGGCTGATTCTGTATAAGTCGTCAGGGCAACCAAAAAGGTTAGGAACCAAGGGGACCAAATTACATGTGCCCCTTCAAAATGCATTATTTTTATTAGCTGAAAAAAATATTGAATTTTTCCTCAAATTATCGGGTACGTGATACAGTGAGGATTTTAAAAGTTCTCCACGCCCCGCCCCTTTTATTTTTTGAACGGAACCAGATTTTCGAAAACAAAGCGTTGTTAAGTAGAGAATCAAAAGATCTTGAACAGGAGGTGTTACATGACTCCCCTTTCCATTTTAATAAAAGTTGGGGGAAGCAAGAGAGCAGGAAAAAACCACTTCAGAACAAAATTTAAGATAAAAAAGGTCCTGTGCGAATAATGCTATATTTACATAAAATAATGCCTCACGCAACCCCACAGAAGAACCCCATTCAGAAGACTCCCGGGGGGGTAGTAATTGCCCCCTCCGTACGACCCTTTTACTTTATTTAATTAACCCTGTATCTCTTACCGTTTCCGAAATCCTAATGGTAGGCCTCACATTTGTAACAGCAGGTATAGCTTTAAAAATTTTAGTTTTAGTGTAAAGTATGCCAATTCTATGAACATGTTTAGGATTTCCTATTATTAATCCCAACAATCGAAAAGCCCTAATAAGAATCTTATACAAATAACTATTACCTCTAAATTACCTGCCACTAACGTCCAGGTAATTTGATTCAGATAGGACTTACAGTTTAACGTGATTTTCGAACCACGCTTAACGGCATAAGGGGTTAATTGCTGGTCAGCCATAGAGTTACTGATCGTGTGGTTATTAATTTAATTGAGTTGAGTTCTATCGTAAGATGTAAGAAAAATTTACATTTATTTTTTGATAAATAAAACAGTGTCCTTAACTTTAAACACCTTCTGTAATTGTTTTATTTTTGTTGCAGATTTAATTAGGCCAGTTCTCATCATCCCCATCAGTCATGTTTTCGTTTCATAGACCCAAAGTGTATCGGTCTCCGACTGGATGTTGTATCTGCAAGGCCAAATCTAGCAGGTAAGTTGAGGTTTTGCCAACGATTCTGTGAAATATCGTAACTATAAAAATAATTTATATTTAGTACTAACATTTTTTCGTTTAGTTCTAGATTTACAGATAGTAAAAAATACGAAGAGGACTTTCTAGAGTGCTTTAAATTGGCTACACCTAGACAGGGCGAGATTTGTAATGCGTGCGTTCTCTTAGTTAAAAGATGGAAGAAGCTTCCAGCTGGATCAGAACGCAACTGGCAACATGTAAGTTAAAGTAGCGTTAACCGTCATAATAGCATAGACTACGTTCGCAGAGCGCCCCAGATTGCCCAAAAATAGTGTTAAATGCATGGTCTTTAACAAAAAATAGTAATTTTAAGCTTTGTTTGAGATGACTATTTAAGAAATCCATGAAAAAGTACTTTTGACATCCTGAATTTATCTGAAACAAGAAATTACACGTTTTTCTTAAAAACTAAATTTTTTTATCACTATGAAATAACTTTAATTTAATTTGAAACAGAACATCTTCATTTAAAGCGGCCCACAGACGATCAATAATATTGCGCAAAACATATTGTACAATGTTATTGACTGTTTGTGGTTTATATTGAGAGCGTGTACAATATATTGTGTCAATCAAAAATAGTTTGATTTTTATTGTGCAATAGTGATTTATTGTGCCGTGTGTGGGTAATATTGCTAATACAGGCTTGTTCCTACAGCAGTTAGAAACTGTTTGCAAACTGTCAGAGCATGCGCACTAGACAAAATTCAACGGATTTTATCTTCTACGCATGAGCCCGACGGTTTGCAAACTGTTCCTGACTGATGTAGGAACAAACCTTACTACTAATGTATAGTATTCGTTTTACAAAAACAATTACACAAATACGGGTTCAAAAGTAAAGAGAAAGAAATACAGGTTTTTCTTATTTTTAAACATGTTTCAAGCAGCTACTTTTTTCTTATCCATGTTTTAACCGGTAGTTAGAAAACAAAACTAGGTATTGTGCAATATATTAAATATAGCCTTTGCATAAATATATTGCACTGTTTTGAGACGACTGGCAATATTACTGTACAATATTTTGCCCAATAATATTGATCGTCTGTCGGCCCCTTAAGTATTTACTATGGACTCAGTCCAGTAAAAAAATGCAGATCATAGTAGCCTTGAATATAAAAAAATGAATTATCATCATGGCCGACATTTTTTCAGCGCCTTGTCAAAACAAAAAATATCTTTTTAAAAATGCATGTTTAGTATCTTGAAAAAAGAATTAATTTTAATAAAACTGGATGGGCTTTTTGTTGTAAATTTTTCTCTGTAGATATTCTATTTTAGATTTTATAAATTCCTTGTATAACTAACAAAACATAGAGTGCCCCTAGAAAAAATAACAAACAAAGCTTTGACAACTAAGACGTCGACCTAAAAAAATCCATCAAATTTTTCAAACAATTTTGGATTTTCAATTCTATTTTGAGCCACTTTTTTATATAAAATATGTTAAGGATCACTAAAATGCAACTTTGGTATCCTCCCAAACAGGTGGTAGATGCCCGCGCCGGTCCGGGAATGAAGTCCTTTACCAAATTCAAGACCAAGAACAAGAAGCCGAGCGGGGACAAGATCCACGAGAAAATCAAGAAGAAGCATTTTATGAGGTAAGATTTTTATGAATTTGGAGTGGTACATTAGGACTTTTATTGTTTCCATCATTTCCAAAGTGTTTATTTTTCATTTGACTCTTATTTATGGTAATTGTCTCGAAAGTGGTGGCAACTCCCATTTTGCAAATGTTTTAAACGGAGGTTTTTTGGGGCGCTCATTATAAAGTCAACCGGAAACGAATCTGAAAGAATTTTAGTCGGAAACGTTTCGTTTTCGAGATATCCATCATCAAAGTCGAAAATCGAACAAACCTCATTTTCAATATATGTATTTCCCCTTTTCTTTACACACAATTCTTGGTATAAGTTTAAATGGAGCACACAATATTTGATTTCACTTTTTAAAACCCCGTTTTTCTATGCATTTTACGTATTTTATAAAATAAATTCCAAAGGTTCACTTTAAAAACGCGGCAATCATGCATACATAATGCCGCCATAGCCTGCTGCGATTGAAATGATTGAAAGTTATGCTTCTGCAATGCAAATGGGGTTTTAAAACGTAAAAAATCAAATATTGTGTGTCACTTTAGCTTTATATCAAGAATTGTGTGCATATAGAAAAATTAGGTTTTTGTGGATGTTCAAATTTGATGATGGATATCTCAAATGTTTCCAACTAAAATTCTTTCAGATTCGAAATCAGCGCCCTAAAAAACACGTATACCAAATTGATCAAAAACGGAGTTGCTCCCACTTTCTAAACAATTGATTAAGTGAATTCTCTGTGTACTCTTTAAATAAGTTGCCCTTAAAAATAATTTTACTGCATACTCTAACTCAAAAATGCAGTATTCCTAAAAATTAATGACAGATGTGGAAGTTAAACTTATACCTACTACCTGTATCTTTTAGCAAAATTCTACTACTCCTTATTCTTTGTAAACAAGGTAGTAAAATCCCAACCCTTCATTAAAATTATTTCTTAGAAAACAAAAATTTGCCTGCATGGAATAGTCATACTTTCACTTCAGTCATTTCTTGATAAGCCTAAACGTTATTATAATGGGTATTTAAAGTATTTTTAATGATAAAATTTGTGAAATAAAATATAAATAATTTCGAGTTTTGTGACCATTACAAAATACATTGGAAGTGTTTTGTGTCTTGATTTTAGTCATGGTTGTTTGGAGGTATCAAAACAAATTATAATACATTAGTAATTTTATTATTAGTCGAAATACAAAAATTGTTTAAATTAGCAAACTATATTCTGGACACTATATTGAAAGGAATACCATTTCTTATAGTTTTGGAAATATGGATATCTCTTTCTACCAGCATCCATATTCAGACTGCCCACGGATGGGGTTAACAAAAGGACAAATGAACCAAAAATTTCATTTTTCGAAAAAAAGTCATTCTTTATAAAAAAATTTGCTTGTGAAAAATATGGGATTCTCGAAGGGAAAATGTTCATTTTGTATAAAGGGCTCGCGAAAACTTATAAAACATGATTTTTCTATCAGAGTAAACTACATTTTTTTATTTTTAAACAAAATATTATTTAGAATAGCATTTTGAATAACCTTATTACAGTTACAGGGGTATCAAAAAGATTCATGAAAATAATTTTTAAGTTATCAAAAAGTTGTTTTTTTTTTAATTAAAAGCTATCTATTTTGCTTTTCAAACACCTGCTTTCTCCAAATTCCTACAAAACAATTTTTTAACTGTAAACAACACTTTTCGCCAAATTATAAATTTCAATAAAATTTTGTATTATTGTTTTTATCGATTACAAACATGATTCTAAATACATTTTTCTTATGACATTTTGCTAAAAAATAAAAAATACAGGTAGTTTACTCTTGGAGAAAAATCATGTTTTTAAGTTTTTGCAAACCCTGTATACAAAATAACATTTCTCTTTATAAATCCTATTTTTTTTACAGGCAATATTTTTTATGAAGAATGACTTTTTTCGAAAAATGTCCATTTATTTTGTCCTCTTGTTAATTCGTGGACAGTCTGTACAAGATCCATAGGATAATCCGGTGCCTTGCATTTTTGAATATTTTTTAAAATAGTTGACTAATATAAAACTTACATACTACATTTGCCTAATAACTAATTTTTCGGAAAAATTATCATGTTGATTTTCTACAGGATATGCCGCTGTTATAAATTTGGCAGACGTAAAAATTCCTTTTTTCGTATTTTAGCAGAAATAAGGCCTGGCCTTTTAGAAAATTAATTTTATTTTTTTACCTTGATTTTAGGTAAAAATTGTCGCATTCAGGGAGCTGCAGCGCTACGGCGCTTTAATACAGTGTTAAATCATATATTTTTGCTTGATTCCTGTATTATTTGGTACTATAAAATTGGTAAAGTTTTATATCGCTCTAAATTCCCTAAATGCGCCCAATGTTATGTTTTTTATTATATTCAAGTCGTACCAGCTTGATACATCCATTGAATTTAAATGTGTTGAGCACTAGTAGGTAGAGATTAGACAAAGAATGCCGGATAGGATGACGCATCGGTCTTGTTTTCTTGTTGTATTAGACCGATCCCTTTTCACACTTTCATAAAAATTTCCTATAAATGTTTTGAAATGGCACGACGTGTATTCTTAATGGATGGATGTTAGGAAAATTAACCAGCTGTTAAGCAGAATGCTTCCTTTACAAGGTATACAGGGTATCCGGAAAGGTAAGGTCATAAATGATAGGGGTGATAAAGTGAGCTAAAATATTGTTAGTACTTCATATAAAATAGAAGTTCTATCGCCCTTCGTTAGGTATTTATTGACCTTCAAAGTTGGAATAAAAAACTTATTTCAATTATAACTTTTCAACTGTTGCCACAGTACCGATGATATTTGGGCAACTAAATATACTCCTAATAATGCTTCTTTTCATAGGTAAACGGCTGTTTAGTAAGTCGACATTATACAGGGGTGACGATTTTTTTTCATTTTATGTATGCCTTTTTGACACAAGTGACAAATTTGACATTTTGCTTTGTCCGTTTGATTCCTTCATCTTTTTCTTCAAAAAGGTGAATTTTATTTGAATCAATATCTTGGATCCTTTTTTATAAATCGTAGTTTAAATCCTACTTACCAGCATTTTGTATGTAATAAAAAATTCAATTTTTTGAGAAAATCATTAAAATGTGGTGTGGTAAAATTATTAAAAATGGTGTTTTATAATTCAGATAAAAACTGTTTTTAAATGTTTTAGTATTTTTTTAATAGATTTTTTTATTACATACAAAATGCTGGTAAATCTGGATTTAAAATGCGATTTAAAGAAAAACGGTTTAAGATATCGATTCAAATATAGTATATCTTAATAAAAGATTAAGAAATCAGATGGTTAAAGCAAAATGTCAAATTTGTTACCTGTGTCAAAAGTGCATATATAAAATGAAAAAAATCGTCTCACCCTGTATAATTCCGTCTTACTGACCTGCCGCTTACCCATGGCAAAAATTATTAGTATAAGGTAATTTAGTTGCCTAAATATGATTGATACTGTGGCGACAGTTCCGAAGTTATAATTAAAAAGATTTTTTTCTTTTTAATTCTAACTTTGATGGTTGATAGAATTTTTATTTTATATGAAGTACTAACAGTATTTTAGCTCACTTTATCACCCCTATCATTTATGACCTTATCTTTCCGGACACCCTGTAAATTAGAAGTTTTTGTAACATCTGTCTTTAAAAATTTAAACTACAATATTTAAAAACTTTTGTCAAAGAACACTGATGACTCTTTTTATCTTACACTAAAAGATCTTATTTATTAGCCATTATTGCACACTGCATAATATGTCTTATTAAGAACCTGTTACATGGAAATTTTAATAGAAAATTTATGATTTGTTTTCTCATAGGGAATACAGTCCTGCTCTATCTGACAAAAGCGATGCTCCTGAAGACATGGACATGCACGACATGGACTTCTTGTCAGAAGAGGGACCAAGGTATGTTTACGCTGCCTCCCTCATTATTTACCTAAATAAAGATATTCACATTATAATACAAAAATATAGTTGGTAATGGATTTATTTAAACACTTTTTTTTCTATAGTATGGACTCATCCAGGACTGGCAGCCCTGGAGCAAGCGATAACGAAGATAACGTTATTCAGAAGAGTCGGAGTAGGAGACGCAAAGCCATCTCGCGGCGAAGAGATGAAACTCAGCAAAGTGTCAGTGGATTTATTGACTTGGATTACTGGAAAAAGTAATTAATTTTTATCGGTTGAAAACTTCAAAAATATCTTTTTGTTTTGATTTATGATTAGGCCACATATAACTGCACTAAGGCCATACCGGATTAACAATGGTAGGGGAATGTGGGGCAGATTGATTCGGAAAATTTCAAAATCACTTTTCTTGCCCTTAAAAATATAAAATAACATTTTTGTCAATCTGAGTTTTTGTCTTATGTATTGATATTGTAACATTAGAAGAAAAGCTGTAAAAAATAAAAGAAACATAAATCCCAAATAAAACACCAGCTTTGCCCCATTATGCCCCCTCACCTTCCCCAGATTATAATAAACAACTTTTTTTTTTCAGGGAAATCGTTTGCTGTGGAACAATCTTCCGTGGCCAGCACGACGAGATCATGATTGACCCTAGCTACATCAAGCCTTGCTTGGGCCGTATAGCCATATGCAAAGCCAAGGCGCTATCTCAGACCAGCGCCTCAAACTCCCCGACGCTCCCATGAAGGGGGCTTACAGCGATAGCAGCTCTGATTCCGGCTACGACGATTACTCGAATCAAGGCATGGTTATGTCTCCTGAAAACGCGGTAATGGAGCAAGGAAATGTAGTTAGCGAACAAGGAAACCCCGTTATCGTGCAGGGAAATCAAGTTATCAACCAGGGAAATGTCGTTACCGTTCAGAGAGATCAGGTTGTGGCGCAAGGAAATCTGATTAACAGTGGGGTAACTGACTTACATTGTCATGAGACTATGTTTAAGCGGCATGAGGATCCTTTGGTTGTACAGGAGGTGCAGCTAAGCTCAGGTATGATTAGTTCTGCTAGCATAGCGGGCTGTGACGATGAAGCTCAAGAGACTGTTGTCAAAAATTAATGCGGCCCCTCTCTAGATTGTTTTAGTTTATTGTCAAAGCACCATGTTATCATTGCTTTTATTTGGTAATGAAATTTATGCTATTCTTGCATACCATTGGATTATAAACAGTATTTACTTAGTTTTTTTTTTTGTCAAATTAAGATAAATATATTTTTAAATTAAATTGAGGAGATATTTAAAAAGTCATGAAACTAGGTAATATCTGTACAGGTTAGGAGTATAAAATTTTGAGATGTAAGACATAGGCATTGTTATTATTATTTTTATTGTAATTTGTGAATATTGTGTTTAGTACTTAATTTAATCGATTAATATTACTATTATAGCACAAAATGTGTTCTCTTACCCAAAAAATACTGAATAAAATCTTGTTGCTGCAAGTTTTGTACAAAATAGACTCTAATATAGTCGTTCTTTATTATTATCAGGCGCAGCGTCGTTACGAACAAGATAGTTTGTTTTTAGCGCCGCTGTGTATTGTTGGGTGTGATTTTTTTATTGAGCAAGGATGGTATAAATGTGTGTTCTTCTTGCCGACAGTACAAAATAACTTTAGAGAATTAATGGTTTTCAATATGGTATTTTCTAAGTATGCTCTGTGTAGTTCGTGTTGCTGTGATAGGGAATTAACAATTTTATTGTGACAAAATTATATGATTTATTTTAATAGGCAAAAATAATAATTTGTCATTTTTGCCAATCTTTAAGTTTCAAGTTTTAGAGATGCCATGGTATTTATAAGAAGTGTCGGAAAATTTAGCAAATTGTCTATACATTTCACCTTTGTGAACATATACGCCATTTTTCTTTAAATTAAATGTGTTCCTATGGTAAATTTGCTTTTGAAGCTGGGGGTGTGAATTACAATATAGTATTTGAATTGTATAGGGTGTCTGGTATTTGTTAAAATTGCAGTTGTTTGATTATTATTAGAGATGGACTTGCCGTTTTAGCGAAGTGTTGCTACTTTTTGAAGAAACTTTTGGACATACAGGGCAAAATTCTTTTCTTTTTTTTTTTTTTTTCATTTTTGGCCCCCCTTGTATTTCATTTATCTTATAATTTACAACAAAAGTAAAAACTAATATTAGTAGTTTCAGTGGTGTAGTAAGATTTTTAAAAAATATCATTATTTTTCGAGATATGAACCAAACCAAAGAATAAAGTTAGCCCTTAGTTAATAATTTATTTACATTGTAGAGCAGCATCTGAGTTTTAAGTATTTTACCCCTCCCAGCTCTTCTATTTATGCCTTGGTTCCTCAAGTTTGTTTACTTATTAATTAATTTAAGAGGGGGAAATATCTGTAAATGCTTAAATTTTCATTGATTTTCATTTTTTTTAATGAGAGTCATTAAATATTTTAAAAAATGGTATTTAGTTTACTCAGATATTAAAATAATATAATACATATTTTTTTCCTGTACGTTAAATTTTTTAGGAAGGATGGAGAGAGACTTCTTAATCGGCGGGCATTCTAGCATCGGTTTTAGTGATTTAAAAATCAAAAACTAATTTTTTTCTCTATATTAATATCATTATTTAGCAGTGAACCTGAAAAAAGTAAAAAACTAAATAAATCCGAGAAATACAATGCTTCAAAAAAATAAAATCATTTTCTGGCTCAATTTTTCTATCGTTTTTGCTTAAAAAAAGACATTTTCAAAAAAAAAATCGGAATTTTGGAGATTCACATAGAAAGTACTGTTGTTAGAAATATGTGTGCAAAATTTCAGGAAGATCGGTCAATAACTTTTTGAGTTGTCGTGCCAGCTAATTTCAAAATAAAGTTTTGAGGAAAACACGTTTAAAGTTTGAATAGGTACATAAGAATTCATTGATTATAGTGACTTACCAACTCTGTAATATAGGAAATACTGAAAATTATGTTCTAAAATTTTAGGGACGTGTTCTTAAAGGACTATACTAACATATTATGAAAAAAAATGACATTTTACAGGTATCTCCCCTTAAAACTAAATATTTTGTATCAGCGCTACTATGTTTTTACTCCACCAAACAGTGTCCAAAATCAGTATGTATCCATGATAATATATATATATATATATATATATATATAAACTGCTGCTCAATTCAACTGCAACTGGAAATATTTTTGGTAAATTTCAAATCGTTATTACTCTTAAATAAAATGCAATAGCAAAATGCGGCTTTTACCGTTTTGTAGGATAATTTTTTGGAAAAAATGGCTATTTCACTTTGTGTAAATTTTCACTTGTTTTTATTTTACAGGGTGTAATAGAAAAGTCCGGTTTTTACAAAAACTTTGTCAAGAGCGACATTCTACAAAAAAAATAGTTTTTAATTTTTAATTAGGTTGTGTTATTCAGTAGACCATTTTGAAAAAACAAGTTTGTCAGATTTTTGATATCTGCTCCATTTTTCATGTTATAATTTTTTTCAAAAAATGGATTTTTTTCATATTGTACTCCCTGTATTTAACAGTTTATCACAGCGATTAATTTTTTAGATAATTTTAAATGTACATAAGTACCCTGTTAAAACTGTATTAGAATTTTATTTTTAAAAAATTATTAACGCGTCAGTAGCGTCGCAAATGTAACTAAATTGTATTTTGGTAAAATTTCAATTCCCAAAGTTTCTGTGGGCACCACATATTCTGTATTTAAGATTTTAATTGTTCCTCCACAATTTTTAGAAACTACGGACATTTATCTCGGGACGGTTTTTTACTTTTTTTAAAAGTCATCAGTGGCGTAGATATAATTTTTCTTCTGAATGCTCTTTTTACTTGCCAGAGGATTATTGCATGGAAATAATAATTTGTAATTCGGGTTATTTTAGGGCATTTATCGATTAGCTTAGAACAAACGTTAACATTTTTTTAAATCTTAGTAAATTTAGAAAAAAATATACAGGGTGTTTCGAAAAATTAAAGATTCCACATTTGTATTTTTTTTTTTTTGTAATGAAAAGCAGGGTGTGAATCCTTAGATGATTTTACGAAGAAAGCTCAAATAAACTTATGTTCTGACTGTCCTAACTTTTGAGATACAGGGTGTGAAACTTAAAAATATATATATCTTTTTTATAATAACTGTGATACCACTCTACAAATTTTAATAAAATGTGGTACACAGCCACTACACATTAGGGGGCATTTTTAAAAGTAAAATATTTGTATCTTTCTTTCAGTGGCGTTCGACCGGGATTTAAATTAAATATTTTTTAAAGAAAATCATAGTACTCCACTGCTTTCTTTTGAAACAAAAATTATTCTTACAATTTCCATTTACCTTTAAGCAAATTTAATATTACGTTATTTTTTGACCGACGAATTTGGTATGCTACCTTTATATTTTCATTTGCTTGATTAATAAATACATTTGTTTTGTCTGTTTAACTGATGTAATGAACCGCATGTAAAGCTTTAATTAGATTGACTTTATTGGGTCCAGTGGCGTCTCGGTGGGCACCACTACCATTATTGAAAAAAATGTACGCCACTGGCTTTTTATGTAGTTTTTATACTTTTTTCCTATGATGCAACTAAAAATAAAACTTTTTAGTATTGTCCATTTTGCAGAAACGAAGCAACACCGGACATAACTTTATAGGAACTTTTCTTCATAAAATTACATAACAAATCCCCTTTAAAGTTTCCTACCGTAGTTGGGAAATTTATTGGTATTTTAATTTGGAAATAAGTCTTTTTAAGGTACCACGTACGTTTAACATACATATATTTTTGTGCAAATGTATTTTCTCATTAAGTAGGACTTTTTGTATGAGGAGGCACTTTTTTCGTAAATTTAATAATTAAAAAGTTTGGTAAGATTTTCCGAAGAGTATATTACAAAAAAGAATAATATTATTATTAACGTAAATACTAATAATAGTGTTAAGCAACCCGAAACCCTTATGCACTTATTGTCAGCTTGTTCAGTGCATGCTACCAATGCTAAGTTCTTATTCATCCGCATAATGACGCTCTTCGGGTACTTTACTATCACCTCAGGCATTACTACGGCATCGATGAAACAGCACTACTGCCGTTTGCTCCCGGCGACATGGAGGCAGTAGTGGAAAATGACAACTGTCGCATATACTGGAACTATGCATTCCCAACCACGCATCAAATGCAAGCGAATAAACCCGACATCGTCCTCCTTGATAAGATAAATCACACCATGTATGTGATAGAGTTCTCCGCACCTGCGGAAGCATCGATATAAAACAACGGGAAAAATGAGCCAAATATCAAGATCTTCTTGGCGAACTTCGGAGGCTTTATCCAGAGTATACCGTGCGATGGTTGTTCTGATAGTTGGCGTTTTAGGAGGCATGAAAGATAACGTATTAAGGGAAATGAGGTACATTCCAGCATATAAAAATACACCCGAACAACTGGCGATGAAGATGCAGAAATCTGATGTCCTTGGTTCCCTTCGTCTACTGAGGCAAACGAATTTGGCCGAAGATCACTGACCGAGCGGACGCGAGGAGTGGTCTTCGATATGGATGGCCTTTCGCACGACGCCCTATGGGGTCGGAGCCATGGGATACGTCGTGTTGGATCTTTTAGAGAATAATAATAATAATAATAATGACCTAAACCTCTATGCAACTAGTGAGCGGGATCTACAACAGTCTCTTAAGTGATTCACGAATATACCAAAGATGTTGGCAAGCAGGAAATTCTTATAACAGAATTTTAAAAGTTGGATAAGAGAGATTTGGAGATATTTAAAATGCAGGTACTTGCGTTTTTTTTTTTAAATAAACCTTGTTACTTTTACCAAAACACTAATAAGGCATTTTTATTAATTTTGATAATATAATATGAACATGCCGAGAAATTCTTCATATTTTATTAAGTAAAAACTATTCGTCGGGCAAAAGAATAACATGATATCAAATTTGCTTAAAAATAAATGGAAATTGTTAGAATAATTTTCGTTTCAAAAGAAAGCAGTGAAGTACTATGATTTTCTTTAAAAAATATTTAATTTAAATCCCGCTTTAACGCCACTGAAAGAAAGATACAAATATTTTACTTTTAAAAATGCCTCCTAATATGTAGTGGCTGTGTACCACATTTTATTAAAATTTGTAGAGTGGTATCACAGTTATTATAAAAAAGATATATATTTTTTAAGTTTCACACCCTGTATCTCAAAAGTTAGGACAGTCAGAACATAAGTTCATTTGAGCTTTCTTCGTAAAATCATCTAATGATTCACACCCTGCTTTTTATTAAAAAAATACAAATGTGGAAGCTTTAATTTTTCGAAACACCCTGTATATTTTTTCTAAATTTACTAAGATTTTAAAAAATGTTAACGTTTGTTCTAAGCTAATCGATAAATGCCCTAAAATAACCCGAATTACAAATTATTATTTCCATGCAATAATCCTCGGGCAAGTAAAAAGAGCATTCAGAAGAAAAATTATATCTACGCCACTGATGTCTTTTTAAAAAAGTAAAAACCGTCCCGAGATAAATGTCCGTAGTTTCTAAAAATTGTGGAGGAACAATTAAGGTCTTAAATACAGAATATGTGGTGCTCACAGAAACTTTGGGAATTGAAATTTTACCAAAATACAATTTAGTTACATTTGCGACGCTACTGACGCGTTAATAATTTTTGTAGAAATAAAATTCTAATACAATTTTAACAGGGTACTTATGTACATTTAAAATTATCTAAAAAAATTAATCGCTGTGATGAACTGTTAAATACAGGGAGTACAATATGAAAAAAATCCATTTTTTGAAAAAAATTATAACATGAAAAATGGGAGCAGATATCAAAAATCTGACAAACTTGTTTTTTCAAAATGGTCTACTAAATAACACTATATAATTAAAAATTAAAAACTATTTTGTTTGTAGAATGTCGCTCTTGACAAAGTTTTTGTAAAAACCGGACTTTTCTATTACACCCTGTAGAATAAAAACAAGAGAAAATTTACACAAAGTGAAATGGCCATTTTTTTTCAAAAAGTTATCCTACAAAACGGTAAAAGCCGCATTTTGCTATTGCATTTTATTTAAGAGTAATAAGGATTTGAAATTTACCAAAAAATTTCCAGTTGCAGTTGAATTGAGCAGCAGTTTATATAAAATCTAAAACAATAGTGGAAAACCGTGTATGAAACTGTGATTATAAATGATCACAAATGATCTTTTTTAATTTCTCTTCACACAACAATGTAAAAATTACCATATTGAAATATCTGACAATTTTTCGACTGACAACTGTCTATTTTATGACAGTTTTTCATTATAAAAGTGCTTAGTAAAACTACGGTGTCAAAGTGTTTTTAAAATACTATTAGTGACACCAAACACTGTTTTTAAATTTAAGTTCATTTTTTCATTAAGTTAAAACATAGGAAAGAATTTACATGTTTTATTGAGTTTTTGTTGTTTCAAGTTTCTTTTCTATGGTTTAACCTAGAGCAACAGTTTGTGCAATTGCAAACCATTAAGACAGTTAACACAAGCAATACGTACTGAACCTTAGGTAAACCGTTTACAGCCCGCTAGTGAATTTAATACAGGGCGTTTCCTAATTTTGGTAAAAAAATTGAGAGCTGATTTATAAGCAAATTTTATTAAAAAAAAGTTTATGTAAACAGAGGACCACAAATTTTTCGTTCTCAGGGTACAGGGTGTTAAACATTTCATAAAACTTTAAAATTTATTTTAGTAAACATTTTTAGACTAGGTGTAATCTATTTTTGATTAAGTATTTACTGTTTTTGTCCCTAAATGTGCAATTTAGCGGATTTTGATTTCTCAAAAACTTAATTTTTATTTACCTAATTTGAAGTAAATATTAAATTCGAGCAAAAATCAGTGGCGTACATTATTTTTGTCAAAAATATTTGTTCATGTGTCACTCGAGACGGCACTGGACTTGCTAAAAAAGCCACTTACTATTTTTAATAACACTGCCAAATTTCATGTTAATTGGATAAGGAATGTTAAAGATAATAATAATACACCTATTAAAAAAAAAACCTTGTATCTAGAAAACAATGCATTTCCAGACCTATGTTTATATTATGATTTTTTTTAAATTTGAATTTAGTAACCCAGGAATATTCCCTTAAATTTTTATACCGCAATCGAAAACACCCTGTAAGTCCGCTATTGGGCTGTAAACGATGTACTTCTGAGGTGCTGTCAAAACTATTCATATCTATCACGAGGTGTCTTGTGACCTACAAACTGCCAAAAACCCTTTTTTATGTAAATGGAAGAAGATTTAATTCCTTCTATAAATAAACTTACTATATTCTTCAGAGGATTTTATTGAGGTTAAAAGAAATTTTGAAAAATTAATAAAAATTACTTATTCTGTATATATTTTTTTTTATGTGAACAATTCTGATATTTAGATAGATATATCATTGTTGCAAGGCGGGAAAAAATATCTTAGGGTATCAAGACTATATTAAATGTATTTTCAGAAAATTTAGGTAATTAAAATTTTTAATACATAGTGGTCAAACACTTAAGATACACTTTTTTGCAATTTTTTTATTACTTTAAGGCTATTCGGAATTTCTTGTTAGTTTTGGTGCACTTTTTTAAAACCTAATATACACTCTAAAAGCCTTTAATGTGTGTATTTTTATAACTACCTACAGGGTACCGGGAACTGCTGCGATCGATTTTTCGAAAAGTACGCTTTGGAAAATCTTAAAATTTTGGTAACATAAAGTCAGTGGGGGACACAACTAAAATATTTTGACAGCTCTACCACTTCCGGTTATACCGGAAGTTAATGTCAACTACCCTATTTTAAATGGAACACCCTATATATTAATTATTGTTTAGATTCTGCGTAAAATTCTAATCATAATTTATATATAATGTTCTATACCTAAGTCCAACCGTTTTTGACTTATTTTAAATTTTATGTCAAATATGACGTTTGCAAGCCATTACATAACCATCAATTTCTTCTAAACAAAAACCTTTTAATATGAGTTTTGGGAAGAACTTCTTTAGTAGACTGTATTGATATTTTCACAATTAATATATACAGAGTGATCAAAAATAGTCCTTGAAAATCATCATGACAAAAACCTTAAAAGTCAATTTTTTAAATGGAAACCCCCTATCCTTTATAACCTTATCCTCTTAGGCATTAAACATAAGGGTAAGTTTGTAAAAAGATGTGTATTTTAAAATTTATAGTTTTCGAAATATTAACGATTTAATATTTATCTATTCTAACAATCCATTTAAGTATGGGTAGGTACCTTGCAGCACGCAAAACTAAGCCGTCTTTAAAAGCATTGTTAGAATAGATAAATGTTTAAAATAAACATCCTTATACAAACTTATCCTTATTTTTAATGCTTAATAGAATAAGGTAAAAAAGATAGGGGTTTCCATTTAAAATAGACTTTTAAGGGTTTTGTCGTAATAATTTTTAATTACTATTTTCTACCACTCTGTTATTTTTTAAAAATATTTTTGACATTCCACGAAGGCATATGCCTAAATACCAGAGTACCATGGGTGTGGGGTTATTAGATGTTTAACCCATCGTTCCCCCTGTTCCGTCAACGTTGTCCAAGCACTAAAACATGCAGTTATGCATTTTACAGCGCCTTTTAGACAAGGCGGTAGTGCCACCACGGTCGTTATTTTTAAATAACTACTACCTAAATATGTCTCCCCGCTGGGAATCATCTGTATTTAATAATTGTGAAAATAATCATAGAGTCTGCTAAAGTACTTTTTTCTCTATGAGAAATCCAACCTCAACTTATATTAATGGCTTTTGTTTAGAAGAAATTGATGGTTATGTTATGGCTTGCAAACGTCATTTTTGACATAAAGTTTAAAATAAGTCAAACACGGTTGGACTTAGGTATAGAACATTATACATAAATTATGTTTAGAATTTACTCAGAATCTAAAAATAATTAATATATAGGGTGGTCCATTTAAAATAAGAAAGTTGACGTTAACTTCCGGTATAACCGGAAGTGGTAGAGCTGTCAAAATATTTTAGTTGTATGTCCCCCACTGACTTTATATTGTTACCAAATTTTAACAATGTTCCCGGTGGGACATATATTAGTCCCTGAGCCAGTAATAAAATGGACTTCGTTATAAGAACACTTTTTAACCCTTTTTAGGGTGGTTCCTTTTGGCGAGTCTACTACTAATATTCATACCGCCATATATGGAAACGGCACTTTAACCCAGCCTGTTAATGTCAAATGTTTCGGGTATCGGACTATGCGGGTGTCGTAACTGTAACCCTTACGATTTTGGCACAATGTTTAAAAATTACATAAAAACATTGTGGTAAACTTGTTCGACAAAAAAGTTACGCGTTCGCCATGTCCGACACCCGAATCATTTGACATTGACAGGCTGGGTTAAAGCGTTGCTTCCATATATGGGGGTATGAATATTCGTGGTAGACTTGTCAAAAGAAAGTCCATTTTCTTACTGGCACAGGGACTATACAGTATGTCCACGGATAGACTTTACAATAGGACAAATGGACCAAAAATTTAACTGTTCAAGAAAGTCGTGTATGGCAACTGCTTTTGCTTCTCAAAAAACAAGAGTCATTTTGAGAAATTTGTTTCGTTTTATACAGGGGCTCCAAAAACTACAAAAATATAAAAAGAACCAAGACAAAACTACCTTTAGTTTTTAGAATTAAATAAGGATTCTATATCTGAAATTTCACATAAAATAAACCAAATTTTATTTTTAATGTCATGTTTTAGACCCTTTTTTACGTAATTTACCTAGTTGTAATAGAACACAATAATTAATGTCAGTTTGTCAAATATATTTAAATGCAAAAATGTAAAAGCAGGTAAATTCGGTAAAAAGGTGTAAAACATGATTTTAAAAAATATTATATTAAAAACCAAATTTGGTTTATTTTATGTAATATTCAGATATGGAATCCTCATTTAACTCTAAAAACCTTTTTTATTAAACATTTTGCTGAATTATAAAAAATAAAGGTAGTTTTGTCTTAGTCCACTTTCACATTTTTGTAGTTTTTGGAGCCCCTGTTTAAAACAAAACAATTTTCTCAACGTGAATCTTGTTTTTTGTAAGAAGCAAAAGCAGTTGCCATACACGACTTTCTTGAACATTTAAATTATTGGTCCATTTGTAATTAACTTGAACAGTGGTTTTTCGACAGAATCTCTTTGGTCCTTGATTATTTGGTTAAAGAAAATAATCTTTAGAAAAAAAAGATAAGTTAGAATTTATTTAATCTTTAAGGTTTTCTGGCGATTGCCTTGGAGCAAAGCCACACTATTTTCTGAAGATGGTCTTTATCCTGTAAGGGTTCTATATTGTAATTTTTATTTTAGGCCGAAATAACTTTTATCTTCAACCAACAGACCTTTTTACCGCCTTGAAACACTACCTGATTTCAAAATGTGCATTATTTAATAAACTAACCTTTTTTAAATCTATTTTAACTACTTCTTTTACAAAAGCAAGTATATAAAAAGAAGTGGCTTAAATACATTTTACAATTTTGAAATTGGAAATTTGAACAAGAGAAACACATTTCCTAAAGTTAAACTGTTGTGTACAGTTATAATTTCGATTTTTTCTTGTTCAAATTTTTTCCTTTATTGATACATAAGTTTTATGAGTGATTAAGAAATTTTATGTTTTAAGGTTATAGACTGCAAGACTTACTAGTCCTAATGTGTACCAATAATTATTTTTGCAATTACCGATTGATTTGGAATCTCTCTAAGAATTTAAAGATAAAAACCCCTTTTTGTTTAGAGTAGGATATGAAGTTATTATTGGTTTTTCCTTGGATTAAAGTCAGGTGATTTTGCTGGCCAAAATAAAATGTACCTACTAACATGACAAAATAGTAATGTATAATATTTTTGTGAAATAGTATAAATTAATTTTCTAGTTCCACAATCCTACCTATTTACAAAGAGGGGTATAACTATCTTTTAATTTTAATTTTGGCAATATTTTGACCAATGGTGGAGGAAGGGGATTCAACTTTTAAAAATTTCTGGTATTTAGCAAACAATCCTTATAAAAACAACTCCGATTGTTACGACTTTTACTTGGTTGACCCTGTATTTACAGATTATTAATTGAAACCTGGAGTATCTTTTTATATGTTCCCCTTCTCTATTTATTATTGATTATAGTTTTTAGTTTGGCAATATTATTTGTCAAATATTAAATTAATTTTGACAGTAAGCTATTATGATCTCAATCATAAGGAGCTACTCGTACCTGTCAAACGGACATTTGTCAAGCACATGCAGGGTTGCCAAATAATTTTAAGCTTATTAAATGAGAAATACAATTGAGTATACATCTGAAAGACGCAATGGAATTGGTTTTAACATTGATACAGGGTCCTCAGGTTATAAGTGTTAAAACAAACCTCAAATTTGCACACCATTTTTAACTTTTATAGTACTTCTTATTACTAGTCCGCACTATTTGGCAAGTCTGTGTAATGTCTCAAAGAAACAGCTGTTTGACAGGTAAGAGTATATCAACTAAGAAATATTGTGAAACGCATACATTCTGACTTCACACAACTTTAGTTTTAATAAAGTATTATATCAAATTTTATGTATATCTTTATTTTTTAAAAGCGAGATATTATGTATTTATATAATTTCTATTAGATTTAGACAAATAGGCATAATATAGTATATTCTTATTATTTATTTTATCTAATTTATAAGTCTTTTGTTTTTGGCTAGCGTTTTTTTTATTTACAGTGTGGAAAAGACTTTATTTCCATGCCAAATATAATATATTGTGATTTTTTATGTCAAGTTGTCTTGGAAATTAAATATTATATCATTATTTACTGGGAAACAAAAAATATTATGCGGGATCAGTTACAGGTGGACTTTTTACTAGCTGCTAAATAATAAACATTGTCTATTTTTCTGCAAAAACTAACCTTTTAAAAATTTTAATGTAAATTGATAATTTGACATAAGTAATTATCTACAGCTCTGCCATAATGTTTGGTTCATAGAGGATCAAACCAGTGGGGACACTACATAAAAAATATTCCTTACTTTAGGGACCTTTTTATAACTAATTTTTTATTTCTTCCAAATAATTGAGATTAAGAAATAAAAACTTTTTAGGCCAAATATAGAGTAAAATTTTTAAACCAAAAAATGCTTAAATAGGAATATTAGGAATATTTTTATAAAATATTATTTTTTAACATTTGATTTGTGTAAGTGTTAAAATAATTCCTTTAGCTAGCCAAATAAGACTACTCATAGGTAGGGTCAAGCAACAAAAAAAGGGATATTCTAAATTTTGACAATTTTTGATAAAAAAAAAATAAAAACGCAAAAAATTATTAGCCGAAATATGGCAATAATTGTATATTAAATAAGAAGTAAGTGTTAAGGTTTGTTATATCTTGGTGGGACTTTTTATTTGACAATATTAAGAGAATCTGAAGTTCCAAGTCCGGTAGGCGGGCTGGACGGGTGGAAAATCTTGAAGATCTGTTGCACTGTTGAAGATTGTCAAGTATGGGGCCTTAAGTCATTGAAGCGATACAAAGTATGATCGAATGCGTTTTTGTTAATAAATCACTGCTTTTTTAAAATCTGCCCTACATTATTTTGTCACTACTCTTTTCCAAAAAATTGTGGATGTTTGATTAAAAAATCATGTATGCTAGGTGAATTTTTTTATGTTTATGACAGGGATCTCGTAAACCGTTACAGCTACAGAGATGGTTAAATAAGGAAAGAATTTTAGTGTTTAGAGCTTAGTTTAAATCATTTTTTGTTTTATCCAAAGAAATCATGCTAGATGACTAGATATTCTGAAAAAAAAAAACGGTTATTTCAAAGCAACTAGTAATTTTGGTGAAAAAGTCAGGATTTTTTGGACAAAACAAAAAGTGATTTAAACTAAGCTCTAAAAAGTAAAATTTTTGCCCTTTTATCGTCTCTGTAGCTGCAGCGGTTTCCGAGATTTCTGTACTAAACATAAAAAAACTTACCCCGTATTAATACTATTTATACAAGATGTTCTATTTTAATAAAAAGAAATAAAGTGCATTTACAATTTTTTAAGCTCTCACAATAAAGCTACTAAAAATTCTTTGAAACAAAATTTCCATTATTTTAAAATGGTTCTTCCTACATATCAGTTAGAGCTGGGTGCTCTTAACTCCATATTAGCTCAAATACCTGTTTCTTATCCTAGCTCTAATAATATTCACTCTTCACAATATTCTTAAAAAGGGCAGTGATGTGCAAAATTTAAAAGTTAAATACTTAGTTAAAGACTTAAAAAGTCTAGTTTAGCTTAAAAAAGAGTAAAAATCTGTTTCTATTTAAAACATTAGTTGTATTATTAGCATTGTAGTTTATTTGTCCGTGATTATGGTGAAATGATTGTAATTCCAAGGGTTTTATAAATAATTCCCTTTATTTCTTTTCTGTAAGTATGTATCGATTAATAAAACAATTTTAAAAAACTAGATATTTTCTTATTAATCCTAAGTGTAATTCTCGTAATATTCTTAAATAATTTTGTTTGAAATTACTTAAAAGAAGTCAGTCTGTTTAGTAGGGTGGGTCAAAGAAATCTACTATTCTTATTTTGACTTCTGACACAAAAATGGTTCGTAGGCATCTCTAGAAAATGTTCGGCAACGATGATCTCCTAATTTTAATGGCACTGGCTAAACGACCGCCGACGGTTTTGATCAAATATATGATGAAGAAAGAAAAAAGTGTTATCTATTTACGTATATGAAAACCGCCGAAAATGTTAATTAATTTGTTATTACCGGCGGTTTTTACTTATTTTACTGGTAAATGCCGCCGTCCGGCGATTTTGTTTATGAAAACCGCCAAATAATAGTTAAGGTTAACCTCTCTTTATTTGTTTTATTGATCAACAAAAAAAACTAGACACGTTTGACACCTACGAATATTTTGTCGAAGCTCTTCATAACTTTAAAAAAGCACATCTTTTCGAAAAGAAAAGCAGGAGTATTTTAACGGCAAGAAAAAACTGATCGTTTAGTAGAACTAAAGTATTACCAAAAAGTATGCATGTATTGAGGTTGGAACAAACTGTAAAATTCTCAGGAAAAGGAAAAAAAGTACAAGCTAAGTAATTTTATGAATTAAACACTGCTCATTTCTTCAATCAAGATTTAAAAGCATTTATTTAAGTTGGCCCAATAGCTACAGGATTAGGAGTGTTGACATGTAAGCCACAGGTCCGAGTCCGGATAGGTAATTCACTTTTTCTTCTTGATAATTTTTTCTTATTTTTATCTTTTATTGTTTTAATTTTCAGACAAATAATTTTTCACTTTTAAGAATTTTAAGTTATTGCTGACGTCCTAATAAGTTACTCCTTCGCCTTTTCTGCCTGAAAATATTTTATGAATTTTTTGGTGTTGTTACATATTGGGTCCATGTAACGAAATAGTTTTGTAATGTATCTTTTTTAACTATAAGCCCTTGATAAAATGACAATCCAGCCACGAAACGTTGAGACAAATACAATAGTGGTTTTATTTGCCTGTCCATTTTTCGTCATCTTAAAGACGTCATTAACGTCTTTTGTCTGTGACTTACATCAATTTTAGGCGAAGAACCAATTCTAAAACGGTATTTACCAATCGGTTATGTTGACGTTTAAACAATGCATTATTCGTCATAAAGTTGTCACCAATAATTACCGCGGTTATAATTGGTTGAACGCCTAAAATTGATGTTAGGGAGGTCATTTTAACGTCATTTTGTCGTCATTTTATGACGTCTTTGCTGACCAAATGTGACCAGAAATGACCAAAAAGAGACGTCAATAAGGCCTCAGCTTGCTGCTTGGGATACACTGGGGAAGATCATTCCCTGGTGATGGAGTTGGGTTCGGTCAAGCGTGGGGTTGCTCACCTAAGGCGACGGCATTAGTACGCTTTAATAGTGGTTTCCAAATGTTTGGTATGTCCACACTTAAATTGCTAAAAACATTATTATTGTTTTCCATAAAGACGGCTTCCTTAAATTTCCGCTTTCTCCAATGTGGTTCCCAGTGAACAGCCGTGCTTCTGACCACTTGATATTGTGTTGTTGAGACTAAACATGGTCAGCGATTCCTGATTTCCATGTTTCCCCCGCTGTGTGTGTTGTTTGTGCTCTGCCAGTCTTACATTTAAAGGGCGTTTTGTTTCTCCAATGTACGACCCCCACATTGGCATGGTACCTGGTAAATACAATCTTTCTCTTGTGTGGATAAATCTGGTTTTGTTTTTGTCAAAAAGCTTCGTAACTTAGATCCAGACTTAACGACGGTTTTAATTCCATATTTCTTTGCTATTCGTCTAATGTTTTCGGACGTTCCTTTCACATATGGAATTGTTAGAAGAGGGAAATTATCTTGCTAAGGTAGTCGCACTGGTGGTTCCACATTACAACTATTCTGAAGCAGGTCCATTTTGATAGAATTGCTTTGTCGCTGCATATTGCGATTGCGCGTTTTTATTATTCCCAGTTTGGTTGCTTCAGAATGGTTTGATTGAAAATTAAGATATTGTCCCGTGTGTGTGGGTTTACTGTATACAGATGTGTTATTTGTTCCATTAGACCTACTGACGAGAACATACAGAAAATGCAGACATCCATTTTTCTCTTTCTTTATAGTAAATCTAATGGCGATATTTATTGAGTAAAGGTGGTTAAGAAAACAGTCTAGTTGTCTGTCTGTTCCATTCTAGATTATAAAAGTATCGTCGACGTATCGAAGCCAGATTTTTGGTTTGACGGTTGCGGTGTTAATAGCATGAGTTTCAAACTACTCCATGTAAATGTTCGCTATCACTGGAGAGAGTGGGCTCCCCATCGGTAGGCCATCGTCCTGGGCATAAAACTTACCTTTCACTTGAAAATAGGAATTATGTAGATAGCATCTCAGGAGCTCCATCACACCCTCCAGGGGTAACGAACTTCTTAGTGAAAATGATGTGTCGTCCCTCAATCTTCTCCTCCTCCTCCTTTCACCATCCCATAGTCCTATAATAAGCTCCGATTTGTACAATAATCCTTTTGCTTCCAAGTTTTCCATTAGGGGTAGATCATATTACAGAACTCCTTTCCGAAGACTCATATTACCTCCAAATCCTAGATACAGACAAACTATGAGACCTCAATTTAGAGAACCTAAATCTTTGTTTTTATATGATATATAAAAACAATGGTAATACATGTCGGATCAATCAAATTACAGTAAAGTCATATGTGCTTACTTTTTGCAATGTTCTTATAAATATTTTTTTAAAATCTGAATAAATACTTTTTTTAGTCTAAATCTGGCCTTACAAATTAGGTGTAAAAAATAAAAAAGTAATAAAATAATATGTATATAGACATCCCTTCAATTTTCTCGGTACTTGGGCCATGTGGCTTCCAATCCTAGTAAGCCAAATTTCGGTTTCTCCTTGTAATTGGTAAAGAATAATAGACCGACACAAATAATCTAAATTATGTATACAACAGCAATTATTACAGCATAATAAAATGCAAATTTTTACCATCAAAATCAGGGAAAACCAAAAGGTAGCTAGTAATAAACTATAAATAAGCCCAAGATTGCTGGCATAATTTTAGTTCAATCCCATTATGTAATAACAACAACCAATGCTTAATTATTTAATAATGTTTTTATCTAGTTTAACAAATTTTACTTAAAAAAGTGTTTTATAATTTTTTAGGTTTTTTTCTTGAGAACGAAAAATTTGAGGTCCCATGTTTATATTAATTTTTTTTTCATAAAAATAGCTCAGAAATACGCTCTTATATTTTCTTACCGCAATTAGGAAACACCCTGTATAATATAATTATATTTTTTTTTAACTGTGACGGCGGCTACCAAGGCCGGCCCGAGGAGTGAGCAGGCGACATTTTTCTAGGGCCGGCAAATTGATCAGCTTTTTTATAAAATTTTGGTTTTTCTTTTACGCAAAAACTTATTTTAATACATATTCAAATAAAATTTTAAATAGTATTTATGCTAGGGATTAGGGATTCCCAAATTTTAATAGTGTGCGCGTTCATACAGGTCTTGTATTTTTTCCCTCACTCACAATATATATACAGTCATACGCAAGAAAGTACCAGGTCCGGCAATGGGATTGAAAGTTTTAATGGGCCACTGTTAAGGTGCCAAAAATATATTTTGACTTATTTAACGTTGGGCCTGTAAGGCTAGAAATTTGTATAGTGATGAGTCATAGCATGCTAAGTAGGACAATCATCACCTGGCAAGTATCAGCCCTGCACATCATCACCCTGTATATTTTTAAAAGTTAAAAAGAAGTTTTCCAGGATTTAGTTCATTTATAGTAAGATGTGAAAAAAAATTGATAGGCGTTTTTGATGAGTACAAGTGGCTGCCAGGCAAACTGAAAGGTGTGGCTAATTTGGATGGCCATATTTTCAAAACTAATTATATCAGATGTACCAAATGTGGTGTTTTCTTAAAGATCTTTTTAACGGTGATACTGGTAATAATACACAGGGTGAAAAAATAGTGTTTTTTTTAATGACTCACCCTGTATAGTATATTACCATTAAACAGATCTTAAAAAGATCTTTTAGAAAATACCACATTAGGTACATCTAACTTTATTAGTTTTGGCAATATGGCCAACCAAATCAGCCAAACCTTTTAGTTCGCCTGGCAGGTACTTGTGCTCATTGAAATTTAAGCTTACAGCTCCAAGTTTTTTTTTAATTTTAAAAATATACTGGGTGATTATGTGCAGGGCTGATGCTTGCCAGGTGATGATTGTCGTACTTAGCATGCTATGATTCATCAGTATACAAATTTCTAGCCTTACAGGCCCAACGTTACTCGAAGGGTTCACTAGCTCTGGGACTAAATGGCAAATTGGCCAAACAATCAACGGATTCTTGCTGTAAAATCGTTTAACCTGACGTAGTCCATGGTGCAAACTCAGAAAAAGTTTCAACGTGAATTAAATTTGCCAGCAAATATAACGGTACCCGATTTTTTCTGTCGGGATATCTAAAGCGTAAAGTGTTTTCTACTCGTCCCCAAACACTTCCTCAACTTAAAAAAGAATTCGTGAAGAGATACATTCGATAACAATAAACGTAGATTAACTCACGCGTGTTATGCGCCATTTCTACTCCAATTTGCAGCAGTGCATTGAAAACGGCGGTGGTCATCTTAGGAATGTGATTTTTGCAAAATAAAAGTATTTAAATTAATTTTCAGAAATATATTTTTAGTTTTGTAACAAAATAATACAGGGTGATTCACGGTCGATGGTTTATGGAAAACGGAACGCAGAATTTTTCTGAAAATTTGGCATCTTACATTTTCTTACCTGTTTTATCGATCTAAAATATTTTCAGCATTGCGACGTTGCCGCTTCTATCAAAAAGTCCTAGAAACTTTATTTTTTAAATGGAACACCCCCTATATTTACAAGTCTTTATATTCGCCCTTTTATTATAATACTTTTTTGTTACTATTGCCCTATACCTATCTCTATCGGTTTTCGAGATAAAAAATAATTTGTGTTAAATATGGTCCAAAACATGGCCCTAATTAAACTTAAGTAAATTAGTGCTTTCAATTCATGAAAAGTTGATGTTTTTGTGGTTGTTTAGACAGACACGATGTATTTAATTTACACCAGCAAATCGACTCCATATCATACAGGGCGTGCTAAAATTACTATTATTTCTGTTATTCTTAAAAGGAGTCAAAAGATCATTTTTTCAAATGAAACCCCCTGTATATTACTCAATAAAATTAAAGATGAAGAAGAACGCTTTAAGGTGACATATCATGTCCCTATACCTAAATCATCAAGATTTTTTAATAAATCCGCTTTTTGTAAAAAAATATTTTTAAAAAAATTTAATGTTAACTAACCATGGAAATATCAAGCTTATGACAGTTTGGTGACTTTGAATTTTATGAAATTGTTTATTTTACACGGACAGTGTGATCAAATCATTGCTGCAAATTTGTTATTTTGTTTACAATTTTGTTATTTTAATTCATCCTAATTATGTTATTTTCTGTACTTTCACATGTTAATTTAATTATTTTGTAGTCGTACAAACTTCCTCTCGTTCATTGGTCCTAATTCAGGATACATTTGGTTAAATTTTCAAGGGCGTACCCAGGTAGGGGCAGGGGCAGCTGCCCCCCTAGAAGATAAAATAAACGTCAATTTTTCTGGCAAGTAGGAATTAAAAACGTGTTACCTACTCTGCGCAAAACGAAGTGTTGGAAACAAAATATCTTTTCAGTCAGATATTTTGATTTAATATCTTTTTATCTATAATTAAATATTCTACAACATTCGATATAGTATAATTTTAGCGACTCAATATAATTTAAATCTAAAATCTCCCGCGAAACCGTCGCATCTCGTAGTTTCCGCTCCCGACGAGACAATCAGAGCCATCTAGGATTAAAGCCGAATATAATTTGGAGAAAACAACATCTAGCGCTATCTAGTTACGGATGACAGTACTTTTTCCAGTAAAGAGAATAAGAGAAATCTGAAATAGCATCAATTTATACGGTCAATAGCGACATCTTCTATTGAATAGCAATACCACGAAGAACGTTCTAGCTGGAAAGGAAAGGCAGTGATAGCACATATGAGACAAGGACGGAAATAGAGCCGAGTATTTTCTACGTATTTCGGGAGCAGGAATATTTGAATATATAAGTGGGATCGTGAGGCAGAGCAAGGCAATTCAGTTCGACGAGACGACGAATACAATTCAATTAAGTTCGGAGTTTAATACGAGCGAATATTTCATGCGCCATAGTGTCTTATAACTCTTATAGTTTAGTTGCGGCGACACGAGATTTACGTTTACTGCGCAACAATTGGAGACTGGAAATATTACTCTGTCAAATGGATATCAGGAAATTCTTTGAAAGAGGTGAGTCAAAACAAAACAAAACCTAATATGATTATTTGATATGTTTGTTCAAACCACAAAGTTAACGAATTTTGAACATCGCAATTTTACTTTTACTGATAGGAAGTCCGAAGTAAATGATATTTGAATGTGATGTTATTATAGGTATCTTGATCTTTATTTTCGTCCTATGCCTAAACACCGTAAGAGTAATGTTGTGTATCCATTTTTTAGGGACAACACGCGAAAAAAGAAAAAAGGTCGGGAAAGTAGCAGTGGTAGCGGAAGCGATGAAAATGACAACCATGATAAAACTACTCATGCAATGCCAAGATCATTGCATGCTAACATTGGACAAGCGTCACATTCACCAGCAGAACGTGTTGCCGACTATTCTTCTCCATCGACATCCCAACAAACTTATAACGTGAACGTCGATCCTGAAATTATAGTGGAAGATGGCTATCATGAAAATGATCTGGGTCGTGATGTTTCGTTGGCTACCCAGCTATCGACGGAAAAGAAGAGGGAGTTGTTACAAAATCCTTGGATCCCGCCCAGAAATTACGATTTTGAAAGTGATGCAGGCCATTTGAAAAGAAAATTTAATCATGCTTGGTTGCTAGTATATTCCAAGCGACTAAAAGGCGCTCTTTGTAAGCATTGTGTTTTGTTCCCTCCGCCCATCAGCACTGTGAGAGGAATTTTGGGATCATTTATAGTCAGGCCATATATAAAGTTCAAAAATATGCATGAAGACTGCCGAAAGCATGCAACGACCAACCTTCACCTAACAGCAACAAATGCTGCAAAAAATTTTCTTGAAAATGTTCCTGTAGACATCCAACTGCAAAGTGGACACCAAAAAGCAATCGATGAAAACAAACAAATATTGTCATCAATTATTTCTTGTATAGTATTTTGCGGTACACATGATATGCCTCTTAGGGGAAAACAAGCAGATGAGGGTGTTTTATTAGATTTATTGAAGGTGAGAATCAATTCAGGGGACGACAAATTAAGGAGTCACTTGGAAAAGTGCCGTCGCAATGCAGTTTACACATCGCCAAAAATACAAAACGAATTGATAAATTTATGTGGCGAAGTTATTAAGGAGAATCTAATAAGTGAGGTTCAGAAGAACATGGCTTACGCAGTCTTAGCTGATGAAACAGCAGACGTAGCTGGGAAAGAACAGCTGTCAATAGCCGTGCGATTCTACGACGAAAGCAAAAGCAAAAGCAAAAGGAAAATCAGAGAAGAATTTGTAGGGTTCGTTCAACTAAAAGCACAAAATGCTTCAGCAATTGCAGAAGCAATTGACAATTTCTTGATTAGTTCTAACCTCCCAACCGAAGATTGCGTAGGGTTTGGATTCGATGGCTGTTCTACAATGGCAGGGAAAGAGGGTGGCGTACAAGCCATTTTGAGAAAAAAATAAACTCGTGCTTTATATTTTCATTGCTCAAGTCACAAATTCAACCTTATTGTGAATGATGCGAACGCAGTGCCAGAAATTAGAAATACTGTCGGCACTGTAAAGGATGTTATAACGTTTTTCAGAGAATCGACTACACGTCGAAACTACGCTCCAAACCTATCACGATTGTGTGAGACGAGATGGTCCGAAAAATATAAATCAATCAGAAAATTTTCTCAACATTTCCCAGAGCTTGTGAAATTTCTAGAAACGTTATCCGTAGAGGGTAATTGTGCCACCAGAAAATCTGCATATCAGTTGCATTCAGCCATTACGAAACCAGTGTTTATTATTGCTCTACAAACAATAGCCAAATATTCAGCAGTTTTAGAACCAGTAGTTAACGCACTGCAAGCTAAATCAATCGACATGATCTCGGTGGGGGAACACATCAACAATATCAAGGACATTCTCAGAAATGACCGCGAGTTTCCTGATAGAATAAGTAATGAAATGCTTCAAAAAGCGCGAGCTGTTGCAATGGATTTGAACATAGAAATTTCGGTTCCACGTCTTGCTCACAAGCAAACACATAGAAGTAATCCGCCATCAGACAATGATAACGAATATCGGCGGCGTTCCCTGATAATACCATACATTGATTCACTCATTTCATCATTGAATATTCGATTCTCCCAAGAAAATACTCCGGCGTTTGCTTTAAGTAAGCTACATCCCTTGTATATGACCAAGACCAAAACCAGCATTACAGACTTACACAAGAACGCAGAATCATTCCAAGAATTTTATAACCTGGATATCACTGGAGAACTGAACCTTTGGCATAATTTATGGGTGAAGAAGGCTTTATCAGATGATCAATTAAGGGACATAGAAGTAGTTGATCTGTTCAACGATCCAACATTTTTTACCCTGCTGTCAGAAAGGCATTGATTATTTTAAGCACTATCCCATGCACCACGGCGACCGTAGAACGGTCCTTCAGTACGCTGCGAACAGTTAAAACCTGGCTTAGAAGCACCATGGGTGAAGAAAGGCTTACAGGTTTATGTCTGATGAGCATACATCGCAATTATTTAAAAGAAAGCAGTGAGTTTATTGAAAAGACTGTCATAGACAAATTTTCGGCAAATCCGAGAAGATTACTGTTAAATTAATATATATGTTGGAGACAGACGGCGAATTAGCCGAAATAATTGGACATATCGCCATATGTCTATACTAGACGCGTCAAATACCGAAAAAGCTATACAATTCGGCGTCTGGATAACATGATCTGGACACATCCCGAAATGTCTATATACGTCATAAGCCGATGCCGAATGGGACAAAAGCGATTATTTTAAATTAAAAAAATAATGTAATACAGAGTTAACGTAACTTTTATTTCATTATTTATTGCGACAAGAAGTACTTGAATGACATTTACTATTACATTTTATCTTATTTATTACACATTTACATTTTTTGTCACCACATTGTTTACGACAGTTGCACCGTATAAAACCCTGTAGAGAATTAGATTCCTTTGCTGCAATTGTTCGCAAACTGAATTTTACGTGTACAGGTACATCTGATGATGTCAGTGTATTCGTTTGGGAAGGCTGTAAAAGAAAAAAATTATAACATTTCCTAATGCAATAATTATTTAACTAACCTGAAATTCATTCCTTGCGTATAGTTTCTCCAAAACACCAGTCGATGTTCCAAGTTGGTACAACCCCTCTTTTTCAGATAATACAACAGCCAAAACATTACGAGGAGCTAAGCGTCCTCTGTCAACATCAGGAATCTTAACTAAAACGTTCTGTCCAGTCTCAATTTTAGGAAATTTCGAACAGCTTTGTAGCAACATTTCTGATGCTTGCTTTTTTAAACTTTTAACGCTGTCAGAGCGATGTTGACTTATTGATTTTAAACGAACTTCATTTTCTCTAAAACAAAATATTTAACTATTATTAGTATTATTATTATTGTCATTATTACCTAAATACCTCAGTAGATGTTCTTGCGCACCGTCATTTTCAAGCTCATTTATGGGTTCATCTGTATCATTTGTCACACTATTGCTGCGTTTTTCGTTATTGCTATTCAGTAATTCTGTGTCAGATTCATCAGACAAAGTGTTTTCCATGTTTTCGCTTACAGTCATTTGCAGTTTATAGATATCTTCTTCGTCTTGTAATCTGTTTACGATTTCAAGGGGAAGATTTGAATCAGTCAAACCATTAATAAGTGGAATGCCAAACATAGCCTCGTATGGAGTACGCTGAATGCCCCTGTGAAATGATCGGTTCTTTTTTAACTGCACAAATCTCAATCCTTCCGACCATTTGGATGTCTGATTTTCTTGCATCCAAGTAATTAAAATATCTCGTACATCTTGGTTTGCCCTCTCGATAGACCCCTGGCTTTGTGAGTGACGTGGCTTACCATGAATTATTTTTGCCTGAAACATATCTGCTAGGCTATTAATTATCTGATTGACAAATTCTCTACCATTGTCATTATGCAGTAAACAAGGGGCTCCGGTGATACAAAAAATATCCATTAGATTATAGGCAACTTCTTCGGCTCGCTTAGATTTTAGGGCTCTGAGGAAGACAAATTTTGTCAAGTGATCTTGATAATTCATGATAAATTTATAGGGACCATCCGCTTCAGACTGCATATCAATTAAATCAATTTGTCCCCTTTTGTTAAATCCTGTCGAAATTATTGGTTTTACTACTAACCCCTTCTGCTTTGATTTTTTTTTAGTTGGCACATAGCACACAATTTTAAATATTCTTCAATGACGCTTCTGGGAACATTGCAATATTTTTTAGCAATTTCTTTTTACCTAACCTTCTTTTGTGACCAGTATCTCTGTGAGCTTTTTCTAAAATGCCATATACCTCACTTACATTGCAATAATACCTTATAGAACCAACGTCATCGTTGGTACGTTTTGCAATCAGGTTTTCTTTTTCTCCTATCTTTATAATTTCAAATCTATTCAGGCGTCTATACTCTTGACAACTCAGTTTTTCATTTAATTCTCTCTTTCTCATGCTATCCTTTACTTGACTTAAAATACATGAATATTGCTCAATAGTTAATATAGTGGTAAAATTATTATTACCACCGTTTTTTTCTATCAAGGTTATGAGTTTTTCTTTAAAAATTTGCTTGTCAACTAAATTTTTATCAGCCTCCATAGTTTTACTTACAAATTTTGTATTTAATATACAAAAACCACTCATAAACAAACTGCACGTAAACACTATACTAAACTAATTTGAGGTTAGGTTGATAATTTGTGATTTAATTGGCAACGGCGTATTATAGAAATGCGCACTTCGCGACATGACCAGATTAAGTTAGTCAGATGCCGAATTTCGGCATTTGGCATGCGTAGTGTGGACATATGGCGATATGTCCAAAAATATCGGCCACGGGCCGAATTCGCCGTCTGTCTCCAACATATATATATTATGATTATTATATATATAATATTTTGTTTTGTGTCATAATCAAACTAATTAATAAAAGTCAATTTTCATGATTTTTTGTTTTAATATACCCGACCGACCATCTTCTCGAAACAGGTATGAGCTGCCCCCCTAACTGTGTAAAATAAATAATTTCATAAAATTCAAAGTCACCAAAGTGTCATAAGCTTGATATTTCCATGGTTACTTAAAATTAAATTCTTTAAAAAATAATTTTTTACAAAAAAGCGGCTTATTAAGAAAACTTAATGATTTAGGTATAGGGACATGATATGTCATCTTAAAGCGTTCTTCATCTTTAATTTTTTTGAGTAATATACAGGGGGTTTCATTTCAAAAATGATCTTTTGACCCCTTTTAAGAATAACGGAAATAATAGTAATTTTAGCACGCCCTGTATGATATGGAGTCGATTTCTCGGTGTAAATTAAATACATCGTGTCTGTCTAAACAACCACAAAAACATCAAATTTTCATGAATTGAAAGCACTAATTTACTTAAGTTTAATTAGGGCCATGTTTTGGACCATATTTAACACAAATTATTTTTTATCTCGAAAACCGATAGGGATAGGTATAGGGCAATAGTAACAAAAAAGTATTATAATAAAAGGGCGAATATAAAAACTTGTTAATATAAGGGGTGTTCCATTAAAAAAAAAAGTTTCCAGGACATTTTGATAAAAGCGGCAACGTCGCAATGCTGAAAATATTTTACATCGATAGAACAGGTAAGAAAATGTAAGATGCTAAATTTTCAGAAAAATTCTATGTTCCGTTTTCCATAAACGTCTAACCTAACATCGACCGTGAATCACCCTGTATATTAGGTACCTTTACAGTGGTCCATTAAAACTTTCAATCCTATTGCCGGACCTGGTACTTTCTTGCGCACGACTGTATATACATATATTGGAAGTGAGGGAAAAAACACAAAGCCTGTAAGAACGCGCACACTGTTAAAATTTTTGGGAATCCCTAATCCCTGGCATAAATACTATTAAAAGTTTTATGAAAAAAGCTGATTAATTTGCCGCCCCTAGAAAAATGTCGCGTGAGGCGATCGCCTTACCAGCTCAGCCCTCGGGCCGGCCCTGGTAGCCACCGCCACAGTTAAAAGAATCTAATTATATTATATAGGGTGTTTCCTAATTGCGGTAAAAAAATATATGAGCGTATTTCTGAACTATTTTTATGAAAAAAGTTGATATAAACATGGGACCTCAAATTTTTCGTTCTCAAAATAAATGGCGTTAAACTCTTCAAAATAACCTAAAAATTTCTAAAACACTTTTTAAGTAAAATTTGTTAGACTAAATATAAACATTATGGAATAATTAAGCATTTGTTGTTGTTATTACATAATTGGATTGAGCTTAAATTATGCCAGCAATCTTGGGCTTATTTATAGTTTATTACTAGGTACCTTTCGGTTTTTCCTGATTTTGATGGTAAAAATGTGCATTTTATTATGCTGTAATAAGGTTGTTGTGTACAATATTTAGATTATTTGTGTTGGTCTATTATTCTTCACCAATTACAAAGAGAAACCGAAATTTGGCTTACTAGGATTGGAAGCCAATGGCTTAAGTGCCGAGAAAATTAAAGGGATGTCTATATACATATTATTTTATTACTTTTTTGCCATATTACAAAGAGAGACCGAAATATGGCTGTAATCTGTGATAGCCATATTATGCTTTGACCCTTAAAAATGCTTGTAAAAAACATACAGGTCGAATTGTTGGAAATATCTTCCTTTCTCGTCAAGTAGAGAATTGCAGACATTAGTCGACTCTAATTTTTCCTCGGTTACTTATAAAGTTATACTGCTTAGTTTTTCTTTGGTGTTTACCGCGCGGTTAATTTTAAACTTATAGTGCTTACCTTTCGTTGGTGTTTATCGAATATCGAATATCCCCGACACCCACGGTACTCTGGTATTTAGGCATATGCCTTCGTGGGATGCCAAAAAATTTTTTAAAAAATCGTGCTGGGAGGAGGCTGGTAGACTGAGAGGGCTGATGCTAGCCAGGTGATAATTGTCGTACCTATAGGGGGCGCCCATAATTACTTAAGAAATTTTTGGGGGAAGGGGTCGAGGAAAATCTCACGATCGATGGGGGAGGGGGTTCTGTGAAAATCTTACGTAATTTTTGTGTTGGTAGAAAGGGCAAAAAATAAATTTTGGGGCAGGCCTTTTGGATGGAAGACTTTTTAATTTTTTGAGGACAAAATCAATTTTTGGTTGTAGTTTTGTAATTCCATCATAAATCTCACGTTAGATTAGATAGAGGGGTTAAAGAAAATCTTACCTAATCTCACTCTCTTACCAAGGGGGAAGGGGGGTCCAAAGTATGGAAAAAACACCTCACGTAATTTATGGACGCCCCCTAAGCATGCTATGACTCATCACCATACAAATTTTCACTTTTACAGGCCCAACGTTACTCAAAGGGCTAGTGAACCCTCTCCTACTAATTGTAATACAAAATCTCCAAAAGTTAACTTTAGTGTTATCCGTGTGTTATCATTATTTGACGTTTATCAAATAAACAATATTTCCATGGCAATCTTTTTAAAACAGTTTATTCCTATTGCCGGACCTTGTATTACATACAGGGTGTCCCAGGATAGATGTTACAAGAAGACAAAAGGACCAAAAATTTTAAGATTTTTAAACATCCTTTTGGGAAAACTGGACGCATGGTCCAAAACTAATAAATACGAAATTTTACTCCGATTGGTAATATACAGGGCGAGTTATAACTAAAAATATGAAAAATGACCATGAGTAAAGTACCTTTATTTTTAAAATGGGATAAAATTGTAAAAATAAATGTATTAGAGAATTAAATTTTCTGTCAAAATATAAAATTTTAAAAAATTAAAGTAAAAAATAAATCGTCAATTTTTTACATTATGCATTAACAGTTTTAAAAATACTTGCCTTAAGGCAGCAAAATTTAAAAAAATATTTAAAATTAATAAAATTTCTTTGAAATTTTGCCCTTCTTGCCCATTATTTAAGATGTAATGCGTAATGTAAAAATTGACAATTATATTTTTTTACTCTCATGCTTTAACTTTAAATTTTCACATAAAATTCAATTCTCTACAACATTTACTTATACAATTTAGTTTTATTTTTTAAAATAAAAGTAATAAGTTCCTGGGCATTTTTCATATTTTTAGTTATAACTCGACCTGTATACTGCCAATTGCGGAGTAAAATTTTGTATTTATTAGTTTTGGACCATGCGACCAGTTTTCCCAAAATTTCGTTTTAAAATTCAAAAATTTTGCTTCATTTGTCCTCTGTCCAATCACCACAGTACGTACATTTTACATCAATTTTACGTCGTTACGTCCACGGATCTAAATTGTACGTCTTATGTACGTATCTCTACTAAATACGTCTTATGTACGTACTTTAAAGTATATACATAAGACGTACATTTTAGAACCATTTTACGTCGTTACTTCCAGGAATCTAAATTGAACATCTTATTTACGTTTCTCTAATACGTTCTATGTTTGTACTTTAAGAAACCACCTATATACGTAAATTTACATCTTATATAGTATACAGTGTGTCTACGTAAGTTGGCGTCAAATATGGGATTTTTTTATTATTCATTTTGCGAAAAAAACTTATTCTTTATAAAAAGTTCTGCATAGTCGAAAACCTACAACACAATTATTAGATATCAAATTGTGTCGGTCATCTACAAGGTCTAACCAAAAATGTAATTCTTGCTCAAAAGTAAAGTACCTGTATTTTTTCCTAATATCTTAAATTGTTATAAAAAAAGATGTATATGCCATGGCCCTTTTATGCCACATCTTTTGTGAGCAATTATTTATTTTTTACCTAAACACACCTAATTGCAATAATAGCCAGTTAATGATAATATGCCCCCCTCGGAAAGTTGATATTGGAGCCCCTGTACAAAACAAAACAATTTTCGTCGGGGAAAAAGTACTCACTTTTTTCCACAAGAAAAAAATAATTTTATGAAAAGTCACATTTTAGTACCTGTTTTTTTTTTAATGACTTAAGTTTAAGTTAAATATGGGTCGTGTTAACAACACAACTGATAAATTTGGTCGTCAGAGTAATTATAGCAAAGTTGAAAAATTGCGTGGTTTACCTGGACTTGGATTCAGGTTTACCTCTGATGGCAAATATAATATTTAACAAAAGCGTCTAACTAATGTTGGCACACCAAAAATGTCCTCTGATGTTGTTACACAAGAATTTGTCAATAAAGAAGTTTGGAAACTAAGAGCTCAAATCGCTCAAATAATAAATGATATTATAATTAAATTTTATTCGGAAAAATTTAAAAAGTTTGAAAAGTTTAAATATAATTTACCTGATTTGGTAAAATTATATGAAAAAATTCAAAGTAATGATAAAAAAATGTAAGCACTTGAGAAAAAAATTGATGAATTTACTCATATAATATTATGATTATAAGAGTTCTTTATTTATTGGTATTATATAAAGTGGTAACGTATTACGAAATGAATTAGTATCAGTTAAATATGGTCGGTGCTAACAACAATATTGATAAATTTGGTCGCCAACAAAGTGGTTATCGAAAAGTTCAAAAACAACGGACTTTACCTGGAGTTGGATTTAAGCCAACCCCTGATGGCCAATATGATATGGAAGAAAGGAGCTTAACTAATGTAGGCACACCCACAATAGGCAATGATGCAGCTACTCGGAATTTTGTGAATAAAGAAATCTGAAAACTTCGGGTATACTTACTGACATAATATATAAGGATCTTGTTAATCTTTTTAACCAAAAATTTAAATAATTGATAAAATTTGAAAAGAATATTGTTAATTTCGATATTGTAAAACTAGCAAAAAGAATTCAAAATGATGAACGTCATATTCAATCTTTGAAAAAAAATAAAGGATCTAGTTAATTCTTCTAAAACTTCTAAAATAAAGATGTAAATAATGTATTGGTTTTAAATAAAAAAACAATTTTACCATATTATATGTGTTTTATTTTATAAAAATAAACATCTTTTTACAATCTTAATAGATTACAGTTAATAAAACTATAAAATATCAGCTGCATCTATCCAAGAGTTATGCTGACGTGGGAATCCCAACCATTTTACAAACACTCGATTCTTGCGCTGACGGAGTACTTTTTCTACCAAATAAATATTCGGACTATTTGTTTTCTGTAGTTCTGCTTCGTAAAAGTTCCCCATAATTGGTTGACCATCTGTTGACTACAAAAGATACATTGGTGGATTTGTTAAATTAACTTTTACTACTTTGAATAGTTCAGGCGACCATAATGGCGTATATCCCTTGTCAAATATACTTTTGTATTTGCTTATACGAACCACATCTCCTAAGCAAAATTTAAACTTTTGCGGTTTAACCTTAATATTATTATATGCATTAATCTTAGTATTTGGTTTTATATCAATCGGCGGCATCCCAACAGAGCGATGTTAAGCACTATCGTAAGTTTTTGTGATGGAATTTAAAATATGTATCCAGTTATAAGACCCTCTCATTGAAAATTGCTTATATAAAATATTCTTTAACGTTTTTGTCACCCTCTCAACAATTACTGCTTTTTTGTGCTCTATATTGAGTAATGATTGATTTTGGGCTTTTTATAAGAGCTTGAAAATGTTTATTATAGAATTCTTTGCCTTGATCACTTTGTAAACTATTTGGTGTGTATTAAGCGTCTTTAATAATATTTTTCATTTCATCAGTAACTTCGCTTCCGGTCTTATTTTTAATCGCCTTTTTATACACATATTTAGAGTAAGAATTAATGCACATAAGTATATAGCGATATCCATCGTTTTCGTTAGCATATTGTTGCATTCCTGCCAAATCAATTTGCCACGAATCATCATATCCTTTAATAAATGTTCGCCTTCGTTTAAAATTTCTTCTGGCTGGACTACGGATTTCATTAACAACTTTATTTTTTTCTACTTTAGAATCCATATTATCTTTTTCGGTAATGTTTGATCACCTACTGAGAAAAATATTCACATACATTTTAATAAGTTACTTCCTCTTCCTCTTCTCGAAGTTCCTCTATTATTGAAATAATTTCATTGTCATGCCCAGTATGACCTGCGGAATGAGGATAATGGTTATGATAAAAATATAGACGAACGGAATGAAGTCGTTTCTTGTTTTCCTTTTTCATCACCCTTTTCTTCTTCTATCTCTTCTGTTAATGGTTTCATTGAGGTATGAAAGGGGGTCTTTTTTCTTACACCCCCAAACGAATTTGGTGAAGGTGTTACTAATATATTAGGTATTTTTGTTGTCCTTTTGTTTGTTGATTTACTACACTAGTAATGGATGTCAATGGTTTTTTGATGGGTTCATAAAAATTTTCTAATTCCAAGTTTTCTTGCACAGTTGCTGCTTTAAGTTTTTTAAATTTTTCCCTAACAGTATCTGTAGCCTCAATTAATTTGCTCATTCATGGTGAAATGATGTTATCGTAAGCTCACACAATGACGTAATGAATTATTTCTTCTAACATTATACATATATACGTAGGGTGTTCGAAAAGATTTGAGATATACGTACATTTATTTGATTTTTTCAAAATAGTTTTCACCACATTGCATACACTTTTCCATTCTAACCAACCAGTCACTGAAAATAGCTTTCCACTTTTCATTTGAAATTTCAGCGCATATTTTATCCCCGGCCTCCAGTAGCGCGTTTTCAGTTTTAAACTTTGGTCCTTTCAGTTGGCTCTTGACAAAAGGAAACGACCCAAAGTCACACGGCGCCAAGTCGGGGCTATGTTCCAAAAGTCTGAATCCTGCATCTGTCAAAAATTGACTGGTAAGTTCAGCTCGATGAGGTGGGGCATTGTCATGATGAATGTACCAGCTAGCGAGTTGCGAGTTTGGGCGAATCACTCTTAACTTTTCTATAAGTTTTGAAAGGCATACTGTAGTGTACCAGAGAGCATTTTCGGTCTTCTGTTCTCGAAGCACAACACGTTCAATTATTCCTCTTGAACCAAAGAAAACAACTATCATTATTTTTTTATAGGTCTTGATTTACGAACTTCGGTCGGAGTTTCTTCACCTTCTAGAACCCATATCTTATTCTGTTGTTTAGTTCGGACGTCGTAATAATAAAGATAAGTTTCATCTCCCGTGACGATCGACACTATGTCTTTAGATTTACCCTCCTGGAATTTATATACCCGAATTCCTTATGAAAAAGTAGATTTGTATATGCACTTTTATTTTGTGTCTACCTGGAAGGGTTACCACGTGGTCCCTTCGCGAAGTGCCGACTACCTGCGAAAAAACATTTCAAAATTTTATTTTTTGGAATTTTTCAATTTTTAAATTGCTATAATATGTGGAAAGTGAATGCCGTCATTTTTTTACTATCTTTTTTTTTTTTTAATGGGTCAAAAACCAATTTCTGTTTAGATTTTTATATATATAAAGGTGTTATGGGTAAAATAAAAAATTGTATAGTTTAAGGAATAAATACATTTATTTCATAAATTTATTTTTAATTGTAACTAAAATTAAAATAATAAAAAAACTTTCCTATTGCTAACTGTAAACTAAAATTTAAACAATAAAACTATTTTCCTATGGCTAACTATAAATAAACTTAAATTTTAACACTACAAGTAATTTCCTAAAACTAAACTTACAATTAAAAATGTTTTTTTAGCCCTCCGGGATGCCGAGCTTGTTATAAAAGGACAACTCCTTCTGTGCTAAAGCAACCTCTCTTTTTAACACCATAAGTTGCTGTTCTTTTGTAGCAAGCTCGGCTTTTATTTTTTAAACTCCTCTCCGCATCCCTAATCGCACTCTCTTGCTCCTTTTGCATTTTTACCAATCCCACTCTGTCTTTAACAATTGACTCTACGCCTCACACACTGGACTTCTTTTAGCCAATCTGGCAGACTAGAGTCTGCTTTGGCGGCAACAGTTTGCGACATCTTCTTACCCTCGGTGGCAGCGGTGGCAATGTTTCTTAGTTTACGTTGTTTCATACGACCACCTAATTCGGGTGACGGTGGCCATACAAAATTTTCACCACCGCCTAAAGATGTTGAAGTTAAGGCAGTATCAAGAGCAAGAGTCGGAGTAGGAGCCGGAGTCTGAGCCATAACAGGAGTCGGAGCCATGACGGGAGTTGGAGTCGAAGCTATGATGGAAGTCGGAGTCGGAGCCATAACGAGAGCCGAAGTCAAAGCGGGAGCCATAGAACCACCACCACCAGGCACTCGGTCAGCTGGTCCATAAGAGGTTACTATTTGTGGGGCTACCAATAAACTTTGCAATATTGGCACTACCTGGCTGCACTACCACATTGCTGTGGACAAATACTCTGGGTTCTTCTTCTTCCACTTCTGGCGCTTCGACTTCATCTGGGAACTCGTAGTTAAGGAGTCCGTCAATGGCTGCCGACACTTCCTTGCTTTGAGGATTTAGATACTCCGTCAGAGAAAAATCTAAATCCACTACTTTCTGGCCATCTTCTAAGGCAAACAAATCAAAATTATTTTGAGACATTTTTAACGTTGTAAAACTCGGTTGGTAGTTTGGAATAAACTGAATTTGTGTTGAGTAGGTAACCCATCTTTATACTAAAATCAAGGGCAAGTCCCTTTGTCTTAGGGTGACGCCCATCAATGTCCTTGTCAAGGTGAATCGTTTTAAAGTCATTTTAAGGTGAATCATTTCCAAGTCATTTCAAGCTGAATCCTTTTAAAGTAATTTTAAGGTCAAAGTCACTTCAAAGCCAAGTTTAAAGTCACCTTGTCAAGGTGAAGGTCAAAGTTAAAACCCTCTGTTCCAGGGTGGTGACATTCAATGTCCTTGTCAAAGTCCTTTGTTCGAGTGTGGTGAGTTTTGATGCACTTGCCAATGTTAAATTCTTTTTATATTCAACTTTGAGAATGTCGATGTACTTGACTGTGGGTCCTCAGAACTTTCTCTATTTAACTTTGAAATTGATAACTTACTGTACTTTATGATTAAGGTACTAATACCCTATTTTGGTTAAGCGTACACAAAAACTTAAACAATGGCAAAAATGTTTTAAAACATTTTGTATAAAGCTACACTCTAAAAAATATAATTAAAAAAGTAAAAAAGTTAAATAATTTAATAGGTAAGTAAATAAATGTATAAATAAATATTTAAACCAATACATAAACAAGTAAATAAATACAACAAAACTAAGGGTGTAAAAATAGCTAAGTAAATAAATATCTAAATTAAATAAACAAATAAATAGATTAATACAACTAAAATAAGGGTATGAATTTTTTATTTTATTGCTGTTGTGATAATCTTTGCTTATCTGTAAGAAACGATTCTTACACAACTTACAAGTTGTTGATATTTTCATAGGGATCAGTTTGATAAAATTGTATGTCTGTATGACTCCATGGTAGAGTTTTTGTAGATGATGGAATTACATTACGCTTATCATCGTTTCCGCGCTATCTTATTTATAAGTTTTGTATAAACATCATGTAATTCGCTATGAAAGGTTTTCATCTTTCAAAATATTAAACCGCCGTGTTCAACGATGTTCTTGAAATCTTCCATGTAAAGTTCCCTTTCGATTACTGGCTTTTTAATACCTTTAGCTTTTTTCAGCTCATTATTTAAAGACTTAACGTAATAAGCTTGGCCCCAGTGCCATAAAAACCTATAATCGGATCCCCTAGAAATTCGTCTTTTATTTTAACAGGCACAAAAACGCTTTTAATTATATTAAATGGGTTTTGTTCTTGGTAATTTGAAGTTTAAAATTTATGATTCCGAAATTATGCGATAAAAATCGGTGAACACTTTAAAAATAAGTGAATCCGTGTCAGTGTATAGCAAATATGCATTATCACCAAATTGGTCTTTTATAAAATTATAAAAAAAGTCATACATTCGAGATGTCAAGTATGGAAAACCCTATGTATATTGGTTTATTATATACAATTTTAACCTTGGACATGTGTGCGGCGACAAAATCCTCGGTAAAAATGGAACAAGTATTATAGAAGGGGGAAAGCAATTAACGCTTTTGCCCCAAGTTTACCGACAGAATTGTCCCAATTAGTAATTAATCTTATGTCTTCGCGATTTTCCACATTTTCCATCGTTTTACCTAACACAGCATTTATGCACAATTTAAATAAATCCCTACCAAACTTTGTTGTTGCCGAATTTCGCAAAACAGTATTAAAGTCAAGGTACGTCTTTAACCATTTTGACTGTTGAAAAGTTAATATTCTGTATGTCCGCATTACCATTAGCCCATTATTAATGGCGTGTTTTAAACTTTAATAGTGGACAATATACCGTTTTTTATCATTCAAATTGGGAATTAATTTTTTAGATTTGTTTTTCACTAAGAATGGTAGAACTGAATGTGCATCATGCAGTTCTTCTGGATAATGTACATCCATTTCTAAAACATATCGTAGTGGACTATCATCGTCAACGGCCATAATATTTAAATTTAAAATTTCATTATCGGATAGCCATCTAAAAACGGCAAATGGTAATAATTGGGACATACTGTGACCATAAAGATTAGTTGCATCTAAATACATAATAAAAGATTGTGGTTCCGCGGGATTGTAGTTTGGTAAATATTTATTATTAGCAATATGGTTCCTTTCTGCACACTGGCTTATACCTCCGCGAATACCTTTTTGAAAAAAGTGAAGCATGTTAATATCGGTCAAGAGTTCGCGCGGCACCTAGTTTATACACTGTTAAACAGGTATCGCGAAATTTTCAAAAATATCACATAATAACAACACATCCGATTTTAAAAACAAATCCGAGCAATCCTCTAAATTTTTGCACTGAAACAATCGCCATACTCTTTTTGCTCTTTCCTAACATTCATCACTTATGTGTTCTTGGTTTAAAGTGTCAAAAAACTGATCTCTTGTTGGAAGATTTAAACCTTCACCCAAATTTTCCAACGATGGCGATAAGAATCTAAAACTATCCAAGAATCTAAGTTTTAAATATTTTCTTTTTATTAAGCCCGTTTCACTGTCTACATAATCATTCATATAAATGCTTTTAGTAAATGACACATAATTTTCCTTACTTTGAGCTTTGAGCTATAACTTAATTTTATCCCCATCAATTGTTTAATAAACATATGGCCATCATAGCCGCTTAAATTATGGAATACAATGGGAACAAAACTGGGTAATTTAAAATTTAAATTACAAATGGAATGTGCGGCCCCAAGTCGTTTTTTACCAGTATGTGACAATGATCTTTCACTTTTACATCCGAATCCAAAAATGGTTTTTCACAAATGCTACATACTGTTGCATTTCAAAAATAATTTTTTCCTCATTTGTTAAAGGAATCATTGGCACAATGTCTTCTAACTGAGTATTATATAATTGTCTCAGATCTATTTCGAGTCTGTCAACAAACACTTTGGCCGCATCATTACCACGATATAGCTCAAACTTTGGTTCATATTTGTAAGTATTCATAGAATTTTGAGGATTTGGCTCTGTTTGTGCTACAGGTTTTAAAACCGATTTAAAATCGGCATAAACCACAAACGGAACCCGCATTTGTTTTTCAATATTTTCAAATTTCAAAATATTCTCGGCTACGACCTTTCCAAATATCTCAATTTTTGTGTCGTTTGATGGAGTTAAAGTAAAAATATGATTACAATCGTTCTGTTGGTAAAATTGTAAATCAGAACTTGTATAAAAATATATGAAACAACCGTCACAAAAATATATTTTTTTAAAACAGTTCGATATTTGTGACGAGACCAGGCGAGACAAAGTCATGGTTAAGGTCATTCAAGGACGAAAGGGGTGGGGGATCGGCCATATATTTCAAATCTACTCAAGTAGTATAAAAATTATTCAAGAAAAACCGATTTCCAGCGGCGCGGCATCCTTTAAGGGCACATATCTCTGCAAATAGAGGCTTTAGGAAAACAAAATAAAGAAACTTGTTACATTATTTTCACGTGTTTTATATGAATCCGAGAGATTGCCCACATATTCTTGTACACCCTGTATACAGTCATAGTCAGATAAATGGCACACCAACAAAATTTTATTTGATTTTAATCATCCGCCAATTATTATAGAAATATATTATACAACTCAGCCGACTGGGATGGCCTTAAGGACTTTTTCTCCACGTACCCTTGGGACACTATCTGCTTTTCCTCCCAAGATCCTTCCGAAATCTGTAAGCAACTGACCGAGTCAATTCTCTTGGGCGTTGAAACCTACGTATCTCACACCAAGAAAACCATCAAACCCTCTAATCACAAACCTTGGTTCACTAAAACATGTGACAAAGCTAGAATTTTATCCTTTAACTCGCAAATTCTTAGGTATTTAGAAAAACATAAAATTTTACATGACAGTCAATACGGATTTTGTCACAAGAGATCTACAGCAGATCTTCTTTCCTTCGTTTCACACAACTGGAACAAGTCTCTTGAGTTTCTAGGTGAGTCCCAGATCGTTGCTCTTGATATATCTAAAGCTTTTGACCAAGTCTGGCATGACGCACTTCTTAATAAACTCCTACGGTCTTTCAACTAAACTCTGCTGTTATCTTTCCTTTCTAATCGACGTATATCAGTCATTGTTGATGGCCACGCTTTCACGAAATTAATGCTGGAGTACCTCAGGGTTCAGTACTAGCACCAATTTTGTTTCTTCTTCACATCAACGACCTTCTTTCTTCCACAACAAATCCCATTCATAGTTATGCTGACGATAGTACCCTTTACTCCACTTTTCAGGTTTCCAAACCAATCTCTCAACCCGACTTGGAAAGCAAACGCAGGGCGATGCAGATATCTCTTTCACAGGACCTCAATTTGATATTGGATTGGGGCGCCAAAAATCTCGTTTAATTTAATGCATCCAAAACACAATCATGTTCTTTGTCGCGAAAAAAATCATCAAACACTCATCCTTTGCTTATGAGTGGCCAGGTTTTGCAGAGCGGGGACACATTTGACCTTGTGGGCGTCACATTTGAGAATAACCTTAACTGGCAGAAACACATTGTTTCTATAGCTACCGCGGCTTCAAAAAGCTTGGATTTCTTTTCCGAACCAAAAGTATTTTTCTCCTTCCAATTTATACACTTTGTATGTGTCCCAAATTCGACCCTCTCTGGAATATTGTTCTCATGTCTGGGGAATGGCATCCCCTACAACCCTCAGCATTCTTGATGCCATTCACAGAAGGGCTGTTCGTCTTATTAATGATCCTTTACTTACTCAAAGACTTCCTTCTCTTGCCCATCGTCGAGCTGTGGGAGATCTATCGCTCTATCGATCTATAGATACTTTTACGGCTTCTGCTCCGACGAATTATCCAGTATAGTCCCTCCTGTTGCAGCTCCCAACAGAGAAACTCGTGATGCCGCGTGTATGCATCCCTATACCGTTCAATTGGACAGGCCCCGAACTTCCCATTTCGTTCGTTCTTTTATCCCTAGAGTTTCTAGACTGTGGAACCTACTGCCAGCGGAGGTCTTTCCTTCCCCCAAATCTTCAAGTTTTTAAGTCCCGTGTTAACAAACTTCCTCTTACCCTGCTTAAGACACCTACGGTACGTTAGTATTTAGGCTTTCAGCCTTCGTGGATTGTCCAAAGATAAAAAAAAATAAATGGCTTCAAATGTTCAAAACTTCAATCATTTTCTAAGTTTACGTGTTTCGGCGATTTTTTCGCTAAAATTTTATAGTGCCCTTTTATCACGCTAAAAAAGATAAAAATCAAAAGCTTTTTTCTGTGTAGATTTATGTAAAAATGGATAGTACCAGTCGAAAAAGGGGCGAAATTAGTACCATTCGAAGGATTATGTACTTCCTGAAAATTGAACAAATGATAAGTATAGATATAAAATTTTAAAATTACTAAAAATAACCAATTTTTTACGTTTTCTGGAAAAAATTAATCATTTTTGCCAATTTTAATACCTCTATGCTTTATTCAGTACTGTATTTACTTTGTATAACCAAGTTTTCAATAATTTGTTTTTCCACATTTTAACATGTTTTTATTGTTTTTAAACATCGTTTTCTTTCAAGTTGGCTCCCAATCGCCCTTCGGCCCCATGGGCAATTGTCGACCTATCCAGTCCGACCTTTATAGTTTTACTTATTATAATCAACTCTTACGTTGTTATTATTGTTCCAGCATCGAAGTCGAAGGAAAAAGCCAAAAACGCGGACACCCTCCGCGAGAAACAGACGTCGTACAAAGGTAGATGAATTTCCTTCAATTTGCTATAGCTCTAAATCCATAGTTTGACGAAATAGGTATAATGTTCCTTCTTAAGTGGTAAAAAAAGCAAAATTCTAGCTAGAAGTATTTATTCAGTAGTAATATCTCAAGTACAGTCATACAAATTGATAAAAATTATTATTGTAAATACATAACTTACATAAAATAATCTTTACTTTCCCTTTATTACTATATTTACTCAACCGTTCTGGTACTTTATACTAACCCTGTATGTATTCCTAACCTAACTTAAAATCTTTTTTTTCATACTTGCAATCGGTGACTTACACGGCGAAATTTAAGTAAGAAGATTAACCAACATATACTTAATAGTACCTATGTTAAATAATTGAAAAAAATATTATGAGTAAAGTGTTTTATCTTTACCCACCCTCTTTTGGACCACAGTAGTCAAGGAAAATAGATAGTTACATCCATCTTCAGCTGACTCCTTGGTCCAAAATTAACAGTTTTATCGCATTAATGGCGCTCAAAATCAAATATTAAAGATATAGTAGAGGTAAGATGTCAAACAGTAGCAAATGCAATATCATTATACTCGTAGGGTCATGAAATAAGTAAAAATATATCGGGTGTGATGCAGTGGCGGATTTACAGATTTGCCGCCTGTAAATTTTAATACTTTAGCTCACAATCATAATCAATTACTTATTGTCTATTAATAAAATTAAAACTTAATTATTTGTACTCCATCATTCTCATTACATCAACAAACTACAAACTAATATACTCATTTAACTGGAAAGAAGTCGTTAAATAAAAACAATTGCAGCTTAATATTTATTGTTTTATATTATTATAATTAATTCATTCAGAATGGCAACTTCATATTTTGTGGAGGGATGTTTTTACTGTTAAGTCGCAGTCGTCCAAGTATCAGGTATTTAAAAAACACTAACCAAAATACATATCTGTATAAGAAATTAAACTAGGTTTTTACTTTTAAAAATTTAGTCAATTTTAGTTTGTACAAAAAAACCTGACAAACCAAATTTTGTTCAAATTTAATCTTAAATAACATTTTGGTCTTTGACAGATTTTAATAATTTTCTGGTCGAGTTGTAGCTCCTACCACAAGATTAGGTATTTTACAGGAGAGAGCCACATGTTGCATTTTTCCCAAATTTTCGAACACCCTGTGGAATAATTTAACGTCACAATTTTTTTTACCAGTACATTGGATTTTAAAGCTCCAATCTTTTCTTAACATTTCCGTTTTTTATTTATATTATTAGTATCTCTATTCTAAAAGAAAATACATTTTTTAAAGAAAACAATGCAATTTTTTTATGATGGTTGTAGTATACACTATATTGTGAAGATATTGGGGAAACTTAATGCGTCGTCGGGTCGTTATAAGATCTTTTTACTGGTAATATAATTTACAGGGTGTTTTTTTAATTTTACTTTTTGTCGTACCTTGTATATCTTAAGAGATAAAAAAATCCTATTTATTGATTTGGAAACTACGAGACCAACCTAACAACGTAACATTTTTATTAGTTTTTTATTATCAAAAATAAAAAAATTAAAGGATATGAAAAATTATAACTTGACACTCGTTACACACATTTCAGTTTCTTATTTAAAAATTTGTATTTTCTTTTAAAATAGAGATACTGATATAAATAAAAAAGGAAATGTTAAGAAAAGATTGGGCTTTAAAATCCAATACACTGGTAAAAATTTGAAACGTTAAATTATTCCACAGGGAAAATTTAAGCAAAATACAACATGTGGCTCTCTCCTGTATAACACCTAATTTAATAAAACTTTTTACAATCCCTATATTAAATAAGAATTCTAATAAAAGGAGCTACAACTGAACAAAAGAAGAAAATCTGTCAAAAAATCCGAAAAAGTTATTTAAGATTGAATTTAATCAAAACTTTATTTATCTGTTATTTTTTGTCAAGGAGTGTATTTTTAAGTAAGAAGTAACTTATTTCTGAAATTGAATTTGACAATGTGCAAATTTGCTGCAGAAATCATGATTAGACAAACCAATAAGCAGATCTTATAATAATTTGGTAACCGGAGAAAAACCAATAGCAAGTATCAGTGAAGAAAATATTTAATATAATTAAATTTCGACTATAATATCGTAATGCTTTTGCAATATTCTAAAAATTCATATACAGTGTGTCCAAAATTGGTAGGGAATGTATTGGGATATTGGAAACTATAAGAGAGAGAAAGATGGTTAAATGGTGAAAGTTGTGGGCCATGCAATGGTAAATCTAATGCCGTTTTGATGACGGCCGTATCTCGTTTGGTTTTTGAGTTATTTTGAAAAAACTGAAAATGTGCATTTTAGAAAAAGTGCCGTAGTTTTTTTATTTAAAATATTTTTTGAAGTCTCTAAAAACATTATTAGGGCAACTTTTTAATTGGTTTCATACCGCGATGGTGTATGGAAGTGATAAATCACAAGAAACACTACACCAGGTATTAGTTCTAAATTTTTGAAATTTGTACCATTGCTAAAAATATAATATATAGAAATTAAAGTGGCTATATTTTTTTCCAGCTAAAATTTTTTAAATTAATGTATAATTTTGTGTTATAATCATTTTTTTCCTTAGTATAAAAATCAACAATAAAAAATAATAATTATTTGATAAATTCACGTTGATTGAAATTATTCTCACTTGGTTATTTACTTTTTTATGAAGTTGCCATAATTATGGCCACTACGTATATTTTCAGAATGTTTGATGGTAACTATTTGTGCATTTGTGAACAGCACCAGTTTTCGGGTTTTCGTCGACTTCTTTCTGATTTTTATGTACTAAAAGATGTTTTTTGAAATGATATTTAAAATGCATTTGATATTTACATTCCTCACAACTGCACAAGCCTTTTTTGGGCTTTAAATGATTTACTTTATGTTGTTAAATTACCTTTCCGAAATGTTTGATATTCAGACTTATCTCTTTAAAAAATATTGCCTAAAATGGTATTTTTGAAATGTTTAATAATCACATTTATTTCATTTGTAAACAGTTTTTGGGTTTTCATCGACTTCTTTCAAATTTCTATCACTACGTTTATATCAAATAGTTGAAGCTAGCTTGAGTTAAAGCGGCTTTTAAAAGTGGCTTGAAAAAAGCGATATAAACGCGCTTGAAAGTGACTTGAATCGTTCACGTCAAGTCTGAAAATAAGTAATAATAATAATAATAATAAACAATCTTTATTTCATAATTATGTACAATACATAAATAGAAATAGCGTCAAATAACAAAAAAGAAAAAATAAATCTATAATTACAACATGGCTCTAGCTCCTATAAAGTATTCTTCTAAATCATAAGGTTCTATGTCGATCGACATTTTAAATATACTTTTTTTAAATTTCTTAAAATTATCTATACGTTGCACTAGAGTAGGTAAAGAAGTATATAGTCGAATACAATTATAATAGGCCCCTTTTTCAGTTAAAGCCAATCTATGTCTTGGGTATATGTAATTTTGTGATCTTGTTGGATATATTGTTTGCGACTGACTATTGCTAAACAAGTGCTTATGTTTATAAAAAAATAACAGGCATTCCTGGACATACATTGCATAAACTGTTAATATTTTGTTTGATCTAAACTTTCCCCTACATGTTTCCCTAGTGTTAACCCCAAGAATTGTTCTTAATGTTCTTTTTTCATATATTAAATTGCTACCACACCCATAAAAAATTATACCATATCTAATATGCGATTCAAAATTTGCATGATACAACATTATTCTAGTTTGTACATCTAGATATTTACACAATACTCTAAAGCTATAACACACTGAGTTCAACCTTTTTTCCATAAGTTCCACGTGTTCATTCCAAGAAAGTGCATTGTCTAAAACAACACCCAGAAACTTGGCACTGGAGTCCAAATCTAACTCTAGACCATTGACATTAATTGTTTGTGGTCCTTCTCTTCTTCCGCGACTTGGTTTGAATATCATAATGCTGGTTTTAGAACTATTTAACACTAATTTATTTTTAGAGAATCAATTGTCTGCCTCCATCATTAGTAAGTTTGCTTTATCATTAGCCGTTGTTGTGCTCGATGCACTTACCAAGAGATTAGTGTCATCTGCATAGCTTGTAATAGTTCTACCCCCTGTTTATTCAGTATTTCAGAAATGTTATTCGTATAGATAACAAATAAGAGTGGGCCGATAACACTCCCCTGTGGTATACCAATTGTCAGTTCTGATTTTTTTGACCAAGCCCGGTTATTCCCATTCCCTATAACAATTTGTTGATGCCTCCCGGACAAATAAGAGACTATCCACCTTAGTGCTGTTCCCCGAATGCCATACAGCTCAAGTTTCTTTATAAGTATTTCGTGATTTAAAGTATCATATGCCTTTGACAAGTCGAGGAACATCCCAAGGTTACATTCCCATCCTCTAACGATCTTATAATGTGCTCAACGAACTGAAAAATCGCTGTCTGTGTGGATCTGCCTATAATAAAGCCGTGTTGTGATTCATTAAGTAGTTCATTTTCAATCATGAAATCCATAATTCGTCTACACATAATGTGTTCAAATAATTTAGAAAATGATGGAAGCAAACTAATTGGTCTATAGTTGTTGATGTTTGTATTATCACCTTTTTTAAATATAGGGACTACGACAGCTAGTTTCAGTTGATCAGGAAAAATACCAAACTTCAGAGAGTTATTAACAATGTAAACTAGAGGTTTAACTATTACCTGTGCTATGTTTTTTAGCAAAGAAGTTGATATTTCATCATGACCACTGCTAGTTTTATTTTTTAATTTATGAGTTATTTCCAAGATCTCAGCGGTAGTGACCAGTTTAAGAATGATAGACTCTGGATTACGATGTATAAAAGAGTTAAACGGGATGTTGTCCAAATTAGCTGAAATCTTAGATACAGAATCCAGCCAGTGGGCATTAAACTTATTGGCCACATTTTCTGGATCACCATCTATGTTTATATCATTATTTTTGATTTTCCGCTAATTTCATTGACAATTGCCCATACACTTTTTGTTTTATTATCAGAAGTTTTCAAACGCTCCGAAATCTCATTCTTTTTGCATTTTAAGAGTAAAGAGTCATACTTCTTTTTCTTTTCACTATACAAAGATTTATATCTAATATTTATATTTTTTAATACATATAATTTATCTAATTGTTTTTTACATTCTCTAATCTCCGGGCTTTTCAACATGTGTTTTGTTTTTTTACGGTTGTTAATTGGAACTTTTTTTAATGGAAAACAGTTATTAAAGTGTAGCAAAATAATTTTTATAAATTCATTCCATTGATCGTTTACAAGAGAATTATCTAGAGAATATATTTTGTTCCAACATATTTCAGATAGCCTTTTTTAAAGGTTAATATATTGTTTTTAGAAAAATTTCGTTTAAAGATATGTTGGTTGGGCTTCTTATTAAATTTTAGTGTTATTTTTTGTGCTGTATGATCGGAAATGTGAGAATGCAAAACCTCTGATGTAAAATTACTCTTAAAATTGGTTAATATGTTGTCAATGCATCTCTGACTGGATTCTGTAATCCGTGTTGGCTCATTAATAGTGTGATATACATTAAATGAATTAGCAATAGACATAATATTTAGCATATTTTTGTTTTTCAACAAAAAATCTACATTTAGGTCTCCACAAATAATGATGTTATTTTTATTATTCATATTCAGCAATTCTTCCAATTTATCTTGGAATATTTTAATATCGCCATCTGGAGGCCTATACAACGAAACTATGACTATCTTACTACTATTAATTGTTACCTCACAACTACAACATTCAAAATGATTTTCTAAGCCTAATTTATTTACGTCTAGTCTTACTTTATATTTACAACCATTTTTAACATAAATTGCACAACCACCATGTCTATTTATTCCTGCTCTACAGAAACTTGCTGCTAGATTAAAGTCTTTTATATTATACTGTTCACTTGTTTTCCCGTGTTCTGTGGCACATAAAACTACACAATCTTTTTGCTCTTCCAGAAAGTCATACAAAGGTTGACACTATTTCCAATGGACTGTAAGTTCTGATGGATTACACTAATTTTGTCAGTACACAGAGGGCTTATGTGTTTTTCTCTTCCTGAATTGTTATGACTTCCTGCTTGGGAGCCCCTAATTCTGTGATAAAAAAGGTTCATCATCTTGGCTACTATCATAATTTGTATGTTGCCGATGCCTTTCAAGTTTTTGTAAATATGCAGGACATTTTGGGTCTCTGGCCGTATGTATTCTGTCTTTAAGTTTCATGCGTTTGCAATTTGGACAATCTAATGGAGTATCTTCAGAACATTGCCTTCCTTCATGTTTTCCACCACACTTGTGGCAACATAATTCACCTTTGCAGTATTTGGCCACGTTACCAAAAAAGCAACATTTATAACACATAGATAAAATTATTGTATTCTTGGACATATGCCCTGGTTAAGTCAAAGCTTAAGTTATCGTTTTTATTATCCACTTAAATATTACTGGATTTGTTTGCAATATCCAGTTTTCTTTGTTTTTATTTCGGCATTCCTTTTTGGCAATAAATTTAATTTTCTCTTCTATACCCTCTCCAAAAACTACTTGCATCTGACGGTTATCCATTACAAGTTCTTTTATAAAGGTTTGTGCGTCATACCCTTTTACTATCCCCGTTATCATAAACATGGGATCGGTGTTCTCTCTTTCTTTTATTTCCAGTTCACTATGACTTTCTAATATTTTGTGCCACTTTTTTTGTTGGGATTCATTATGACACTCCACAATAACTGCACCACTGGGTAGATCTTTAATATTCTTAAAATTTTCCGGAAAATCGCTATTTTTGCTATGCTTTTGTTTAATTTCTTTTAATAATTTTCTTGGGTTACCTTCTTCTTTCAGTCTTATTATCGTTTCATGTTTTTTCCTTTGTGGAGGCGTAACCCATTTCTCCGTAGTGATTGTTTGGTTCGTGTTTCGATTTAATTTTGTAATAGTACTGTAGGTTTTTCTTTTTCTCAGGAATTTCGAACTGTCTTTCATTTAAATAGGAAACGTCTAATGATGTGGAGACCTTGGATAAAGGTGGAAATGAAGGAAATGTGTAGTTCTGGTTTGTCTTGTCTTTAGGTAGTAGTTATTTAAAAATTACGACCGTGGTGGCACTACCGCGTTGTCTAAAAGGTGCTATGAAATGCAACTGCATGTTTCAGTGCTTGGACAACGTTGACGGAACAGGGGGAACGATGGGTTAAACATCTAATAACTCGACACCCACGGTACTCTGGTATTTAGGCATAGACCTTCGTGGGATGTCAAAAAGATAATAAAAAAAAATAAAATAAAAAGTTCTGGTTTGTCTGTTTATTCTTATCGATTTTTTGGCGAAGGATGTAGTTCTCTTTTTCCAGCTGTCCTACTTTGTAGGCAAGAGTAGTCACTATCTTATGTTCTTGGCAAAAATATTTTCTCTGAATTATTTTTTTGGTCATCTAATAAAGAATTATTTACACCTACGCCTATGGTATTCTCATTATTTGGTTTATTTTTATCAGTTTGGCACATTCCATACGTTTTTATGTTTTGAAATTTTTGTTCAGATCTTCGACACCGATAATTTTATTTATCTCACTCACGGAAATATTAATTTGTCCGGTGGAATTCGTTCGTCTTTTTATTGTTGTTTTTGTTTTGATACCTAAGTTTTTTTACATCAGATATTTTTCCGCCACTATCAACACTCATGTTTTTCAGAATACCTAATAAAAATAACTTATTATAAAATTTAGAACTTAAATACGAGAAATAACTCGGAGCGATTTAAAACACGTCTACCCGTCTGCGCGTATAAAATTAGGGTTGACTTCACTGAAGCCAATTAGAAACATGATATAAACGATTCAAGCTGCCTAACTTCAGATGAATGCTTCCTCAAACGTCATCACTGTCAATTTCATATATGATTTTGACTTTTAACTTAGACTTGGAAATCGCTGCAAAGCCGCTTTGTTTTCAAGCCAGCTTGAACTATTCGATATAAACATAGTACATGTCGCTACTTTGGAAGAAGACCGACACAACTCAAAAAAGCGAAGTTTTGAGAAAATGCCTTTTAAAAGTTTCAATACAATTGTAATTGAAATATCTCGGTAATAAAAAATTATAGCATTAAGCTGTTTTAGCCTGGATTATGTTATACCTGTAGTTAACTTTATTTGGGGTTAATGTCGTACTACCCCTTAAATCAACCCAATTATATTTGACTTGTAACAGTCTTGCCGAATGGTCAAACAAGTTCCGAAATTTCAAGACTGTTATAAGTGCCATTTATCCACTGGCCGTACGAGTTACCTTTGTAAAACTCTTGCATATAAAAATATACCATTTTTACGTTGTGTTTTATATAAAAGATGAAAAATAATTTTTTTCACTTGTGCCGGTCTTCTTCCAAAGTAGTGATGTATTTTTTTATTTGGGATTTATATGTTTTAATTCATGTCGCTTTAAATAAGCTCTCCAGTATGTTTGGTATTCACATTTATCACATTTCCATTTCTTTGAGATTTTTACGTTTTAAAACATGTTGTGTGAAATTGTATTTTTTAAATGTTTGATAATCACATTGGTTGCATTTGTGAACAGTTTTGGGGTTTTTATCGACTTTTTCAGATTTTTATGTACTAAAAGATGTTTTTCAAAATAAGTTTTATAGTGCGTTTAATACTTACATTCGTTACAACTACACAATCGACAATATTTTAATTGGTGTCGCTTTAAATACCTTTGCTGGACGGTTTTATAATCACATTTAGTACAATTGTACATATTGGTTTCTTCGGTGTTTTTATGAGTTAACACATGTTCCTTTAAATAATATTTATGTCGAGTTTGATAGTCACATTCAGTACAACTGTACATAGTAACTTCTATGGCATTTTTATTTATCTAAAAATGTTTTTTCGAGGTACTTAAATAAGCTGTATTATAGCTACATTCGCTACAACTGTGCATAATAATACTTAGGATTTCTATATCTTTTTCTAAATCAGATAAATGCTGTGTTTTAAAATAACATTCATTGCAAATGTGAATATTGATTTTGATGGGTTTCTTATGTATTAACTAATGTCGTTGCAGTTGACTTGCATGATCCTATTTATAATCACAATCATCACAGCTGTGTATAACAACGTTTTAGAGAGTTTTGTGTGTTAAGAGATGTCTTTTTAAATACGATTCATAAGGTGTTTTATATATACATTCGCTACAACGGTGCATATCAACTCCTGTGAAATTATGTATTAAAAGATGTCTTTTTAAATTAGATTTAAGGGGTGTTTGATAGTTACATTTATTACATTTGAGCAAATTGGCTTTAGTGGGATTTTTATGTATTACAAGATGTCTCCTTAAATAACTGATACGAGCCGTCTTATATTCACAATGATTACAACTATACAAATCAATTTCTTTGGAATTCTTGTGTATTAAAATATGGTGTTTAAGATAAAATTTATAACGTGTTCGAAAATCACATTCATTACATTGGTACATATCGATTTCTTCGGGTTTTTTATGTATTAAATTATGTTTCTTTAAATAAAATTTATTATGGGTTTGATATTCACATTCGTTGCAAGTGTACTCCTTTCCCTTTTCCGGTTTATTATGTGTTACAAGATGTTGCTTTAAATTACGTTTACAGGTTGTTTTATAGTCACATTTATTACAACTGTGCATATCGACTTTCTCGGGAATTTTATGTATAAAAAGATGTCGCTTTAAACATGATTTATGGCGAGCTTGGTAATCACAATTATTGCAACTATGCATGCTGACATCGTCGAGATTTTTCTGTGTTAAAGAAAAAGGTTTATGGTTTGTTCCGTAGTCACACTCGTTACACTGGATCATACTCACTGGTTTTGGATTGTTTAATAATAATTGACGGAGATCTAAATCATTTTTTAAAACTGTTTGATAGTCACATTTATTAGCTTTGTGCATAGACTCTTCCCCATTGTTTTTATCAGATAATTGAGATGTTAGGTGAGTATCGTTGATCTCTTCATCGAATTTTCTTCTCTGTTGATAGCAGATGGATGAAAAACTAAAAATATTGAAAAAGTTAGATATATTTTAAAACAATCTGGAAAATTAGAAGCAAGGAAGAAATCTCCAAAAAATATGTTCTTTCCTTATTAAGAAATAAATTGACTGGGGAACATTAAAAATAAAACGTAAATAGAAAATTTAGTTTTTAATAACGGTACAAATAATTAACTGTAGTTGAATGTATAAAGAAAATATTACATTTATATAAATAATGTTTTTTTTTTATTGCGACAAAGATGTTTTTAATAGATTGTGTATACAGGCTGTCCAGAAATGTCATGTCATAAACGATAGGGCTGATAGAGTGAGCCATAATAATGTTAATACTTCATATACCGGGTGGTGCATGGCCAGCCTGGCCATAGGAAATCCCATGAAAATTTTGATACCTTCAAATATTGGCTCCCCTATCTATTTTACAACAAAATTGTATTATATGAAGTCAAACAAAGTTTATATCATATCTATCCACGTGCATACAGCCACTCCTATATCATTTAAAATTGTATTAGACTATTTTAAAGACACTGATAAGATAATTTCATACAGTAAATGTCGGTATTTTCTAATAGCCAATTAAAAGTTATTTAAGGGGTTATATCCACTTAGAAGATCGAAAAAAGCTCATTATTCAAGATTTATTCCTGAAAAGCCCCTTTGATATATTAACTTGAAATTTTGTACATACATTCTGTGTACATTTAACAATATTTTGACATATTTAATTTGTTAGAAAAATTATTTGGAAAGCCTCTGTCCGGAAACTCCTCTAAAAAAGACGTTGTGCGTTGGCCACTATATCTCTGGACTGAATTATCTAAAATAAAAAAATCTAACATATCTAGTTTCAGAAATGTAAAATCTATAAGTTAATCAAAGAAATAAGCAAACACATTTTATTTTGAAAAAATGGCGGATTTCTCAAACATAAAAATCGATTTCGGAACCTAAATTTAGGCCTTAAAATATTAAAAAAAACAAATGTTTATCGTAAAAGAAAACTCTTTGATTAACCACTAAAAAATATATCTAATAAGCTTTGATTTTTTAAAAAGTTTTTCTTAAATAACATTTAATTGGCTTATTAGAAAATAACGAAATTTTGTGTGTGAGCTTATCCAATCAACCTCTTCAAAATTATCTAATATAATTTGGTTGAGGGGTCAATAGGAGAGTCAATATTTAAAGACCAATAAACAGTCTGTTCTACTTAAAATAGAGAAGTGTGTAGTACCGTTGTACCTCATACAACGGTAGTACTTCGGGTGGGGTTGCCACCTTTTTATTGTCGATGAGCGGGAGCTAGTCTTCTAAAAAAGGAAATTGTGAAAAAGGTATAATATAGAACTAAAAGTGTTGTGTTGACTACGACATTTTTTACCGGGGAAAGTTTAATGTTCCGGGAGGGGGGATGGAAGGGGGCTTAAAGTACAAAATAATCGCGTTTTACCTACACATATCGCATCAGTGATGTACCATGAAAAACTGGCATGAAAGAAGTTGCATTTGCGAGGGCCTTTAAGTGACAAAATTCAAAAACTTACTCCAAAAATAACTTGAGTTGCAAAAAATAGCCTTACTTTAACAGTTACTTCGTGTTTTTCTTAAAGATTGTGTGTATCTCTGTAACAATACTATACTTAAATGTTGTTTTAATTTATTTTATTTACATTAACCACATTTCTCCAGGGGAGGGGGATAATCCCCCGCCCCCCGATTTCAACGCTGGTTGAATATAACCAAAGGTTTATATTAATTTTATTAATACTTTTACAAGCTTTCTAAAGTGGTTTTTTTTTTTTTTTTTTTTTTTTTTTTTTTTTTTTTAATTTTGCCTAGCTGCTTGATACTTTAAAATACCACATAGTCCCGCTTTTTAAAATTCCTATCCTAATTTGGTTCTTTTCGTCTGTCAAAAAATTTGATGTTAAATTAAAAATCCATTCAGAATATTAACCGGAATAGATAACATTTTTGCCGTGGCCACCTTGTCACTTAAAGTTTAAAAATACCATACCATACCAGAGCGGTAAATATTAAATATTTAATTTAAAATTAAAACGTCACATATTAATCAAAAATTTAGTGATGTTATTGTTACAAAAAATGAAAATCTTTGTTTGGTTTAACCGAAGTTGTGTAACTACAACTTCATCTACATGATAAAGTGGAACCAGAAACCTGTTGTTTAAACCTGATATAATTACTAATTATTTTTTTAAATGTAGTACTAACATACCTGTCCTCATTCCCCGAATCTTCAACTTCTTCTTTAAGAGACACTTCCTCGGTTTTAATAAAAAAATTTCTAACAAATCTTCTTGCAATTTCTCAACTTCACCTAATGTTTGAACTTCATCTTTCACTGGTATGTCCACATAGTCAGCAGTACTGAATTTAGATCTATAAAAATATTATTTTTTTACATAAACACTTTGGATGTAAATGAAAGAAAATCAAAATAAAAATATAAAAAAAATTAATTACCAAAGTCTTTTAGTCTCAAAATTTTATTTGTTGTTTTGGTTTTAAAGAATAAGACTGTTTGTACTTTGCATTAAGGATATAAATAGGCACATGGATTAAAAATACTTTCATCTGAACTATGCAGTTATCATAAGTTTATTCTATACAAACTCCACCAAGAAGGTTGCCCAAAACAATTTATACATACTGGAAATAATTCCTTAATGTCACAATATTATACGAAATTAAAAATATCCGTTTATGGATAGTTAAATAACCCTGCTTTTCTATGTTACTCACCAGGGACCCTCTTAGACCGGTCTCGCCTGCCTCACAGGACTCATTAATGGGGCTGTATGGGGTCCATCATGAATTAGGTATACAGAAAACAAGAGAGTTAAATAAAGACACCCTGCTTTTCTATGTTACTCACCAGGGACCCTCTCAGACCGGTCTCGCCTGCCTCACAGGACTCATTAATGGGGCTGTATGGGGTCCATCATGAATTAGGTATACTAGCTTAGTGACTTATTGTTCAAAAATGGCCCGATACTTCGGTTTTTGAGTAGAAGCAAATGCTTTATACAGTGAATAAAGTATGTCAACATTAGTAGATTTTTGAACAGACCCACCTCAAAAAGTCCTGCTGGCACCCCCACCCCCCTCAAAGTTGGTTAGGGGATTGATATAGTTTTTTCTAATATCTTCTAAATGGTAAATGATAAAAAACTGATTTTAGTGTCGTTAGATAGAGCACAAAATTCTGCAAAATAGTAATAATTAAAATTGTATTTTTGTTTATTACGTAAGAATCTACAATATAAAAAAGTTGGAGGGGAGCACCCACAAGGCATTTTTTACGATATATCTTCCAAACCGTCTATCAAACAAAAAAATATAAGACACAAAAAATTAAGGCCAAAGTTTTCCCTATCGAATGGTGTATAACATTATACTATTTTCTTTTAAATTAAAGCTAACAGTGGCGTACAAAAGTAGCACTACACCAGTATAGTAGCTAGTTAAAAATAGAAATTTTTAATGTTATACTTTTATTTTATTTTTCAGAATATTTCTCACTTTAGTTATATTAATTGGTAATATTACCTTATTGCGCATAATAGTAATAATAAAAATAATATTTTTGTTTTCTTGGTAAGACTCTACAACAAAAAAAGTCGATGGGGAGTATCCATACAGTACTTTTTACCATATATCTTTCAAACCATTAACAAAAAAAAACAACATAAACGACAAACCACAAAGTTATCATTTAGACTATTATCTTTTAAAATAAAGCTACCATTGGCGTACCAAATTAGTACTACAACAGTAAAGTACCTAGAAATCGAAATATTTAATGTTATTCTATTAATTTTAAAAGATCATTTTTCACTTTAGGTTTATTAATTAATAATTATACTTTACATTTTATTTACTTATTTCTTTTGTTTTATAATTTGATTTATTATATTTTCAAATAAATAACAACAGTATTATAATAACTTTTTATTATAAAGATAATAACAAATATGGCTTATATAGTGTGTCCCAAGATAGTTGTTACAAGAGGACAAATTCACCAAAAATTTTGGAATTTTTAATCGTCCTTTTGAAAAACTGGTCGCATGGTCCAAAACTAATAAATACAAAATTTTATTTCAATTGGTAATATACAGGGCAAGTTATAACTAAAAATATGAAAAATGACCAAGAATAAAGTACCTTTATTTTTAAAAATAGGACAAAATTGTATAGGTAAATGTTGTAGAGAACTTAATTTTATGTCAAAATTTAAAGTTAAACACGTTAAGTAAAAATAAATATTTTTGTCAATTTTTTAACTCGCCCTGTTTAATACCAACTGAAGTAAAGTTTTGTATTTATTAGTTTTGGACCATGCGACCGGTCTGTCCAAAATTTCGTTTTAAAATTCAAAAATTTTTGTGTCATTTGTCCTCTTGTAACATCTATCCTGGAACACACTGTATATAACATCAATAAAAAACAAACACATTATTACACAACCTAAAATACCTAATTACAATATTCCGCACACAAATATAACCTGGTACATTTTAATTTTTTTAAAAACAACACAATTTGTGCCACAAATCTTACATTTACATTTTAATAGTGTATCAGATGATATTTTTTCATTTTTTAAAGTGGTCCACAGTGGTGTCCATTTAGTATTCTCAAAAATCCATCCCCATTCAGGACATGGAAGTTCAACCACTGGTTAGTAATACTAAAAATTGTATTTTTGTTGATTTAGTAAAATTCTACAACAAAAAAATGTTGGAGGGGAGCATCCACACGGCACTTTTTACGATATATCTTCCAAACCATCCACCAAAAAAAAAATATAGGATACACAAAATAAAGGCCAAAGTTTTCCCTATCGAATGGTGTATAACATTATACTATTATCTTTTTAAAAAAAGCTACCAGTGGCGTACAAAAGTAGCACTACACCAGTATAGTACCTAAAATTAGAAATTTTTAATGTTATACTGTTACTTTAGTTTTATTAATTTATAATTATTTCCAATTCTGCATACTAGTAATAATAAATAATCATATTACACGGAATTTTTTTTACCAGTACAAAAATCAAGACGTGTGGATTGAGTCTGGTACTGGTAAAAATGTAAGACATATTTCGTGTATCGAAATTGATAAAAAAAATCAATGAAAAAGTCTAGCCCTTTGTTTTTTTCATTCACTAACCGGTTGCGATACCAAGTCCTCCTTTTATGGAAAAGGAAAAAAAAGTGTTGGGAAGCATGGGAATCTTTTCCGGAAGTTACAGCTACTTTCATTGATTTATTGCAGCATTCCAAAAACCTTCATCTCGGCAATTAAGTGTGATCTCAAAATTCGTTGTAAGCATTTACGATAAACATTCTGATAGTAGCAACATTGATATTTGTCGAAGGCAACTTTTTGCCAAAAAACCGAACGGTTGAGATTTTACCCCCAACAATGAATGCTTTAGCACTTCACCTTAATCAATGGATTTATCAAGCAGGATTTGTTTGGGGTAATCTCTGCCAACCAGTGGTTAAACTTCCATGTCCATCTGAATGGGGATGGATTTTTGAGAATACTAAATGGACACCACTGTTGACCACTTTAAAAAATAAAAAAATATCATCTGATACACTATTAAAATGTAAATGTAAGATTTGTGGCACAAATTGTATTGTTTTTTAAAAAATGTAAAATGTACCAGGTTATATTTGTGTGCGGAATATTTTAATTAGGTATTTTAGGTTGTGTAATAATGTGTTTGTTGTTTATTGATGTTATATATAGCGTGTCCCAGGATAGATGTTATAAGAGGACAAATGGAACAAAAATTTTTGAATTTTAAAACGAAATTTTGGACAGACCGGTCGCATGGTCCAAAACTAATAATTATAAAACTTTACTTCAATTGGTATTAAACAGGGGAGTTAAAAAATTGACAAAAATATTTATTTTTACTTAACATGTTTAACTTTAAATTTTACATAAAATTTAGTTCTCTACAACATTTATCTATACAATTTTGTCCTATTTTAAAAAATAAAGGTACTTTATTCTTGGTCATTTTTCATATTTTTAGTTATAACTTGCCCTGTATATTTCCAATTGAAATAACATTTTGTATTTATTAGTTTTGGACCATGCGACCAGTTTTCCAAAAGGACGATTAAAAATACCAAAATTTTTGGTGAATTTATCCTCTTGTAACACCTATCCTGGGACACACTGTATAAGCCATATTTGTTATTATCTTTATAATAAAAAGTTATTATAATACTGTTGATATTTATTTAAAAATATAATGAATCAAATTATAAAACAAAAGAAATAAGTAAATGAAATGTAATGTATAATTATTAATTAATAAACCTAAAGTGAAAAATGATCTTTTAAAATTAATAGAATAACATTAAATATTTCGATTTCTAGGTACTTTACTGTTGTAGTACTAATTTGGTACGCCACTGGTAGCTTTATTTTAAAAGATAATAGTCTAAATGATAACTTTGTGGTTTGTCGTTTATGTTTTTATTTTTATTTTTGTTAATGGTTTGAAAGATATATGGTAAAAAGTGCCGTATGGATACTTCCCTTCGACTTTTTTTTGTTGTAGTTTTACCAAAAAAAACAAAAATATTATTTTTATTATTACTATTATGCGCAATAAGGTAATATTACCAATTAATATAACTTAAGTGAGAAATATTTTGAAAAAATAAAATAAAAGTATAACATTAAAAAATTCTATTTTTAACTACCTACTATACTGGTGTAGTGCTACTTTTGTACGCCACTGGTAGCTTTAATTTAAAAGAAAATAGTATAATGTTATACACCATTCGATAGGGAAAACTTTGGCCTTAATTTTTTGTGTCTTATATTTTTTTGTTTGGTAGACGGTTTGGAAGATATATCGTAAAAAATGCCTTGTGGATGCTCCCCTCCAACTTTTTTTATATTGTAGATTCTTACGTAATAAACAAAAATACAATTTTAATTATTACTATTTTGCAGAATTTTGTGCTCTATCTAACGACACTAAAGTCAGTTTTTTATCATTTACCGTTTAGAAGATATTAGAAAAAAACTATATCAATCCCTTAAGCAACTTTGAGGGGGTGGGGGGTGCCAGCAGGACTTTTGAGGTGGGTCTGTTTAAAAATCTACTAATGTTGACATACTTTATTTACTCTACAAAGCATTTGCTTCTACTCAAAAACCGAAGTATCGGACCCTTAAGTCACTAAGCTATACAGAAAACAAGGGTCATATTCACAGGGCCGTGCCTAGCGGGTGGTGCAAGTGGTGCAAGGCACCAGGGCGCAACGTTTCCGGGGCGGAAAATTGTGAAATAAAGGGGCGGAAAGTTTCGAAATGAAGGGCGGTACATATGAATGAATTGTGATTGGAAATTGTTTGCTCTTCAAAAATTTGTATACCTCTATTTGCTTTTTGTCGTAGGGGCGGCAAATAATTTTTGAACCACGACGCAAGACACCCTAGGAACGTCCTTGGCCATCTTATATGGCAACCATCGTTGCGCTATGGTAGGATATACATAAATCCCACCGTTGATGCAGCACTGAAATTTCATTCAGTCAAGTCTGCAACGATTTTTTTTACCGAAGTTGGTAAAGTGAGATATTAATAGTGGAAATAATTTCTTCCTGTCACAATATTATATGAAATTAAAAATATCCGTTTATAGCGATGGACATAACTGAATGACTTTGGTAACCGGATTATCCAAGTAATATTCATAACCGTAAATTCACTTGAATCATAATTCGAATAATATAGCGAACAGTCTTAACCTAACCTAAATCCTAAACCATTTAAAAGACAAATAATACGCTAAAATAAGGAAATTGAATACTTGCCGTTACCGCATGGCGAGATTATTTATTGAATAGAGAGATATGGGTGGTGCTGTAACGTCATGCGGTATTAACGTAAGCGCTATTATGACAGTTAAGTTAGGCGCGATTCGATTTTTACCGTCGCTGGTGGTAATAACGTTACCGCATGGAGTAATTTGCGGGCTGATAACGCCGTGTGCTATTTAAAATAGCGAATAAAATTGCCATGCGCACAATATTTTTCTTTGTTTATTTTTTAAGGTTATAGTATGTTCGATATTAGTGGCAATTATATTTTAAAATCAAAGGACCAGCTTGTTTTTTTTATAATAACAAGCAAACTTACGAAAAAATACTTTACAAATTATCTTCTCACAAACGATACGAAGAGCACTTACCAAGATTTTGATTTCTTCTGCTTCTGTTAGCGGTTTTGCCGTGGTTTTCTTGTCGCAGATTTCTCGCCGGCCGGCTTGCTAGAGGAATTTGGCGGTAAAGTTTACAGCCGGCTAGGCAACTTGCTCTGCGCACACACGTATATGTAGCACACGTAATAGCTTTGGAACACAGAAAATAGGAGAAAATCACTTAAAATGGTTTGGGATCTGTCACACAACGAGGTATTCAAATCAAGTCACAATTCACAATTGTCGTTGCAATTTTTCAATCGCGCAGCCTGACACTTGTCCAGTGCAGTACCAATTGTGAGAAACAAAATAATAAACATCCCAAATTTAAAATTTAAAGATTTTGGCGCGATGCCGATGTCTAATATCAAACATAGTATCTATTTCGACGATTTATAAATTTTGTAATAGAGCCACAGAGTATTGTTAACTAACACTAATCTTTGATAAAGCGTTGTTTTCTTTTTATTTTGACATAAATATCGAAGGTGGAAAAGAAACGAAAAGGTTAAGATTCTCGGCCAACAATGACCGCGGGCTGTACTAAGAGAATGTCTTAGTCATAATTCGTCTGGAAAAGTGGGAAATGTACAGTAAAATGTGTTTGATATAATGGGAAAAACTTTAGTATTCGCACATTAACGGATCATTTCTTTTTAATTTTGTAAATTCGTAGACAGGAGTAATTAACCGTTTGTCATACGGGGTCTTCCATATCTCTAAAAACAAACACTAAATACCGTATGCGGTATCTAAATAGCGCCTTACGTAAATAACGAACGTAGGCGGTAACCAAAGTATCCATATCTCTCTAATAAATATTACTTAGCAAACGTAAAATTCGAATTTAAACATTTTATTCATTTTTGTTATTGTAACTATTTAGATATGGATAAAGCAGTTGTGCGATGAACAACCTTCTACAACCAAACACATCATATGTCATATTTATGAATCATAATATTTATTTAAAAATAAAAAGTTGACTTTCACTTGCAAGTGATCATTCATTTCATCACTTGACAGATGCCATTTTAATTATAAATAAACATTCCAAATGAAGTTAGGCTTAGTCATCGGGCTTCAGGTCAGTTCCGGTATTCAGGTTATCATTCGAATACTTTTTTTTTGTCTTTTGGCTTTTGGCATTAGCCATACAGCCAGTCACAAGTATTTAAGAGTAATTAAAAACAAAAATAATAGAAAAAAGCTTAATCTACATAAAAAGACGGGGACACTCGCTTCACGCCCTGGGGTCTGTCAGAGCGACTTTAAAAAGACACACAAAGAGGACCACTAAAAAAGGAAAACATTTAAGGAAAGATTAGGAAAATAAGTTATACAAATCAGTTAGTTATGCATTAATTTTAAAAAAATGAGAAGAGATGGAAAAAAGGATAAAAATTTAATTTGGTAATTTTCTTATAGTTTTAAATTAATTTTAGCTAAGTAAGCTATAAGTATGGCATATATTTTTACATCCTGTAACGATAAAAGATGTAGAATATTAAATGGGGTATTAACTTTACATTTGTATATTAAAGTTTTGACAAGTGTATCAATATGCTCAACATATTTTTGACATTCAAAAAATATATGATCTATGTCACTTCTAACTTGACATTCTTCACATTTATCTGAGGGTAATACATTAATTTTATTCAAATGCGCAGGATAACAGGCATGTCCAAATTTCATACGTATGATGGTAGTTATAAACCTTCTAGGAGCATTGTAATCTTTGTGCCAATACTTTTTAGGGTGGGTGAATTCTTACAAAATTCTTTCCACCTCAAGTTCCATTTTTGAAATACGATAGATTTTAAATAACAAACTTCATCACCAAGACTTAAGCTATATTTAACAGGTTCACCATTCAAAACACTTTCTTTGGCAAGAGAATCTACGAACTCATTTCCAGGTAATCCAGTATGGGATTTAACCCACATTAACGTAACTTGTTGTTTACGAAGATTAATCTTACGTAATGATTTTAAAATTTTCCATATTAATGGATTAGATTTATAGTTAAACGTTTTGTTATTATTTAATGAATTTAAAACAGACATTGAGTCTGTTAAAATGACAAAGTGTTGGTTTTGGTTTTGCAATATAAGGTTGAGAGCTTCGTAGATAGCTATGGCTTCTGAAGTAAAGATGCTAAAATTTTTATCAATTTGAAATTTAAGATGAATATTTATTTGAGGAGCATAAATTGCTGCCCCATTGCCATTTGATGTTTTTGAAGCATCTGTATATATTAAAATAGAATTTTTGTACCGAGTTAATTCTGATTTAAGTATATTTAAGTTAATACCACTGTGTTCTGTGAAGGATGGTAATATTATATTGAGTTCTTGTATGGCACTATAATACTCAAAGTCACAAGAGTCAAAGGGTTCAATATTATTAAGCATGTTATTATAGTTTCTAAATGCTTCACACAGGGGTGGGGAATTTTTATGATACCAATATTCTCCTGCGACCCTCCGACCCCATAGGGCGTCGTGCGGAAGGCCATCCATATCGAAGACCACTCCTCGCGTCCGCTCGGTCAGTGATCTTCGGCCAAATTCATATGCCTCTGTAGACGAAGGGATCCAAGGACAACAGATTTCTGCATCTTCATCACCAGTTGTTCGGGTGTATTTTCACGTGCTGGAATGTACCTCGTTTCCTTTAATATGTTATTCTTCATGCCTCCCAAAACGCCAATTATCAGGACAACCAATCGCACGGTATACTCCGGATAGAGCCTCCGAAGTTCGCCAAGAAGATCTTGATATTTGGCTCGTTTCTCCCGTTCTTTTATATCGATGTTAGTTTCCGCTGGGGCGGAGAACTCTATTACATACATGGTGTGGTTTGTCTTATCAAGGAGAACGATGTCGGGTTTATTCGCTTGAATTTGATGCGTTGTTGGGAACGCGTAGTTCCAGTATATGCGACAGTTGTCATTTTCCACTACTGCCTCAATGTCTCCGGGAGCAAACGGCAGTATTGCTGTTTCATCGATGCCGTAGTAATGCCTCAGGTGATAGTAAAGTACCCGAAGAGCGTCATTATGCCGATGGATGTAGCTATTGACAGCATGCACTGGACAAGCTGACAATAAATGCATAAGGGTTTCGGGTTGCTGTCGACAGGCTCGACATGCGGTGTCAAGAACTTGGAAAATTGGCTTCGGTACACCAATGTGTTTATCACCCCATCTTGGCAGGCTAGTAAGAATCCTTCGGTCTCAGACTTAAGCTCGGCGGATTTCAAAAACCCAAACGTAAGCTTTCGAGATAGATCGAGTTTATTGATGTTTCTGTAAAAGACTCTGGGCTCCGGCTTATTGATATGATCTTCTAAGAGCATCCGTTGTTCGGCTCTTTTAACTGCAGCTGTTACAACACTAGACTCCTGTCTTATAAATGATTGGTCGTCATTAGAATCTATTTCAAATCTGAGACCGAATTTCTCCGCGGCTCGCTCGGCTGCTTTGAACAAAAATGCTCCAACATTGGCCATCTCATGTTCTTTTACTAACTGCAGCAGTGGATCCGTGCTTTTGGCAACCTGACAAGCAAGACTCAAAACCAAACGATCATGCATACACTCCAAGCTTAAAAGGCCGCGACCTCCCTGATGGCGTGAGAGGTAAATGCGGGAGACTGATGACCGGGGATGGATGCTGCAGTAAAGATGCATCATTTTTCGTGTGCTAACGTCCAGTTCGCGCAACTCTTCTCGCGTCCACTTAACTACTCCAAACGAATAAAGCAATACAAGAACTGCTAGCATGTTAGTTGCAGCAACCTTATTCAATCCTGATAGTTCGGATTTCCATATTTTCCTTAAGCGTTGCCTGTAATTGCTTCTCAGCTCGGTCTTTACAGCTTTAACATCCTGAGTACAATTTTGGTCGATACCTAAATATCGATACGTTTCGTTATTTCTAAGCGGACGGAGAATCGCGCTGTCAGCAAGTTGATCAGCGTCTAAATCGTTTCCATATCGGCCCTTCACCAGCCTAAGTTTTGCACATTTGTCAAGTCTGAACTCCATGCCAATATCTTTGGTATATTCGTGAACCACTTTAAGAGACTGTTGTAGATCTCGCTCACTAGTTGCATAGAGTTTCAGGTCATCCATATAAAACAGATGGGTTACCTTACGCTCCCTTCTTCCAGGTGGTCCACAGAAATACCCCGAGTCTTCCGAAGAAACACGGATACGGGAAGCAGCGATATACAGAATAATAGAGGACTTAGTGAGTCGCCCTGAAATACGCCCCGTTTAAATGTTATGGGATCAGTAATGATTTTTTGTGCTCCAGATGTTATGGAGAATTTAGATTTCCAGAGCGGCATCAGCTGTTCGATGCAACGAATCAGGTTAGGAGGTACCTTGAGATCTTTAAGCAGATGCAATATTAATTCATGCGATGTTGTATCAAAAGCTTTTTTGTAATCAATCCATGCCATACTGAGGTTGCGTTTGTATTGGATTGAGTCTTGTGTGACGCATCTATCGATTAAGAGATTTTCCTTGCAACCATTGATTCCTCTTTTTCCTCCTCGCTTCTCCTCTATATCAGAGAGAATGGGATCTATTGCACTCAATATTCTAGAATACAAAATTCTAGTAAAAGCCTTGTAGCTGGTATTAGTCAAAGTCAAAGTCAAAAAAGTCAAAAATCTCTTTATTCAATAAAAAAATTGCAAATACAAAGTTGAATGAATGGCGTCAATGGGTAGGGATTTAAATCCTTTAATTAATACAAAATAACTTAGCCTAAGAATATTTTTATAAAAAGTAATTCACAAAACCAAGCCTAAACTTGTTTTATTCTAATCCTAGTTCCTACATTCCTAAAAAGAAGCTGTTTTAAAAATTTAATTTGGTTAAAACCTTTGTACATAAAAAGTTTTAAAAAAATGTGAAGAGACAAAACATAAAGGTCAACAAACATTCTGAAAAGTAAAAAAATTGACAAGATCATGCATAAAAAAGTTAAAAATACATTCAGGTACATAAGAAGAGTAAAAAAGTTGGAAAAAAACACATTCATTTAAAAAAGTTAAAAAACTCATTTTGATTATATGGTTCTATTTGAACCAAAAGATTGAAAATCTTTGTTTTAAAAAATTTAAAATCAGTCGCTGACTTTATCTCATTTGGTAACTTGTTAAAGAATTTAATGGCTGAATAGGTAGGCCCTTTTTCAGTGACAGTCAATCTATGCTGAGGGACATTGTACCCGAGTGATCTAGTGTTAAAGCAATGCCTTATTTCAAAAGCTGTAAATTTATCTCTATTCTTAAACATAAACAAAAGACACTCATAAATAAACAAACCTGGAAGAGTAAGTATATTCAAATATCTGAATTTTCCCCTACATGAGTCACGATAACCTATGCCCAAAAGAACTCGCACTGCCCTCTTTTGACTTTTAAAAACTCTCTCAGAGTCACTAGTTCCACCCCAGAATATCAACCCATAACGAAGTACCGAGTAAATATTTGCAAAATAAATAATTTTTAAATCTCCTATTAAGGCAAGTGATTGATCTGTAGTACTTTGGCTGTGTTAGATCTCCCTTTTTGGTATTAATATAGTCCGGCCTTCTACAAACCATTCAGGAATTGGTGTGTCTCCATTAAGCCACGAATCAAAGATTCTGGCCAAATTCGGATGGGTACTGGGGAATTTCTTCCACCAGAAGTTATTAATGCCATCCGGACCCGGTGCAGAATAATTCCTTGCACCATCTAGGGCTCTTTTCACCTCCTCCGTCGTGATTGGTGGACTTTCGTGCTGGTTAAGTTCCTTGTCGGCACAATAGGCACTAAAGTCGTTTAAAGCAGGAGTGTCCCGTCGTAATGGCTTCGAATCCTCGTAGACATCCTTCCAGAACTGTTCCACAACATTGGCTTGTGGCGGATTTTCGACCGTTGGTGCTGGGTCTGCGAGAAAGCTAGAGGGTTTAGTCACAAATTTATTTGTATCTCTCAGCCCTTTAGCCTTTTTCTTTAAGCTGTTATTAATAACACCCAACGATCGTATGCGGTCTAGGCAACGCTGCCTAATGACCTGAAGCGTGATTCTGTTAAGTGTATGGTGTTTTTGGCGTAGCTTTAAAACTATTTTTCTGATCTTTGTCGTAAAAGGTCTGTTGGCTGATATATAATCCATTACACTTTGAATGCGCGGAATTTGCTGAATTCTGCGTTCGGTCTTCCGAAGTGCCTGGTAAAAGCTATCTGAGCGGATGTTAGGAACAAGTTGCTTCACAGCTTCATAAACAGCGTTGTTAAATGCCAAAATATCCGTTAGTTCTGAAAGTAAGTCCCGAAGAGCGTTGTTTGCTTGTGCGATATCTTGGGATTTTATGTGAAACTTGATGTTGATGTTAGTAAGCCCCTCTCTGTTAGTTCGTTGTTGGCGTTTTCGGGGGCAATTTCAATTACCATATTTTTCGCAGGCTGGTTTTGTTCCAAATCCTGATTATCCAGGTCCTGAGGTGGCTCTTGTTGTCTTGGTGTTCTGACATACCCAGATCGGTTAAGATAGGCTACATAGTCTCTCAAACGTTGTTGGGAGAGATGACTTAGTTCTGGGTGTTTAGTACACCATGTGGCGTGCATCCGTGCCATGTAGCCCCTAATGGTGGGTTCGCTGAGGGAATATGCATCCATCAGATCGTCCCTAAGTTCGTCTGTCCACGTGAGGCGTCCATGTACATTGCCAAGGTCGTTTAAGGGCGTCCGTTCAGTTGCTCCTCCAACCTGTCCTGCACCCCTATCCGAACGGGGTGGATTGTTGGGAGCTTGCTCATCATTGTTTATAGGGACAATGCGAGATATCCGCGACTCTGCGGGATGTCACCCCATAGAGCCGCGGCGGTTACCGGTATTACGTAGGCTACCGGACCGATTCAAGGCCTCTCGTAGGTTGCTGTTGGTACCCGCAACCCCTTCAAGCTCGCTGGCAGTACCGTCTTGCTTGGATTGTTCGTGTTCGGTAGCACTAAGAACAATGCTGGGCATTGTCCTGATGGCCAGACTATTATTATTATTATTATTATCTGACGGACACTGTATATTTATAATATGATATATTTTAAATAAAATACGTTTTTTAAACATAAATAATAAAACGTAAAGTAAAAACTGTGACATACTCTTAAATTTGTGTTTTATCAAAAACTGTGTTTGGATTTGGAGCTCTTCGTTTAGTGTCAAGATCAACAGGTACATATCTTAACTTCTACCCAATCGAAGGGTTTTGTCAGAAACAGCCAATGTTAAGTTTTCAATAAGGTTGAGATATTAAAAAGAAAACTTTATTAAACCTATCTGGCTAACTCTATATATTTTTTTGTAATATGTTTCTAAATATAGCTGTATTTTTGCGCATTTAGATATTTGAAGGTTCTATAAGCATTAGTTTTTTTGTAAATTAGGAAAGAAAACTTCACAATGGCCCTATGATAGAAATGATATTGGTTGTTTTTGTAAAAACCCTTCAATCGGTGTCGGCGAGCATGACCTTGAAATGATACTTTTTGATTGGTGTGATAGGCACGACAAGGTTTGAGTTTCGGCTTTTTTGTTTTGTTTATATTTTAGTGTGACACTGGGCAGTATAGATAACGTTTGTCTTTTCTACGTGATTTTTAATTTGAATATTATAGGGGGAAAAGATCAGTGAAATATCCTCCAAAAAGTAGCGAATACAGATATGGATACGGATACGGATCCGGCACATCAGTAGTACATGTAGTACAAACATACATTATTATTACACTTTATTTTATCATGATGTTAATACAAGTATTAATTTTACAGACCTCTTAGTTTCTGCTTTGACATCTTCTTTTTAATATCCATTTTTTCACAGTTTACTGTTCCGTTATCAGGTATGCTATTGTCCTTAATAGGCACGGTATATGTATATGTTTCTGCATCTGTAGCTTCAGTTTTGATCTTAATATTTGTACGTGGTTCAGCGGAGTGATCTTCAAAACTAAAAAATAATTATAGATTATATACCGGGTATCAACGAATTTATTAGACAAACCATAACTCCTTGAGTATTGGACATATCAAAAGAGACTTGGTATAGGTAAAGCTTTTTCATATTTTTTATTTTTCGGTCATAGTTTAACCAGAAATGGCTCAAATTTTGAATTTTTAAATGGAACATCCTACAGTTTCTTATCAGACTGTGACATTTTTGATTTTTCTTAGGCCATTTTTAATATTGCATCCAGGATCTAGGTAGCCATGATCAGACGCAAATTAATCTAATAAACTCAGGTGAAGTCAGAAAAATAACCTTGCAAAGTCTTAGTGACTAGTATGAAAGATAGAAATAAAAAAATGAAAATAAAAAAAAATTTATTTATAAAATACCTTATGAATGCAATAAGTTTTGCATAGGTGAAACTTGTAGACCATTAGCTAAATGCATAATAAAACACAGATCATACATTAAAAACACAGAATTTCATAAATCAAAAATCTGTTAACACGCATTTGATAACAATCATAAAATAAACTGGGATGCTTATTTTTTATTTTTAACTTAATTTTAACTTGACAACGGTGGCAGACTAGCCACCAAAACGTCGTTTTTTAATTAGAATTTTTGGGTTTTTTGGGAATTTTTATTTATTTTGTTTCAGGCGACCAGCTAGTTCATATGGTTCAATAGGCCTGAACAGGGTCAGCTCCTATACCCCGGGACCAAAGACTATAGAATAAATGAATCTGCCTAACCAATATAAAGCATAGCATCAAATAAAAAAATGGAGGCACAATGTAATTTTCGTAACTTAATATTATTTTTTATATGGCAACCCTTTTAGACAGGCACTAATCTAACAATATAACAAATTAAATCTTGCTAAGCAAAATACTGGATTCCCTGAAAAACAAAATTTCAAGAGTGACTGGGTTGTTGAAAAGTAGACATTTTACTAACATATTCCTAAATAAACAAATTGAGCACAGCAAGATTCTCAATGCATGTAGGTTAGCATACTGAAGCACAAGTTGCAATAACTTCATTTTAAAAATGTTCTATTAGGTAATTAAGAACTTTTTTCAATTTCCAAAAATAATTGATACTAATTAATACCTACAAAAAAGTAATAAATAAATGTTAATTGTTTAAAACTTTCCAACAGCTCCATATTTAAAGAAAAACAATTGGGGTATATTAGTGCTGTTATGCAGAATAAAATAATAAAAAATAACATTGTACAGGTTGGGTCAAAAGTTTAAATTTTTTTCTTAATAACAGCCTCGACTATAATAAACAACCCAACAGAGATAATTTTGTTTAAAGCAGTGATTGGCAAAAAATGTCTATTTTTATTATCTATTTTTCTTTTTTGTAAATATTGTTACTAATTAAAAAAATAGTAATTAGTAACAAAATAGTACTAATTTTTAGAAAAAGTTAGTAAGTAATTAGCAAAAAATATTACTATTTTTTTGAAAACATTATAAATTTTCCATGTTTATTACATATCTTTTATGGAAAATTGGTAATAAGCTGAAAATATTACATAGTTATTTAAAAAAATTACTAATGAGCTAAAAATTTTACTAATTTTACACAATTAATAATACTCTCTTTCTAATTACTAATTTTTCAGAAAAACTAGTAATATAATTTAAATCGTTAAAAAAAATAATACTGCCGATCACTGGTTTAAACATATTAATTGTTATAAAACAGATTTATCCAGTAATGAGATGGGTGAGGGTTGCTTCCTAGTCAGATCTTAGACTATAATATTTAGAAGCATATGCACTTACCTATCGGGCTGACAATCCAAGGAATCTATTCTTTTTTATTTATCTCGCTTTTTAGTAATACATGTTTTTGTACCATTTTATCTTTAGGAACTACATCATGTAGGCAGCAAATACCTCGCTCATTTTATGTTATATTCTCAGTACTATCCCTTTTTTAAAGTGACTGCAACATACATTCAATTTGGGCACTGATTTATTTTCCAAACCAATATTTTGAATCCATATATTTCGGATGCTTAGATCCGTGGGAAATCTATAAAAAAAGTATTTTTTTAGAAGAGTCGCAAAAACCCCTAAGAATAAATCATGAGGTGTGTGTATACAAAATATCTCATTTTGCTACCATTGCCAGGGTATCTAAGTTACTCAGTGGTAAAGAAAAGAACCATGCGTTTTTTGTTTCTTTTGTTTAAAATAAAAGATGCCACATACAATATTGTTAAAGCCCCCTTAGTGTCCAATTTACAGAGCGATATAGACATTATTGCATTTAGCATTTAGGGACATAAGAAATTCAGATATGATCTTAATTTTTATGATAACTTTGGGGTGCCGCCATTACTTTTAAACGTCTATCCTCTTTTGTAATTCCCATATATCATCTGTGGTAAATCGAGTGGTAAATAGTGTACCCTCTTATGTTTTATATATAAAAATATATGCTTTATAAGAATCGCTCAGAGACACCGAACTAATCCAAAAATTTAATAATAAACATTTTATTACATTTTTGGATTCTATGTATATTGTATGGTCAATTTTAAATGTTTTTTGATAAGGGTATAATATGTCTCTTCTTCTATTATCTACAACTATTTTTATGTTATTGACATTTAAACAATCACATTTTAACCGTTTTTCCACGTTTTTTTTAAACAGAACACACTATTAGGTGTTTTTGTACTTCGTAACCTTGCGCAATGTGTCTCTAGGTCAATCCTGCGACAGGCATACTTTTCTGTTTTTCATGCACATATTGTATATAAGCTGCTCGTGTGGGGTCATGATTCTTCTGCTTTAAGGGTTTTTGGCTTACAGAGAAGGGCCGTAAGAATTATATCAGGCACACCATATCGTGACGACTGTAGGCAGGACTTTATATCCAACAAAATTCTCACTTTGCCGTCATTATTTATTCTAGAAAATCTGTTATATGTTAAAGCACATTCAGGGCAGTATCATACACACGAATCAGTGCATTCATATGCTACACGAAATAGCCATAACTTGGTCTTAAGGCAGAGGCGGTTGAAAAGGTGTCAGAATGGCCCGGGTCATCTTTCAATTCACTTTTTTAATAAGCTCACAGAATAGGTGAGATATTTGCCAATATGTATATTCAAAAATAAAATAATGAGCTTTCTCATAAATAAGGCGTTTTATTCAGCCATTGAATTTTTAAATTGTGACTAAGGGGTAACCTGTAAAGTTGTTTCTATTTTAATTTAATTTTATTTTACTAACGTACAAACTATTTTTTTTTATTTCACATGATCCAGCACCGAGATATGATGGTCACCCCAATTCACATTTTTTCCAAGTGCTTCCGAATAATTGCCGTCATTGCCGTATTATTTAAAAAATTTTACACAATATTCATCTAATATTATCTTTTAATGTACCATTGACTTTAATCATTAAATATTGACTGTGTCGTCAAAAATATTCATAAAAATGTACCTTTCTGAGCACAAATTAATCCCCCTTAAGATTTAGGATACTGTTATGTAACTTTGGGCCTTCATCAATAATAAGACCAAGAAACTTTGCCTCCCCTGTTGCGACACAACCGATGACCCAAGATGCAAGTCGCTGATAGCACAGGAAAAGCAAACAAGCAAAACATTTGTCTTATTTACACCATTGTACAACATATAAAATAAAAAGGACAGGACCCAAAACTGAGCCCTGTGGCACTCCCCAAGCCATTTCCCTACTACTGGAGGTCCCCAAAACAAGAGTTTGAGTTCGAACATTAAGAAAAAACTTAAAACATTCATGAGCAACAACATAAAATTCATAGTACTGTAGCTTTTTTAATAAAATTTCGTGACTAACATGGACAAAAGCCTTTGAAAAATTGCAAAAAACTGTCTGGCGCACTGTTATTTATTAATATGAAAATATAAATGTTCTAGGAGATGATACCTAGCATCATTGGAGCCTAGCTCCAACTGAAATCCGAAGTGGGTAGTATTAAGAATTTTTCTCCCTTCATGAAAAGATGTCATTAAACTCCTGGTCAATTTCTGAATTATTTTTGAAAGGGTAGATAAAAGCGAAATAGGTCTATAGTTGCAGGGTTGTTCGACCTCACCACTCTTGTACAATGGTATAACCTTCGCAGCTTTCAGGCACCTTTTGTTCTGATTGTACTAACAATGCGCTGCTGGTGGCCAAGCTCGCATCGTGGGGTTTTGGACCAAACATGCTTAAGTGGATACTTAGCTTCCTCATAAGAATGACACAAAGGGTGAGGATTAATAATTATATTTCCAAAGATATTGTTGTTTCTTCTGGGATTCCGCAGGGCTCGCACTGCGGTCCTCTATTTTTCTTCTTCTTATTAATGATATTATGGGCTTTATTTATCACTCAGCAACACCTATGTACGCTGATGATCTAAAATTGTTCAAATCAATAAAAACAGTTGATGATTATATTGTGCTTCAGAATGATATGGATGGCTTATTGCTTTGGTCAAAATTGAATGGTCTTAGTCTAAATATAGATAAATGCCATAGTATATCTTTTTATAGAACTAATCGTTATACGCATTTTGACTATAATATTAATAATAATGTTCTGGTAAGAGGCAATGAAATTAAGAACGTTGGAGTACTGATAGACAGATCTCTAATATTTGTTAGTCATATATACTCGATTACACAGAAAGGCTATAAGAATCTCGGTTAATATCCAGAATCAGTAAAGATTTTACCTGTGGGACATTTAAATTGCTTTTTTGTGCTTATGTGAGATCTGGTCTAGAGTATGCTAGTGTGGTCTGGTCACCATTTTACCAGGTACACATAGATGGTATTGAGGGTATACAGAACAGGTATCTGCGTTCTTGTGCCTATAAAATGAATATTCATTTTTAAGGTTACCACATTGATTATAATTACATTCGCAGTACTTTAAATATTACGTTCTTACAGTCAAGACCCTTTATTTTGATATGTGCTTTTGTTTTCCCTTTTAGTAGGTGACATAGATTGCGAATATCTCTTATCAAAATTAAATGTTAATACACATCATCGAACTCAAACTCAAAATATGCTTTATAGTCCAAAGAACAAAATTCTCATTGACAAAGCGATGGCAGAGGGAAGTCAGGTGGACACTATATATACCGACTTTGCTAAAGCTTTTGACAAAGTGGATCACAATATTATAATAAATAAGTTATCTCAATTTTCACTTTCGAAAGATTGGTGTTTGTTTTTAAAATCCTACTTAACAGATCGGGTACAGTATGTATCTATGAAAAGTTATAAATCATCAAATTTCTATGCTACATCTGGAGTACCGCAAGGTTCTACACTGGGTCCTCTTTTGTTTCTGTTATTTATTAATGACTTAGAAAAATCTATTCAAAATTCCAAAATTCTTCTTTTTGCGGACGATGTAAAAACATTTAACAATATTAGCAATGTTGATGATTGTGTTGATGTGTTCAAGATGATCTAAATAGGTTGTATAATTGGAGTTTAAAGAACCGTTTATCTTTTAATATTGATAAATGTAAACATATTAGATTTTCACATTTGAAAAACCCCATAGATTATACGTTTAACATAAACAATCAATCTATTAAAAAAGTAGAGCTTCATAAAGATTTAGGCGTAACATTTGACGATAAACTATCATTCCAACAACATATTGAAGATATAGTTGGTATAGCTTACAGAAATCTAGGATTTGTTTTACGTAACTCAAAGAACTTTAAATCTATAAGGACATTAACAATACTTTTTAACAGTTTCATTAGGTCAAAACTAGATTATGCCAGCATTATTTGGTCTCCAAGCTATACAAAATATATTATTATGTTGGAACAAATACAAAAAAAGTTTATTCGTATATCAGATATTATATTAAAAAAGCAACATGTATATAATAATTACCCAGTAAACTTAAAGAGATATAACCTTATGACATTATTTGACAGAAGAATTTACACTAGCATAGTTCATTTTTTTAAACTTATGAATGGATTAGCGTTTGATAATGTAACTTTAAAATCGGTGAATATGTGTGTTCCGAACAGGACTAGAATGGTTGGCTTTAGAACTTTTAGTGTTAAGACATATTATAGAATGAACTATCAAAGAAAATCTCCTGTAAATTCAATGATCATAAATTATAACAAACATCAGCAATTCTGTGATATATTTGGTGACCCTAATAAAATGTTTAGTAGGAAAAATAAGAATGCATTATATGGTAAAAATAATAGTGTATTGTTTAGTTAGACTATTAGTAGTAGAATATATGTAGGCAATAACTAATAAGTAAGTATTAAGTAGCATAAGGAACTGGACACTTGGAATACTCTTGTTGTGTACCAAGTGTCCCATTATTAAACACAACCTGTAATTAGGCTTAGATATTGTATGTATCGGCCTTGTAGTTGTTGTTGAATAAATAAATAAATAAATAAATAAATATATACATATCTAAATAACTAAGGTAGATTTAATAATTGTCATTAAATGCAAAAAAAAATAGAACAAACATCTACATAAAAAAGCAAACAACAAATTTTAAAACCGTCAGTATAAAAGATAAAACCATGAACAATGTACAAACAATTAAAATAAGGTATACTAAAATAAAGCTACAAAACAACACTGACACTGTAACTGTCACCGTAAAAAAAAAACCTTAAAAAAAAATGTCAAATTATTATTTAAAAAATGTTAAAGTATCATTTAAAAAGAATACAGAAAAAAAACACAACACAAAAAAACCTCCATAGTTATAAATATACATACATATATAAAAAGAACAAACAAGAAGAAGACATTTTTTGGTTTAATAATAAAAATATTTATACTTTAAATTCAAATGACAGTGACAAATAACACAAAGTAAAATAGAAAAAAAAACAAACGTACAAACACGTAGCAGGGAACTTTTCTGTATACCTTTTATGCTACCAACTACCCAGACAGCACACCACATCTTGAAGACGTCGTGTTTATGTACATATTACGCCTGAACGTCTGAAGACTTAGAAACGACATCTTTAATACATCTTTCAAAAACAAACATCTTAAAGACGTCCTGTTCATGTCCATATGCTTGAAGACGTCTTTAAGATGTTTTTTGTAACATTCGATTTCTTAAAGATGTCTTGATGTCTGAACATTCTGTTAGGGTATGCATGCATTGTCCTTTAACGAGACTACAACGTTACTTTAATATAAACGATTTTAGTATCCACATTTCAAAATCTAGATTTAAAACTGAAGTTAGGCGCGTATTATTATAATGGATAATTAATGTTGTGTTTTTGTTTTGTCTATAAAATGCTATTGCTTGTTATATTTTTAGGGTGATAATTTATAGTGACTTTTTTAGGGTGTAATTTAACATTTATTTTTGTTTTGTATTATATTAAAATTATTTATGTAAATTTAGTTTAGGTATTAAGAATTTTTTGTAAATTTCTGTAGGTATTTATAAATGGAGCTCATTCGTAAATAAATAAATACATAAATAAAACTGATAAGGATGATATTGATTATAATTCAAATAATTAAATTATAAGTAAACTTAATATTTAAGTGTAAATTTGGTATGATTTGTGTTATTATAAAGTAATTTTATGTTATGTTACATCCTTATTTTTTAAATAGTCGGTATTTTATGCAATTTCAAGATAATTTTTATCATGGGATATCCCCTATATTGTTTAAATAAATAAATAGATTAGCTATTTGTTTTTTTTTGGTCAATTTTAAGTTTATTAAATATGGTTAAAGTTTATTTTCTAGAACCTATTTCTAGTTTAAAATATTATACTTTAACTCTAGATTTTTGCTGAATGCTAGGTAATGCATTTTGGAAACAAAGGTAATTATTTACAAACCGGACGCCTTGCCGATTTTAACCTTCCGCGACTAACATGAATTTTCTTAACACGACTGTTAACTTCGTTCTCAGAGACGGATTTAAAAAAAAATGGGGTATAAGTTTAAAAAAATGTAAATACATATTTTTTTTTATTTCGAATGGGTATTAAAATAACTTGATAACCTCTTGATGAAGCCCCAGAAAGGTGAAACAATTGTAGAGTAATGCTCTAATAATTATTGAAACATTAAAAAGCAATTTTTTCTATTTAGTATTAATATTTAAAAAATGTATTATTACAAAGTAAAAAGTCTCACCTAAAAACTAACAAAAAAATATCATAATAGAAATATTAAAATTATTGCTTAACTACAACATTTTAGTATAAAAAATAAACAAATTTTAGTGTAAAAGTTCGTCAACAAATGTTATGGATTCTTTGCAAAACGGAGTCAAATGCTCTAAAAACATAAATTTGTTACACCTATGGCAACTGTATCTGGTCTTTCTGCTTTTTTGGTGGAACAGTAAGCACATCGGCCATATGTAGGATTTCTTGGAGGTTCATTATCAGCATTGGGAATGTTGTAGATTTCCTCAATTCTCAACCTTGTTGTTCTGGGCAGACTGGAACAGGTAAGTCGTTTTTATATGAGCAAGTAGTTAATGTCCAAGCTTTTCCAAAAATAATCTTCTTTCAACTTTTTGTCGATGTTGTTATTTTTAAATATAATATAAGAATTTATACCAGCAATATTTAACGCACCATAGAAAATAACCATTAGCCAACGTTGTGTAATTCGTGCACAGTCATATGCGGCACACAACTTGTCAACTGTGTTCACACCCCCTTTTGTTTTGTTATAATCTATTAGCATGTCGGGTTTATCTATTTCATTATCGACAGAATCATCACGATGCATAGTGGAAAGAACGAACACGTTTTTCTTTTTCTTGGTATGTATGATACCAACGTAGTATTTTCTTGAAATGCAAATATAATTAATTTTTCTGGTCTATTTATTTTTATTTCTGCTGGAATCTGAGGTTTATTTTTTCTAAGAGTCCCTATAATGGTTAATTTATGGTCGTTTAGAAGCAAATTGGCTAAGACAGTACTAGTAAGAAAGTTGTGCATGGTAACATTGCGTTTTGATCCCCATATCGGTTCACATAATCTTGGCACGAGAGAAATATTAGATGTATCCTGTTTGTATGGACCTTCCGGCTGCTTTCCAACATATATTTCCATTTTGGTAGTGTAAAACATCTTCGCATCTACCAAAGAATAAACTTTAATGCCATATTTATTAGGTTTAGATGGGATATATATCCTGAATCCAAAATGTCCTATAAAAGCCCACAACATTTCATCAGTTGTAGTGTATTGTGAGAGGGAAAAGTTTTTTAGCAGGTTTCCATTGAATTCATCAAAAATCTCTCGGATGGCAGTCAACTTGTCGTATTTTTGTCTTTCAAATCTTGTGGTTTTGTCGTCAAAACGAATATTTTGAAGTAAAAATTTAAATCTTTTGAGAGACATTGTCAGTCTAAAAATTTCTACGCCTAAGCCATTAGTTTTGAAAAGATCGATAATATTTCGATGATTACTTTTTATGGCACCGGCAATGTAAAGAAGTCCAATTAGAGCCTTCAGTTCATCAATATCTGCCACCCTTGCTGTTCTATAGTGATCAGAATACCTTTTTGATTCAATATGCTTGTTAGTGCACGTTAGCTACGATATTTTCTAACATTTCATTTGTAATAAACAAACACCATATTTCGATTGGTTCTTTTTTCTGTCTGGCTTCACCTTTTACACCGGGCAATTGAGTTATGATATTGTCAGCACGTTAGGACGCTGATGTAAATGCTTTTTCCATTTAGTGCCATCACGTCCAATAAAACAAGGTTCACGAAGTCTTCCCTCAATTTCAACCATATCCATCTCCTCTTCATCGGATATATCTTGTTCTGTATCAGAATTTTCGTCCTGAATTTCTGTTTGTGCATTCTCTCCTACACTAGAATCAGTATCTTCTGCTTCTTCTATCTCGGATGGTACTTCATCAAAAAGTTGACGAAGTTTTGCCTGTTCTTTTTCATAGCTCCATGCAGCCATTTTCTAAAATTATTAAAAATGTTTTAAATACCAAAATATATTTAATTTACGAACCTATTGAAATTAAACCATTAACAAACAGTTTAAACTAATTAATATTCCATAAAAAAATAATTTACCTTTTCAGGTCAGGCAGCCTAATTATTACATCAAAACTAACTTCCGTCTTTGAGACCGAATTACGCATAACCTGAAAAACCTGTAGCACTGAAGACTATGGCTTTGGTACTGAACGGAGAGGCTTCGGACAAGCAGCTACTGAGAACGGCGAAACGGCCGAATAAAGGATTCGGAAACAGTCGTAAAAACGTATAGGCGTCCGTCTCAGAGACCGAATGTTAGTCCCGGAAGGTTAATGAAATTTGGTATATGGGGATTTTTGGGGCGCTGATTACGATTCGAAAAATTTTTTTAGTCGGACTCCTTTTGTTCTCGAGTTATTCATCATCAGACTTGATAACCAAAACTAACCTAAATTCACTTTTTCCCCCTTCTTTTTGCAGTCAATTCTTGAGTTTTCTGCTAAATTGGTGCTTAATATTTGATTTCCACCTCTAAAAACCTTCATTTTCTATTTATTTGACCCATTTTTTCCATAAAATTTTAAAGCTTTACTTTTAATAGCAGTAGCTTTGGCGACGCTAAGGCTACTGCAATCGATATGATTGAAAGTGTAGCTTTACAATTTTATGGACAAAAACGGGTAAAATAAATAGAAAAATGGGGTTTTTAGAGGTGGAAATCAAATATTGAGTACCAATTTAGCTTCCAATCAAGAATTAAGTGCAAAAAGAAGGGGGAAATAGTAAATTCAGGTTAGTTTTGGTTATTAAGTCTGATGATGTATATCTCGAGAACAAAACGAGTCCGACTAAAAATTCTTTCAAATTCGTAATCAGCGCGCCAAAAATCCCCTTATCCAAATATTATTAAAATCGACGAGGCGTCCGATTTGAAAATAATTACCAAAAAAAAATGAAAATTTTTTTTTCAGATTAGATATTAAGCTAGAATAGTTGGTTGGTTGGTTCTACTGCCCTTTCGGGGTAATCCCACCCAGGATTCGACTGTCGCCTCCCCCTAGGTGGTGCACTGCAGCCTTAGAGGCTTATTGTGACCCCTACTTCTTTTCATTTAAACACCATTCATTCCATAACTGGATGGTTGCTGCTTAGTCGTTTACGCCCGTCCGCAGAACACCGCGTGCCATTGCCCAAAACCGACAAACGGCACGGTCACCCATCCAAGTTATGGTCGCACTCCTCGCTGCTTTACTCCGGTGATCGACCAAGGCCGACCAGCCGGAGCAGGCCACAAGCGCGACTCAGCTAGTATGGTGGGGTGCAGGTGGAGGATACCCCACCGCACTAATCACAGAACAATTTAATGCCGCATTAACCGATTGTTAATTTAAAAAGTCATCAGAGGATAGCCAGTCTTTCTAGTGAAAGAATATACAGCTATTAATACGACTTTTTTGTGTGTATTGGCATCCAAAAGTCTTACCTAAGAAAAGATCAGGATTTAAAAAATCCAATTTTTTACACTACCATAATGGACTTCAAAATGCGTAAAACCGTACTGGATAGTGCAGATGAATTATTCATGTGGTTTTAAACATTAAAAGCTCTTTGGTTTCAAAATACTGCAAAATTTATTGTAAGTAAAAAACCAAACCAATACAATAAAATAAAAGCGTATCTAAAGTTTTGACGAACAAAGTTTTAAGGATATCCCTTAAAATCCGACAAAAAGAAAACCCAAGGGCATACATCCTAGAGGCAGATTTATCGCTTTGCCGTGCAAACCACATAGCATTAAACCATACACGTTCAACTTAATTAACAGGTATATACGCCAGTAAAACAACAAGAAAGTAAGCACGATTAGTCATCCTGTCCGAAATGTTTACATGCCTGCATTCTTTATTTAATCTCTACCTGATAGTGTTCTATATGCGTTAGACCGCCTCTTTTTCACGCGTTGCCTGTGTACGTTTTTATTTGGATGAACCGAATGGGGTTATCTATTCTGTGGTGCGAACAGTGGTGTAGATACGGTAGAGCTAGACAGGGCAGTGCCCCAGGGCCCCCAAAATACTCAAAGCGCCTTCTGCATTTTCATCACCAGTTGTTCGGGTGAATTTTGACATGCTGGAATGTACCTCAACTTTCTTAATACGTTATCCTTCATGCCTTCCAAAACGTCCATTATCAGGACAATCCAAGGAAGATAAATTTATTAAAAAGTTTATTTTTCATGAGGACAACCAATCGCACGGTATATTCCGGATAGAGCCTCCGAAGTTCGCCAAGAAGACCTTGATACTTGGCTTGTTTCTCCCGTTCTTTTGGTGTGATTTGTTCTTTCAAGAAGAACGATGTCGGGTTTATTCGCTTGTATTTCATGCGTGGTTGGAAACGCCTAGTTGCAGTATATATGCGACAGTTGTCATTTTCCACTACTGCCTCAATGTCATGGGGAGCAATAAACGGCAGTATTGCTGTTTCATCGACGTAGGTAATGTCTGAGGTGATAGTAAAGTACCCGAAGATAAATATAATAAATAATAAATAAATTTATTAATAAATTAATATAAATTACAATTTAATATTTATCAATATAATAAAAATCTTTTTTATCTACTAACAATCTAATAACAATCTGCACCTAGATTTGAAAAACCTGTATGTGCAGTTTTACAGCCATAATTAACTAGTTATCACATTTATCACAATTGACAGCCTTCTTGGCTATACTCAAAAATATCAATTTATACCTATAGAAAATACACTGTAACCAAACTGTTTATGTTTGTAGGAAAATTTAAGAGAATTAATTTCCTTCGATAACACGGGACTGTAAGCGTGTTATTTAGTAATTAAAAAAAGAAATAAACCGAACCATACAATATTCAATGAACAATAATGGCGGCACCTTACCTCGATTTATGTCTCTGCTTTTTTTCAGCTTCAGCTTCAGCTTCAGGTTTCCCTGTATATCATCACCATAAAAATCATTTGTGGTCACTATGAATTTAGTTTTAGAAAGTCTTATTTTTGCGAAATATAGCGAAAATTATTGCGAAATTAGAAGGTGTTTTAAATTTTTGACAACATGCACTGTCGGAACTCAGTAACGAAGTGTCTCGTTACATTTCTCAAAGAGCGCGCGCAGCTTTTGAGGTGCCAAATTGAAAATGTATGGTATTTTTTAGAAATAAAATAATTTTCAAAACGTATTATTAATTAAGGTAAGAAAATTAAGAGTTACACAAACATTTTCCGCCCACTAAAACGAACGTTTTATAACCCACGATAATAAGTGAAATAAAATAATATAACAAAAATCCATGATGCAGGTTGATTACCTGAGAGAAAAGAAAAAAATAAAAAATCCTAATTTTAAACTACCCGTAACACAAAAATGACGTCACAAAGCATTGGTTCTTGTTTAATTTACCGGCAAAGGGCACAATTTAACAATGGGACGTTTTAATAATCCTTGTTGTGTCTTTACTGTAACCACTCGTACATGCCCGTCTGGACCAGGGTGTAATTTTACTATACGGCCTAGGGACCAATGTAACGGGGGTTTAGTTTCATTTTTAATAAGAACCAATGTATTTAGTTCTACTTTTGTTGAGGTTTGTAACCATTTAGAACGTTGTTGCAGTGTGTTTATGTATTCGTGCTTCCAACGTTTCCAAAAATCTGAATTCATTCGCTGAATTAATTGCCAACGTGAAAGTGTATTTAGTTTTAGAGATGATAAATCGGAATCTGGACAAGAAGCAAGGGGTTCCATGGTAAGGAAATGCCCTGGGGTAAGTGGCGATAGATCGTTTGGATCGGAACTTTGAGCACATAATGGTCGAGAATTTAATAGGGCTTCGATTTGCGAAAGCAAAGTGTTTAGTTCTTCGTATGTTAATTTTTGGTCACCAATTACTCGATATAAATGGGACTTAACAGATTTAACGGCAGCTTCGCTAAGACCGTTAAAATGTGGGGAAGCAGGGGGATTAAAGTGCCAAATAATTTGAAGATTTTCGGCTGCGTGCTTGGACAAATCTTTTAATTGCGCATTGGCACCGACAAAATTAGTGCCGCAATCACTATAAATATTAGTGCAACGACCACGCCTGGCCACAAATCGCCGAAATGCGGCTATAAAAGCATCAGATGATAAGTCCGAAGCAAGTTCAATATGAATTGCCTTGGTGGCACAACAAACGAAGATGCAAATATAAGATTTATAAACTTTAGCGCCACGGTACCTGCCCATGGTTATACTAATGGGGCCAGCATAATCTAGGGTTACATGAGAAAAACATTTTATTTGAGATATGCGAAACGAAGGTAAGTCACCCATATAGGGGGTGTAAGTTTTGGGTTTCATGCGAAAACAACGGAGACATTTTGACAGGACAGATTGAATGGCACGACGTGCTGATAATATCCAAAATTGCTGGCGTGATAAGTATAGAACGGTATTTAGTCCGGGGTGTAAATTTTCTTTATGGATATGATCAATAATAAGTTCTGTAAGTCGATGCGATCGGGGTAAAAGAAGTGGGTGTTTAGCTTCAAAAGAAATATTGGCATGTCTTAAACGGCCGCCCACTCTAACAAGACCATGGTTGTCAAGAAAAGGTGAAAGTTTACGAAAAGCTTTAGGTAATAGTTCATTATTTTTTAATTGGATAATTAAATTGGAAAATTGGATTTCTTGAGTTTTTTAACTAGAATGTTTAATGAGTTTTGTAATTCAAATGGAGATATTGGTCCAGAGAGCCTTGAATTTGTTTTACGACAGTTGTGAATAAATCTAGAACAATAAGAAATAATTTTTTGAATTTTGGACAATGAAGAAATATTAAGAAAAAGAGTATCGATAAAAGTACTTTCAATTAGGGTTGATAAAGTTATTGGTTTTTCTTGAGGTCTTTTTTCTTGGTCAATATAAGATAATTCGAAATTTTGTAGTGAAGACTGGTCAACTTTTCGCTCTGATTGACTTAGACTTAGCCACGATGGGCCGGTAAACCAGAGGGAATAATTTACCAATTGTGCTGGGGTTAATCCGCGACTAGCACAGTCTGCAGGATTCTCCTGCGAAGTGACATGATGCCATGAAACATTTGGAATAGTTTCTTGAATATGGCTAACTCTATTGGCCACAAAACTCTTCCAGCGATGAGGCGAACTAGAGATCCAGGCTAAAACAACTTGTGAATCGGAATAAGCGAAAACTTGGTCAATAGATATAAGAGGAGAATATGTTTTTATAACAAAATTAAGAAGATTAGTAAGAAGGGTGGCTCCTAAGAGTTCCAACCTTGGAATACTTTGAGATTTAAGGGGCGAAACTCGTGATTCACCTATAATAAGGGCAGTTTTAGTTTCACTGTTTACTAACTCAAGACGAGCGTATACCGCGGCTGCATAGCCACTTTCTGAGGCATCAGAGAAACCATGTAATTCGCACCGGGTAATCTTATTAGAAAATATGTTTCTTGGAAATTTAATATTCGATAAAAATGGAAGTTCATTTTTAAATTGCGTCCAGATATCAATAATAGATTGTTCAGGTTGGTCGTCCCAATCTACTTTAGAAATCCAGAGCCTTTGCATTAAATGTTTAGCGAGAAAGGATACTGGGGATAAAAAACCCAAAGGATCAAAAATGCGGGCGATATCAGACAAAATATTTCGTTTTGTACATGGTTTATTTGAGGGATGTGAAACAAAAAACATATTGTCAGTGACAGGATCCCATTGTAGGCCCAGAACCTTAATAGATAAAGGCTCTTCCTTATCGAATGAGATAGGCATTTGACAATCATCTTGTGAAAAAGAAGATAGAAGTTTTGGGTGATTACTAGCCCATTTTCGGAGTTCAAAACCAGCAGATTTTAGAATTGTAATGAGATCTTTTTGTAAGGACAATGCAACATCTAGAGAGGGTGCGCCTGCGCAAATATCATCAACAAATATGTCATTTAAAAGAATTTGGCATGCGTCAGGATAATTTTTACTTTCTATGGAAGCCAAGTGTTGAATTGTGCGTATTGCAAGAAAAGGGCTTGAGCTTACACCAAAGGTAACTGTATTTAAACGGTACTCTTGAAGCGGTTCTTTAGGATCAAAACGCCATAAAATTCTTTGGTAATCTCTATGATTTGGAGTTAGAAGTATTTGAAGATACATTTGTTTTATGTCCGCTAAAAATACTATGGGGTGGAAGCGAAATTTAAGAAGAATTGTGTTTATGTCAGGTTGAAGTTTGGGACCAGGTAAAAGAGTATCATTTAGACTTAAACCCTTTGATCCCTTAGAAGAGGCATTAAAAACTACGCGAACTTTGGTAGTTGACTTATCGGGTTTGACTACGCAGTGGTGGGGAAGATAATTGACAAATTTATTGGATTCAGAAGGCGAAATCAGACTCATATGACCATTTTTTGGTATTCTCTCATAAAATCTGAATACTGAGAGTATAATGTAGGGTTTTTGAGTAAGCGAGATTCTAGGGAGTGAAAGCACCTATATGCTACAGAGTATGTATCTCCTAGGTCAGGCTCGGTGTGGCGAAAAGGCAGCGAGACAATAAAACGACCAGAATTATGTCGGGTTACAGTATTTTGAAATATATTCTCACACTTTTTATCTTCAGGTGAGAGATGTAATTTAGAAGGCAACGATTCTAATTCCCAAAATTTGCAGATATTTTGATTGAGATTTGATTCAAAAGAGGTAAAATATGAATTAACTGTTGAAAATAGAGCTATTTGATTGTCAGTTTTTCCTAAAAGCACCCAACCAAAAACAGTCTCTATAGCTGTTGGTTGCCCTAGTTTTCCAGGTATTCGACCTGATAAAAGGATTTGAGAATAAAGATCAGCACCTAGAAGCATATCAACTGGTGCAGGAGTATGAAAATGTTCATCAGCTAGTTTTAAATGTGAAATATGATTCCAGTCAGCACTGTTAATTTTAATTGATGGCATTTCAGAGCAAAGTTTTTGTAAAACAAGTGCCTCAAAATTAAAAGTAGGATATGTTTGACCAACAGGTCTTATCGTGCAATTAGTTATACCATTGGTAGAAGATGATGATTTATTTACGCCGATTATGGGTACATTCCATTGTTTTCTGATAAGACCTAACCGGTTCAGACACGCTTGGGTAATGAAGTTTGCTTGACTGGCTGAATCAAGTACGACACGAACTACTTGAAAATGGCTTCTAGAATCGAGAATTTCAACTTTAGTAGTGGAAAGAAGCACTGTGCTTTGAGGAGTTGTAAACGAAAAGGCTGTACATCCACAATTTACCGTTTGATTATTTGAAGTAGTGCAATTAGTGTTTTGAGGAGCGGGTTGATTATTTTGCGAAAAATGATTATTTGGAAAATTGGTTTGAGGTGAGTCGGTAGGTTGTAAAATATGTAATAAAGTATGATGACGTAAGCGACAGGTACGACAATTAAAAGTTGAAGGGCAATCTTTAAGTCTGTGAGAAAAGCGGAGACAATTTACACAAGCATTGTTTTGCTTTACATATGTAAAACGCTCAGAGGGAGTTTTGGCTAAAAACAGAGAACAATGCGACAAATTATGGCTGGTTTGATTACATAATCGGCATCGATGTGAAGAAGAGTTGTTTACAGAGACAGAGTTACTTCCTGAATACGTATTTTGATTGTTATTATTAGAGTAAGTTGGCTGATTAGGTCGTGGGTTTGAGGTATTTGCAATTAAAGATTGGTTATTGGGAAAGTTGGAGTTATTTGAAAAACTATTAGATGAAGCATTACTGGAGTTACAACTAGAAGTATTAGCCATAAAAGTATGCGAAGTGTGATTTTTTGAGTTAGAAAATGAGATATTTTGGCCTTTTAAATTAGGTTGATTGTTAGAAAATGATTTTTGAAACGTTTTTGTGATGGCATATTTTGAACCGATTCTAATGCTCTGCATTGATTTTCAAGAAAATCAGTCAGATTTTGGTATGTTGGAAGCTCAATTTTGCTATGCTCTATCTCAAATGCTGTTCTTGTGCTTGAATCCAACCTTTGAAGCAGCATATTAAACAGAACAAAGCACCATTGATCTGTGGGAAAATTTAAAACTTTTAAAGCAGCAATATTTTCTTTAAAAGTATCTAAAAGGTTACGTAAATCTTTAGCCACATTTGTTTTTAAAAATGGTGCGCTATTTAACGCATTCCAATATGTTGAAGCTAAAATTCTTTTGTTTTGGTAACGATCTGTTAAAGTTTTAAATGATATGTCATAATTAGATTCTGTGGTAGGAATTGATTTGATTAAATTAAGTGGCTCATTTTTTAGAAATGATTTAAGATATTGAAATTTTTGAATTTTTGCTAAACTAGTATTATTGTGTACAAGTGACAAATACATATCATAAAAGGTAGGCCAATTTTTTAACGTACCATCAAAACAGGGTACTGTTAACTTAGGTAACCTAACATCCGATTGATTATTATTTTGAATTGAAACGAAATTATTTTGATAATTAGAATTAGGAAAAAGTTCATGAAAAATTTGCTTTGTTTTAAAATAAAATTCGTCAGTGTCTTTTCTAATAGTATCATGAGTGGAAAAGTCCTCATCTGATTCGATAAGTCCTATTATGTCATTGTGAATGCTTTTAAAATCATCATAAAATTCATCTAATTTTTCAAACTTTGACTGAAATAAACAACTTTGACTTGGATCAGTTTTAGCTTTTGAAGCTGCTACGTAAACTTCTGTAATTCGATTTACAAAAACTTTTCTTTTTTGCGACAATGCTCTAATATTACTCATTTTGAAAATATTTAAGAAAAATTATAGTTTTAAAATTTAAATTACTTAAAAAGAAGTAATTAATAATTAGTTAGTGATAATAAATATATATATATTTTTTTTTTTTAATTATTTAATCCTTTATTAATGTTGAATAAACGTTATTGTTTATATTGTAAATTTTTAAATAAGTTTTATTTTAAGAATAAACAAAATTGGCTACCTGTCATCAGCGAAATGTAAACAACTTTGTCTGAATGGAATTTCGTTTTTGTGAATATTCACTTAAAAATAGCAAAACTATCTTTTTTAAACTTTATTTTAAATTAACTAATATCCCACCATTAATTAAACAAGAAACACTGCTAAATTGTGCGAATTTATTCTAAATATAAAGCCACGATTTCACTTTAGTGTTAGATAAAATGTTTTAAAAATAAAACTGAAAATAAATATTGTAAACAATGATTTCAGGTAGTACCAGTCAAAATCAGCTGGACGAGCGTACGCTTCAGCAAAACTTCATGTTTCCGTTTATTGGCTAATAAGAAAATCGATCGCGATAGAATGACGGCGCACAAGTTTACTGAGTCGCACGGTAGACCACTGCTTCAAACGTCTAACAGCAGGAATTTGAATTTAAATATGGCGATTAATTTTGGAAAAATAAATTTATTATTATTTTTTGAATTTTTTAACTAGTAAAATCCGGAAGAAGGATCAGAAATGTTTATGTTTGTAGGAAAATTTAAGAGAATTAATTTCCTTCGATAACACGGGACTGTAAGCGTGTTATTTAGTAATTAAAAAAAGAAATAAACCGAACCATACAATATTCAATGAACAATAATGGCGGCACCTTACCTCGATTTATGTCTCTGCTTTTTTCAGCTTCAGCTTCAGCTTCAGGTTTCCCTGTATATCATCACCATAAAAATCATTTGTGGTCACTATGAATTTAGTTTTAGAAAGTCTTATTTTTGCGAAATATAGCGAAAATTATTGCGAAATTAGAAGGTGTTTTAAATTTTTGACAACATGCACTGTCGGAACTCAGTAACGAAGTGTCTCGTTACATTTCTCAAAGAGCGCGCGCAGCTTTTGAGGTGCCAAATTGAAAATGTATGGTATTTTTTAGAAATAAAATAATTTTCAAAACGTATTATTAATTAAGGTAAGAAAATTAAGAGTTACACAAACACAAACATTAGGTTAAAAGAGCGTCATTATGCCGATGGATGTAGCTATTGACAGCATGCACTGAGAGCTGACAATAAATGCATAAGGGTTTCGGGTTGCTGTCGACAGGCTCGACATGCGGTATCAAGAACGTTGGTAATTGTCTTCGGTACACCAATATGTTTATCACCCCATCTTGGCATGCTAGTAATAACCCATCGGTCTCAGACTTAAGCTCGGCGGATTTCAAAAACCCAAACGTAAGCTTTCGAGATAGATCGAGTCTATCAATGTTTCTGTAAAAGACTCCGTGCTGCGGCTTACTGATGTGATTTTCTAAGAGCATCCGTTGTTCGGCTCTTTTAACTGCATATTTTACATCTCTAGACTCCTGCCTTATAAGTGATTGGTCGTCATTAGAATCTATCTCGAATCCGAGATCGAATTTCTCTGCGGCTCGCTCGGCTGCCTTAAACAAAAATGCTTCAACAACGCCATCTCATGTTCTCTTACTAACTGCAGCAGTGGATCCGTGCTTTTGGCAACCTGACAGCAAGCAAGACTTAAAACCAAACTATCATGCATACACTTCACGCTTAAAAGGCCGCGACCTCATTGATGGCGTGGAAGATAAATGCGGGAGACTGATGAGCGGGGATGGATGCTGCGGTGAAGATGCATCATTTTTCGTGTGCTAACGTCAAGTTCTCGCAACTCTTCTCGCGTCCACTTAACTACTCCAAACGAATAAAGAAATACAGGAACTGCTAGCAAGTTAGTTGCAGCAACCTTATTTAATCCAGATAATTCGGACTTCCATATTTGCCTTAAGCGTTGCCTGTAATTGCTTCTTACCTGGGTCTTTACAGCTTTAACATCCTGAGTACGATTTTGGTCGATACCTAAATATCTATTCGTTTCGTAGCGGGCGGAGAATCGCGCTGTCAGCAAGTTGATCAGCCTCCAAGTCGTTACCATATCGGCCGTTCACCAGCCTGAGTTTTGCGCATTTGTCAAGTCCGAAGCCCATGCCAACATCTTTGGTATATTCGTGAACCACTTGTAGATCTCGCTCACTAGTTGCATTGAGTTTCAGGTCATCCACGTAAAACAGATCGGTTACCTTACGCTCCTTCCTTCCAGGTGGTCCACAGCAATACCCCCGAGTCTTTCGAAGAGACACGGATACGGGAAGCAGCGATATACAGAACAATAGAGGACTTAGTAAGTCTCCCTGAAATATGCCACGTTTAAATGTAATGGGATCAGTAATGATTTTTTGTGCTTCAGATGTAATGGAGAATTTAGATTTCCAGAGTATCTTTCTCTAAGCAGATCAACGAACTCTTAAGCAGATGCAATATTAATTCATGCGATGTTGTGTCAAAAGCTTTTTGTAATCAATCCATGCCATACTAAGGTTGCGTTCGTATTGGATTGAGTCTTCAGAGAGAATAGGATCTATTGCACTCAATATTCTAGAATTCAAAATTCTAGTAACGTAAAAGCCTTATGGCTGGTATTGAGGCAGGTGATCGGTCTGTAGTACTTTGGCTGTGTTAGATCTCTCTTTTTGGTATTAATATAGTCAGGCCTTCTACAAACCATTCAGGAATTGGTGTGTCTCCATTAAGCCACGAATCAAAGATTCTGGCCAATTGCGGATGTATATTGGGGAATTTCTTCCACCAGAAGTTATTAATACCATCCGGACCCGGTGCAGAATAATTCCTTGCACCGTCTAGGGCTCTTTTCACCTCCTCCGTTGTGTTTGGTGGACTTTTATGCTGGTCAAGTTCCTTGTCGGCACAATAGGTACTAAAGGTGTTCAAAGCAGGAGTGTACCGTCGTAATGGCTTCGAGTCCTCGTAGAATGCTTCCAGAACTGTTCCACAACATTTGCTTGTGGCGGATTATCAACCGTTGGTGTTGGGTCTGCAAGCAAGCTAGAAGGTTTAGTTACAAATTTACTTGTATCCCTTAGCCCTCTAGCCTTTTTCTTTAAGCTGTTGTTAATAGCACCCAACGATCGTATGCGGTCTAGGCAACGCTGTTTGATGACCTGAAGCTTGATTTTGTTAAGTGTATGGTGTTTTTGGCGTAGCCTTAAAGCAACTTTTCTGATTTTTTCTATAAAAGGTCGTTTGGCTGATATTTAATCCAATACACTTTGAATACGCGATGCCTCTTGCCGCGTTAGATCTATTTTTTTGACAATCTGCTGAATTCTGCGTTCGGTCTTTCGAAGTGCCTGATGAAAGCTATATCTGAGCGGTTGTTAGAAATAAGTTGTTTCGCAGCTTCATAAACAGCGTTGTTAAGTGCCAACATATTCGTGTGTATTATTATTATTATTATTCTAAAATATCCGACACGACGTATGACTCCGACCCCATAGGAGGCAGTCGCGACGCCAGGGGGCCAGGGGTGTCCCGGGCCACTCCGGAAAAAAGCTGGCACCCCTAAAAATTGATGGGCCCTCCCTGTATGGTACTTCTCAAAATTGTTACGGGACGGGAGAGAGGGAAAATAACATTACAGTGCAGTGGAATGGGAAATTTAAGGTTTTTATCGGTAAGGACCTTTTTTTTCAAATTCATTTGTCTCAGTAGACGAAGGAATCCAAGGATAACAGATTTCTGCATTTTCATCACCAGTTATTCGGGTGTATTTTGACATGCTGGCATGTACCTCAACTCCCTTAATACATTATCCTTCATGCCTCCCAAAACGCCGATTATCAGATAACCAATCGCACAGTATAGTCCGGATAGAGCCTTTGAAGTTTGCCAAGAAGATCTTGATATTTGGCTCGTTTCTCCCGTTCTTTTATAGGCATTTTCAAATATTGATCCGATGGGTTGGGGTAGATCCAACCAAAATTCACTGAGACTTTTGTTAGTTTCTGAAAACGTATGACACATTTGGTCTTTATTTATCGGCTTTGTGTCAAAACAAAACATAACCCTATAGAAAATAAATGGAAATAAATCCCTATACTGTCGTAATAAAATATCGATACCGTAATTCGCAAATCGGCTAACTCCACTTTTTTTCAAAATGAGTTTTTGATATTTACCAATACTTTGTTTAATTTTTCACGACTTTCAAATAAAACATTTCCAAAATGTTTATTAATTTGCTTATAACTAACCACTGGAAAATCGGACAACTACATTTGCATCGGAATTGGCCGGCTAACTCCGCTAATTAGCTTATTTTATATATGTGGTTATGCTTTTTGTAAAAGTCTTAAATGTGTATTGAATTTTTCTTAAAATATACAAACCATTGGTGATTTTAACAAATATTTATAATATACAGGGTGTCCGGAAAGGTGGGGTTGTAAATGATAGCAATGAGAGAGAGAGCCAACATAAGATACTTGTTTAGAAAGTTGCGGCAACTCCGATTTTGACGAACTTTAGTATACGATGATTTTTTAGAGCGCTGATCACAAATCTTAAAGATTTTTTTTCGGAAACGTTTCGTTTTCTTTTATATAATCACACTTTTACTTATTTTTGCACACAATTTTGGATTTAAAACTAAAGTGGCGCACAATATCTGATTTTTAGGTTTAAAAACCCCTTTTTTCTACGTATTTTACATTATTTTGCAGTAAATTGCATAACTTTATTTTCAATCGTAGCAGGCTATTGCTGTATTCCTTTTATGCTCCAGAACCGCCCGGAACGGCACCATAAGTGTTCCTTTTACAATTTTTTGACATTTTTTTCATGCTGTAGAACCGTTCTTGACACTATTGAAAGTTCAGAGAACGGTTCTCCAAAGAAAAGGAATACACTATATGGTGGCACAGTGTATACATGGTTGCAAAAAGAAGGGAGAATATAGTGAAAATAAGGATAGTTTAAATCTCAACTTTGATGGATTTCTCAAGAACGAAACGTCTCCGAAAATAAAATCTTTCGAATTCGTGATTAGCGCCCAAAATTCCCGTACACCAAATTTCGTTAAAATCGGAGTTGCCACAACTTTCTAAAAAATTACCCAAAATAATGTTAGTACTTTATTTTAAAAAAAGTTCCAATCCGCCTTGTAAAAGAGTTATTGACTTTCAAAGTTAGAATTAAAAAAACCTTCATTGAATTATAACTTACGACCTTGCCACAGTACCAATGATATCTGGGCAACTAAATTATCTCAGTCATGATGCCAATGCTTTTTCATTGGTAAATGACTGTTCAGTAAATTACAATAATACAGAAGAAGTGTTTTTCTCATTTTATGTGTATGCTTATTTGACTGAGGTGACAAATTTTACAATTTGCTTTGACCGTTTAATTCCTTTATATTTTTTTACAAAAAGTTATACGTTATTTGAATTAATATCCTGTAACGTTCTTCATAAAATCGCATTTTAAATACGGGCATACCAGCAGAGGAGCCGTTCCTGGGTTTTCTGTCACCCCATGCAGAAAGAGGAAATGCCGCCCGCACCCAACCAGGTTCAAAAATTTTTGAAGAGATAAAAAGAAAATATGATGCCTCTTTTTCAATGCCGCCCTTCCTGGTGTAAAAAAGGCATTTCTTTGCCAACATGCCGCAAATAAAGCCTTTATTTGCCAAAATGCCGCCCCGGTATTTGTGCCGCCCCGTGCAAATGTCCCTGCTGCACCCCCGCCAGGAACGGCCCTGACCAGCATTTTTATGAAATAAAAAAATAAAATAAAAATTATTAAATTATGTTAAAATTATTAAACACGGTGTTTATAAGTCCCTTTTAACACATAAATACTGTTTAAACTAGAATTTTAGAATTACCAATCTCTATACCAAAAAAAAAGGAAAATTTTAAAGTAAAAATACTTATCTAACTAAACTAGTGGATTTTCAGAAATTTTATTCACCCCATGAGAATATCTATTTTTATTTTTAAATACAATAAAAACTAATGCAAATTTCGCATTTTTGTTAATAAAGTAGAAATGGCCAACTCCAAATTAGTGTTATTTTTAGTAAGAAAACCTAACTCGGCTAATATTATAAATTATAAATTTAATAGAATTTCTACAATATTTTTATTTAAAATAGCTCCGAATTCATTTAAAGGAGACTATGGAGGGTTGATACACAAAGAGGCTTGATACGGTTTTGTATTTCGCGCCTAGTAACCAGCAAATCGGTAAATCTTCTAGTAAAGCCATTTTTTTTATTAATACGGTTCAAAACATTTTAAAAACATTACATTTTCTTCAGCGCCGTTCTAACTATTTGAGGCGCCCTAGGCTAGAATTCCCGGAGCGCCTATTTGCCACCAAAAATTTTTTGAAGAGCAAAAAAAGGTCCTTTACGCGTCTATTTGCCTATTTTATTCCAAAGCAACTTATTCTCAAAGAAATTAAAAACTCCCCTGTCTAGCGCCTAATACACCACGCAAAAATTTTCGCCAGAGGTTAGAAATTGACATGGCACTGAAGGGGGACAGAAGATGACCAGAAAGACGTAGGCTGCATTTATTGTAATTTATTATATTCGAAATATTTAAAAGTAAGAAAAAAACAAAAAATATTTTGCTGATGCTACTATGGTTGTCAGAACAACTTTGTTCATTTTTAGGCTCTTTTTATTTCTCCAAACCACAAAATACCTGCAAACTTTTCCAAATTCAAAATAAAAATATCTTTATACAAACACAAACATACAGGTTTTTTAAAATGTATTGCATTAATAAGTACTGATTTGTTTATAAATTTATTTATAATATATTAAAATTGTAATCTATATTAGTTTATACATAAATAAATAAACATCTTTATTTATTTTCCGTTACAAGCCAGGTTATAAGGAAAATTTACATTTCATTTTCTGAGTAGTGTTCAAAAATTGCTTTTACAATGTAATACATTTCAAATGTCATTTTCATTCCATTACAGAGTACAAGGATTTAATTACATTTTATTTATAAACGCACTCCATCAGAGACGTACATTTTTGTGCGTCACGCTCCAGGGCTTAAAGCTCTTGATCTGCTATTAAAAGTTAGTAACTGGAACGCATCTAACAAGGAAAGACATTTTAAAATGACGTTTTTTTTTAACGTTTCTTGGCTTTGTAATAATAATCTCTTTTTAATAATATCTAATTCCATTTCAAACAAATAATTTTAAAAGATCGATCCTTAACCATAAAAACACGTTTGGAACACGAAAACCACACACTCTGGTGCATGAGAGGCAAGGGGAATGAAAAACGGAGTAATTCAGGTGCATAACACTTTCCGTCACTGAAACGTCATAAAGTAGAACGAAATGCTCCTGAGCTGCTCGGGAGTGCTCTATATGCGTCACTGGAAAGCCACATTGGGTTAGTGTACATTTACAACCGGGTTGCTGTTGACAGGCTCGACATGCGGTGTCAAGAACGTTGGAAAATTGGCTTCGGTAGACCAATGTGTTTATCACCCCATCTCTAGTGTCTAGTAAGAACCCTTCGGTCTCAGATTTAAGCTCAGCGGAATTCAAAACCCAAATGTAAGCTTTCGAGATTGATCAAGTCTATTGATGTTTCTGTAAAAGACTCCGTGCTGCGGTTCATTGATGTGATCTTTTAAGAGCATCAGTTGTTTGGCTCTTTTAACTGCAACTATTACAGCACTAGACTCAAGTCTTATAAGTAATTGGTCGTCAATAGGATCTATATTAAAACTGAGGCAGCATTTCTCTGTGGCCCGCTAGGCTGCATTAAACAGAAATGCTACAACATATTGGTCACTTGTTCTCTTACTAACTTCAGCAGTGGATCCGTGTTTTTCGCAACCTGACAAGCAAAACTCAAAACCACCAACTGATCATGAATACACTCCAAGCTTAAAAGGCCGCGACCTTCCTGATGGCGTTGGAGGTGAATACGGGAGACTGATGAGCGTAGATGGATACTACGGTGCAGATTCATTATTTTTCGTGTGCTAACGTCTAGTTCGCGCAACTCTTAACTACTCTAGACGAATAAAGCAACACAGGCACTGCTAGCATATTAATTGTAGCAACCTTACTTAATTCAGATAGTTCGGACTTCCATATTTTCCTTAAGCGTTGCCTGCAATTGCTTCTTACTTCAGTATTTATAGTTTTAACAACTTGAGTACATAGATAACCTACATTTGGATCCGCAGTGGCAAGAAGCATTTTTCGAATTATTACGACCTGGCGCAGTAAACAAATCGAGGGTGGACGATTTTGTGGTCGGCAGCCGTTCGGTTAGACGAACAGTTCCGAAGTTAAAATAAGACCAAAATAAGGCACGACCTAAAACCGACATAAATAAACCCAGGACTATACTTATTAAGGAAGTTCTTATCCTACCATGCATCTGCGCAAGCTCAGATGTCAAAATAAGGCCGGTATTATTAGTGCCTGGCCTTATTTTACTGTTCAATAATTCTCTAAATTCTTTCCGATAATGCAGATAGTCTGTTTGGCGCCAGGCGTGTTCACCCTCCATTTGCTTGCGCACAAACCTGTTTTTTCGCCCATAAAATGTAACTTTTGTTTCGCGCAGGTAATTAAATTGGCAATCCATCGAGATCAGTGCTTGAGTACTGAGTGCGGAGAATCCATGGAGAATCGCGCTGTCAGCAAATTGATCAGCCTCTAAAACGTTACCGTATCGGCCCTTCACCAGCCTAAGTTTTGCACGTCTGTCAAATCCGGACTTCATGCCAACATCTTTGGTATATTCGTAAACCACTCTAAAAGACCGTTGTAGATCTCGCTCACTAGTTGAATAGAGTTTTAGGTCATCCATATAAAACAAATGGGTTACCTTACGATCTCGCCTTCTAGGTGGTCCACAGCAATACCCTCGAATCTTTCGAAGAGACACAGACAGCCCTGTCCAAAAAAAAAAAAAAACAATACAATCCCATAGAACCGATAGAAACCATAAGAATTTGCGACAAAAGCACAGTAGAAACCGCGGTTGGGGTCAGTATTTATATTTTGTGTTCCGGATGTTATGGAGAATTTAGATTTTCGGAGCAACATTAGCCGTTCAATGCAACGAATTAGGTTAGGAAAACCCTTAAGATCTTTAAGTAGATGCAATAGTAATTCGTGTGATGTTGTGACAAAAGCTTTTTTGTAGTCAATGAATGCCATACCAAGGTTCCGTTTGTATTGGATTTGGTCTTGCGTGATTCACCTATCAATTAAGAGATTTTCCTTGCAACCATGGATTCCTCTTTACCTCCTCGCTTCTCCCCTGTATTAGAGAAAATAGGATCTATTGCACTTAATATTCTAGAATACAAAATTTTAGTAAAGTCCTTGTAGTTGGTATTGAGGCAGGTGAACGGCTTATAGTTTTTAGGCTGTGCTAGATTTACCTTTTTTGGGATTAATATAGTTCGGCCTTCTACAAACCATTCAGGAATTGGTGAGTCTCCGTTAAGCCACGAATCAAAGATTCTGGCCAAATGCGGATGTGTACTGAGAAACTCCTTCCACCAGGGCCCCTATTCTCCGCCAAGGAATATGAGAATTCCTATGCGGGTGTTCCACTGAGATTTTGTAAACGTTAAAACGCCGTATTCTCAACCATAAGAGCAGTATTCCCTTCCTACGAAAAGTTAGTGGAAATTAAGTATTATTCGAAGACGCCCGTTCTCTTGACTTTTATCAAGAGAATTCACTTTTTGTAGGAATCGCATGCGCATTATGTTCAAGCGGGTAAAATATTTGTGTTGTGGTTATGTAGGTATGCCGTTTTTATTCAATTTATTTTTAATGTTTTTTTACCACTACCGAGAAGTTTCTTGGGTTTTTATATTTATGGTTATTCGTAAATTGTATTTTTGAATTGTTTTAGTTATTTGGTTGCTTTTAATTTGTTCCAATAAGCAAGGTGAGTTCGTGAATTTTAAAAATAATAAAGTTTGGTATTATTATTGTGTGGGATGTTTTTTCTAAACATTTTGTTATTTTTCTTTAACGAAAGATGGACCTAGAAGAAGCAGCTGTTGTAAATATGATAATGAATGATTTAGTGGAAGCTGAGGAAAATGCTGATGAGGTTCCTAGGCATTACTACAATAATAGGATCAATCCCCTTGTGCAGATGAATGAAGAACAATTCATCCAAATGTTCCGACTTAATAAAAACTTAACCCAAAGATTAATAGACATGTTAGCTCCCTTTATGGAAGAAGGCCAAACAAACAATAGCTTAGATATCAGAACGAAAGTAGGTAGCTACTGTTGAATTTCAAACTAAAATTAACAATTAATTGTTATAATATGAGAAAATACTAAACCATAGTATTTTTTTACTTTGTAGGTGCTTGTTGCATTATTATTTTTTGGGCATGGAAGCTACCAAAAGGTGACAGGAAAAAATATCTTTTGTGGGTTAAGTCAGTCGAGTGTTAGCCGTTGCATTAGGGAGGTGTCAGCAGCATTAAATGAAGATGACATAATTAATCAGTGGATTAACTTTCCCCATAATCTAAATGAACTGCAAGACTTAAGAGCTAGGTAAGTAGGTGATCTTTTTTAAAGTAAAAAATGAACTATATAATTTTTAGTGAATATCAACTTTAATGGAAACAACATCGCTGACCATATGATCATAAGATGATTATTTACTTTAATTTTTGTGACAAGTTTTATATTTTTGCTGATATTGTTAACTTTACTTTTAGGTTTTTAGAAAATATAATTTCCCGGGAGTTGTTGGGTGTGTTGATTGCACCCATATAGCAATTGTTGCCCCTAATGAGAATGAGCACCTATTTGTGAACAGGAAGAATTACCATTCATTAAATGTTCAGTTGGTATGGAAATAAGATAAGTAAATAAGTAAGTGATAACTGGATAACTTAATAATTTTTAGATTTGTGATGAGAATTTAAAAATTATGAATGTTGTTGAACGGTTTCCCGGAAGCACACATGATGCTCATATTTGGAGGCAGTCAAATATATCCCAACTGATGGAGGCTATATACCATAGACATAATGAAAACCTATTCTTTCTGTTGGGTGATTCAGGTACATTTTAGTCGAGATTTTAGTATATGGAGAGACCCCTTTTTAAATTATTGAATTGGGGAATGTGTAAGCTTATAATTTATTATTTTATAAAAAAAATTATTTTGTAGGATATCCACTTCGCCCATGGCTTCTCACACCATTGAGGGACACCATGCCAGGTACTCCCGAAGATAGATTCAATACTGCGTTGAAAAGTGTGAGGAGTATAATTGAAAGATGCAACGGGGTTTTAAAAAATAGATTTAGGTGTTTACTTAAACATAGAGTATTACACTATAGCCCTGAAATGTCAGCAAAAATTGTAAAAGCTTGTTGTGTGTTACACAATATGTGCCTGTCTGAAAACATTAATTTGCCAGTGCCTGAAGAAGTAGATGTTGATTATGGTTTTGTGAATATCCCACATCAGCCAGAAAATAATGCAAATGCAGACTTAGTTACTGCAAGGAATATTCAGCAGCAAATTATTAACAATCATTTTGTTTGAATACTTATTGATAGTTATGTAAATAAATTATTTTAAATGCAATTATTGTTTGTTTATCCTAATAGAAAATGTGTTGTGTAAAAATTGTGTTATGAATACATGTTTCAGTACTTATAGTCGTGTAAGTTTTGGGAGAAAAACCTCAAACAAAATATTATATCAAATCCAAATCAAACAAAAATATCTCTTTTATTTTTCAACAATATAATATACATTCTGTAAGTATCCAAGTATCACAATAGAACACTGGTTATTACGCTTATAGCGTAGCAATAATATCTACATACTAGAAAACTTGGTAGGTAACTATATATATAATACAGGGTATTTCCTAATTGCTTTTTCTTTGAATCAATGTTTTGTTTTTGAATAAACATTTACATACATACATACATACATACATAGTTAATTTGGTCACTTGATATTTTTCTGTATGACGAAAGATTTTCATTTAAAAAATTTAAACCATATTGATGCATGACAAAATCGCTGAAATCTGATATGTTGTTTTGTATGTAACATTCCTTGTTGAATTTTATTAAAGATTATAACTACTGGTTAGCTTTTTTATTAGGTTTAAATTGTAGTAATGTAAGTTTCTGTCCTTTTTTAATACAAATTAGACAAATACGAATTTTACATACAAAACACCATATCAGATTTTAGCAATTTTGCCATGCATCAATATGATTTTTATTTTTTTAAACAAAAACCGTTCGTCGTACGAAAAAGATCAAGAGACCAAATTAACTTCAAAGTAAATGTTTATTTTAAAAATAATATCGATTTAAAGAAAAAAATTCAAAACAAATCTTGTTTGAACGCCACTGGTATTTTTTAAAACTTTTACAGCAAAAAATGTAACGTAATGGTTAAAAGATGTTTACCAAATTTTGTAGACATACCTGGAGTGGTAGTAAAATTATGATAAAAAGGCATTTTTTCTTAAAACTTTAACACCCTGTATCTTGGAAACAAAGCATTTTCAAACATAATTTTATTTAAAATTTTTTATTATTATCTTGCATTCTATATTGTGTTAAGAGGAAAATACCAACTTAAAAATTACTCTGTATAAAATTTTTTCTTACCGCAATTAGGAAACACCCTGTATACTGAGTGAAACAACAGTTACAAAAGTAAATAAACTTAGTTAATCTTAACTCAAGCTATAAATAAACATAATCAGTAAAAAAACAAAAGGAAAATCACATTTCTGGATTTGTAGGAAAAACATTTTTTAGAATATTTTTTATATCAGTCAAAATGGAAAGAGCTTTTTCTTTTAACTCAGTGTCTTTTTTAAATGGTTAATTTTTTCTCCATAATAATTAGTCAAAATTGAGTTTCTCTGGTTAATAGAATTAACTAAATTATTGGATATGTCCAATGATCTCGCCAGCCTCATTGTTTTATTCATTTTTTTGGAGTTTGAGTTGCACTGACATTACCCTGAGAGACTTGGTCGACTGTTGCAGGTACTTTCTGTTGAATCTAGAAAATAATAGGGCCTTTAATGATACCAACACAAAATATTTTAAAATAAAAATCTGGCATATCTCCATCTTGCACCTACTCTAGGTGGTGTACAGGGTATATGGTTCGTAAAGTGACAGATTTGACAAACCAAGAATATGGGACAAAAAGTCCAAATTAAAAAAAAATGTTTTTCAGATATCCTAACAGGTGTTAAAACGGTTTAGCGTTTTCCCTGCGTTACCCAAAGTCGTAAATGAAATGCAGTCAACACGAAATATATGAGAACAGTAAATGTCACTTTTTATAAATATGCCTTTACAATTATTATTAGTTATTTGGACAATTTTTTGAAATTGGGAGGATAAGTAGACATGCCAAGGCTTTAAACTTCTGTTATATTTCATTGATACATTGCCACTTGTGTCCTAATTTGTTTTCAGGAATCTTATCATTTCTAATTTCTCGTAGCAGAGCTGTAATCTTAAGTAGCTTCTTAAAGTACTTTTTAGCCATTCCCAGTGTAAGTTAATATTTCATTAAAAATATAATTGAACATTGAACTCTCCTATAGAAGGTGATTGAAAAGTACTTAAGAGGGTGCCGTAGCACGTTTAAATGAGCTAAATCGCGATTCGCTGCCGTTTTTGTTTTGGAAAAAGTTGTATATAGAAAAGTTTCTTAAAATGATCCAAAGATTATCGGAAAGTTAATTGATTTTTGGTAATGTTAATAATTAACACATGAAATTTCCCAAAATTACAAAACCGTAAAAATTACCAACTTTTCGATAATCTTTGGATCATTTTAAGAAACTTTTCTATATACAACTTTTTCTCAAACAAATATTTAAAAAACGGCAGCGAATCGAGTTTTAGCTCAATTTAACGTGCTACGGCATCCTGAAAATTTTCAAGCACTTTCATTTTAAACAGTTTTGGCTCACAATCTAAGGAATAGATCAGATATATTTTTAATGCAATATTCAGTTAGGCTTTGAATGGCCAAAAACTACTTAAAAAAGTACTTGACATTATAGCTATGGACTGTAGCTTCTAGATAGTCGAAGTGACAAAACTTTTATACACTTTAGGTCCTGAAATGACACTTTAAATGTTTATTTTCAGAGACTAAACTGGTACTTTTAGTCTGTGGAGAATTACAAAATTTTCTATGAACTAAAAGTATTACTATACTTTAAAACCAGGGATTAACAGTGACACAGCACTCACCAAATGCATAAAATCGTGGCAGAACTTAAGACTATTTAAATGTTATATATTTCAGCTATTACTTACCAGTGATGTTATGCAGGAGTTGTCTTTTTCGGCATAACAATGATCATCTAACTGAGGTTCTATGTCCTAAAATAAAGTACAATACAGTATACAATAATGTGGCTGTTGTATTGTTGTTCTTGGATGGCCTAGTTTATTCACCTGACAATGAGTGTTTCAGTGTTACTTCACTTTTACTTTAAATTAATTAATATGAATTAATACAAGTAACTTTAGACAGTTTTCTCTCTTTACTTTTGAATTAACAATCTGAGGATGGGGTATTCATTTAAAGTAAAATAAATTTTGTGACAAAAATCCCATTTATCTGTCAAAAAAAATTCCATTTTTTTTCTCATTTTCATGGACTTGGATCCCAAGAATGGCATTTTTGTTACAGACTTTAGTCCATTTCATCAAAGGCTATCTGAATGCACCAAGGCAAAATGGTATCCCCAAACAATAATACATACTCGAAAGGATACAAATATATGGTATACTTACAAATATTTTGCAAAAAGCCTCTTCTGCTCCAGTATCCTCCTAAAATAATAACATACCTAAATTAATAACAATGTACAAAAAAAAAAAAAAAAATTACAAAAATTATTTTATTTTACTTAAAATGAACACCTTGTATACTTACAAATATTTTCCTAGAAGCCTCTTCTGCTCCAGTATTTTCCTAAAATAAAATACCTCGATTAATAACTTTGTTTTAAAAAAATAATAAAAGTTGTTACAGAATTTATTCCACTTAAAATGAACACCCAACATAAATTATCACGGACACATGCACTCAGACAAGACAAAATGGTATCTTGTAAACAATACATACTCAAAAGAACACCAATATATTATATCTTATACTTACAAATATTTCCCTAGAAACCTCGTCTCCAGTATTTTCCTAAAATAAAAATACCTTAATTTATTATATTTTGTAAAAAATAGCAAGAAGTTACCACTAAAAATTCTTCAGCAACGGTAGACTCTACATATCCATCCATATCATTTTGCTAGAATAGAAATCAATATAATTAGAGCAAATAAAAATGAACGTAGGGGTGTTTTTAGGATTATCAAAACTTTTCTGTTCTTATAAATCGTCACATTGGTATACCTCAAGGTTTAATGCATTATTCTCCCAATATTATTTGACTGGATGTTGGTGGCATTTTGCTGCCGATCTGCATTCATATGTGCTGCTTGCGAGAAAAATGTCCACCCTAGCAATTTTACAGCCTTACATAATGATGTGTTACATGAATGTTCTTAAATTTGATAAGATATTAGCAGATTGGAACACTTAACACCATACAAAGTTTTAGTATATGACATGAAATACCCACATTCTGTGAAATGGTAAAATTGTTAGATTGGACAATTTTTTTGTCATCAGTTACCTAGGCATCAGACATCTCTCAACTAATATTAGGAATAGAAGGGAGAAAGTAAATCATACCTTTTTGATAGTTCTCATATAGAGACCAATACTGTATTTTTTTAAACGATTAAAAAATCAGAAATACAAAGTAATAATTAAACAAGTTACCTGTTCGAAATCAAATGTTAAAGTTGGTTCCTTTACTAATAAACCATCTACTTGTGTTGGGCTCATCAAGTCCAGAATTTCACTATCTATTTTAGATAAAACAGCTGGTCCTCCACCACCAGTGCCTTGGGTGTGTTTTCGCACAGAGGCTGCTTTTGACTTTGTATGTTTTTTAAATCTTGCCAGGTCTGAAAATTACAGGAATAAAAACATTTTCAATTTCAATTTAAATCCGGTACTTACCTTTCTCCATTGTCTCCAATCTTTTTAGCACCATTAGGCACACTATTTAATGTTATTGTTAGTTCTTCCCAAAGCTCTTGGGCTTTCTTAAAAGTAAATTCATTACTGAATTTCCCCGTCTGTAAATTAGGATGGTTTTTCAAAAACTCTGTAATAAGGGTTTTCTGAACCGAATTTAACGAACATTTTCGATTCATGGTGTTTCGTGCGATAAATACTTGAATTACATACTTTAATACTAAAAATTACTAAAACAACAAATTTTTGTGTAACCCAAATACGACAAATTGATAAGGTTAATTTGAAAAATTCTTCGTTTTTCTTCTTTTTCAGCCTAAATTCCAATAACAAATGAAGTATTTGTGTCAAATAGGTTTGGCAACACTGGGAGTATTATTCGAATGGTGCAGAATAAGCAGAAAGATTTCAAGGGAACGAGGATCGTTCCTCCATAACGCATATTCGTGCGAGGGAACAATCATTTCGTTCAACTCTGCTCACGCGGGGAGAATAGGGGCCCTCTAGTTATTTATGCCATTCGGGCCCGGTGCAGAATAGTTCCTTGCACCATCTAGGGCGCTTTTTACTTCCTCCGTCGTGATTGGTGGACTTTCATGCTGGTAAAGTTCCTTGTTGGCAAAATAGGCCCTAAAGGTGTTCAAAGCATTTTTGCAATAATTTTTTTTATCTTTGGACAAATCACGAAGGCTAAAAGCCTAAATACTAACGTACCGTGGGTGTCTCAAGCGAGGTAAGAGGGAGTTTGTTGACACGGGACTTAAATACTTGAAGATTTGGGGGGAAGGAAAGACCTCCGCGGGCAGCAGGTTCCACAATCTAGAAACTCTAGGGATAAAAGAACGAACAAAGTGAGAAGTTCGGGGCCTGTCCAGTTGGACCGTATAGGGATGCATTCGCGAGGAACCACGAGTTTCTCTGTTGGGAACCGTGAGTGGAGGAACTATACTGGACAATTCTTCAGAGCAGAAGCCATGGAAGTACCTATAAAAAAGCGATAAATCCCCCACAGCCCGACGATGGGCAAGAGAGGGAAGCCTTTCTGTAAGTGAAGGATCATTAATGAGACGAATAGCTCTTCTTTGAATAGAATCAAGAATGCTTAGGGTTGTGGGGGACGCCATGCCCCAGATATGAGAACAATATTCCAAGGGAGGTCGGATTTGGGACACATATAAAGTGTATAAATTAGAAGCGGAAAAATATTTTTTGGCTCGGAAGAGAAATCCAAGCTTTTTGAAGCTGCCGTGGCTATAGATACAATGTGTTTATGCCAGTTAAGGTTACTTTCAAATGTGACGCCCACAAGATTGAAGGTGTCTTTGCTCTGTAAAACTTGGCCGCTCATAAGTAGAGGATGAGTATTTGATTACTCTTTTCGTGACAAGGAACATGATTGTGTTTTGGATGCATTAAAATGGACGAGATTTTTGGCGCCCCAATCCAATATTAAATTAAGATCCTGCGAAAGAGATATCTGCATCGCTCTGCGTTTGTTTTCCAAGTCAGGTTTAGTGATGGGTTTAGGAACCTGAAAACTGGAGTGAAGGGTACTATCGTCGGCGAAACTATGAATGGAATTAGTTGTGGACGAGAGAAGGTCGTTGATGTGAAGAAGAAACAGCGTTGGTGCCAAAACTGAGCCCTGAGGGACTCCAGCATTTACTTGGTGAAAGCTTGAAGAATGACCGTCCACAATAACTGATATACGTCGATCAGATAGATAACTAGAGAGCCAAGTATAGAGTTTAGTTGAAAGACTATAGGAAGGAAGTTTATTAAAAAGTGCGGCATGCCAGACCTGGTCAAAAGCTTTGGATATATCAAGAGCAACGATCTGGAACTCACCTAGAAACTCAAGAGACTTGTTCCAACAGTGTGATACGAAGGAAAAAAGATCTGCTGTAGATCTTTTGTGGTGAAATCCATACTGCCTGTCATGCAAAATTTTGTGTTTTTCTATGTACTTAAGAATTTGTGAATTAATTAATTTTTCCATTACTTTACAAAGAACTGAGAGAATTGAAATTGGTCTATAGTTAGATGGAAGAGATTTAGATCCTTTCTTGGGAATAGGTTGAACACGTGCAGCTTTCCAGCTCTCCGGAAAGATACCTGTGTCGTAAGAAATTCGAAAGAGCCGAGTTAAGATTGGTGCAAGTTCTAGAGCACATTTTTTTAAACGATTGCTGATATGCCATCCAGCCCAGACGATTTATTGGTGTTAAGGAAAGAAAGGATACCCTTAATGTGTTTCACCTTAAAAATAATATCGGGCATTTTATGAGAAACTGGGGTAATCGCTGGAATTGGATGATTTACGGGAGGGTTAAGGGTTGAATTGGCAGAAAATTGTTTAGCAAATAATTCTGCCTTTCCTTTAGCGGTAGAAATAATTTCATCTTCCAAAGTTAGTGGTGGGAAAGAACTGGTACAAAAATTCCTACTTATGTTTTTCGCAAAGGACCAGAAAGATTTGCTGCCATTTGAGCAAGAAAGAACTTTGTTTTTAATACGATTGTCGAAGGAGTCTTTGGCTTCAGAAATTGTTTGATTGTAGTAGTTTCTTGCTTCAATGCTGGCCTGTCGGTTTTCTGGACTAGGATCCTGTAGAAACTTCTTGTGAGCCTGAACTTTTAAAATTCTAGCTTTATCACAAGATTTGGAAAACCAGGGTTTGTTTTTGGATTGTTTGGGGTTCTTGATGGTGTGTGGAATATAGGTTTCAATGCCCAATTGAATTGATTCAGTTAGTTGATTGCAAATTTGAGAAGGATCACGAGAAGAAAAGCAGATGGAATTCCAAGGGTAAGTGGTGAAAAAGTCCCTTAGGCCATCCCAGTCGGCTGAGTTGTAGTGCCATACGGTGCGTGGTGGCATGTATTCATTTACCTCTGGATGTGCAGGGTAAGATATAGTAACTAAGCCATGATCTAAGCGACCTAGGGGTGCTGTGACAAATGTTTGATAGAGTTCGGGGTTTATAGTAAGAAAGAGATCTAGGGGATTTGAACTATGATTTGGGACTCTAGGAAAGTAGGTGGGTTTCATAATAAGGTTGGTAAGAGAGTTACTGACTGCGAAGCTTTCGGCTGCTCTACCTTGGGGGTCAGTTTTTGAAGAGTCCAGCCAATCCTTATTATGGACATTGAAGTCGCCAAGCACGATTACTTCAGCCGATGGAAACTGAGAAATTATGCTATCGATCTTTGTTGAAAGAAAGTCAAAGAATTCGACATAGGAATTATTTGATGGGGACCGGTACAAACAGCAGATAAATTTAGTTGAGGGCCTAAGGGAGAGTTTGAGCCAAAGGATATCGGGCCTACCCGATTCAAGATTGGAAACTCGAGCACAAGCCAGATCATTGCGGACGTAAGCACATACGCCACCATGTGGGCGAAAAGACGAAATAAGTTCGTAGCCTGGGAAGAGAAGGTGGCTGGTTGAAGATTTAGAACTTATTTGTGTTTCCGTTAGAAACAGTATGTGGAGCTTGGATGACTGAAGGTGATGGTGAACGGAGTTTATATTGGTATTAAGCCCACATATGTTTGCAAAAGAAATAAAACTCGATGAAGGCCTCCCGGATGCACCCCTCGCCCGGAGATCCGAATGGAGGGGTATTTTACCTCCGGAGTATTTTACTTCTGGGTGTGCCGCCATCATTTGTACATAGTTTAGGGGGTTAAAAGGAAAAAAAGAAAAGATAAAGAGGGAAGAAAAACTGACTCACACACCCAGAACCCGAAACCTCCGTTAAGACTTCACGAGTCCTTTAAAGGGTGAGTGGAGTGGTACCTCCTCAGGCGAGGAAAGCTCCTCTACCACCTACCAATCTGAAAGCACTTAAACGAACAAGAAATGTGTTAAGAATGTTCTGAAGGATCCAAAAATTAAACAATATAAAGGGTTTTGTATTTAAAATACGAAAGTTGGTATTGGCCACAGTTCCCACCCAGTAACCGACATGTTTGAGGGTTTTATATATATAGTTAGGAAAAAAATAAAACAAATACATTAATGTTTTCCTTTATTAGTTAAAAAAATATATATATACAAATAAATTATATTAGTGAACAGTGTATAAATTGTTATAGGTATAAATTTTAACTGCAAAATCCTACAGATTGCAATTTTGGTAATGCTTTCACATTTTTACATTTTTTATTTTAAATGAAAAAAATTTGGTTTACTAAGAGACTATACATTTTTCATTTGTATAGAAATAAGGTTTGGTTATCGACCACAAGGAAATATCTGAATCAGATCTTGAATCATCAATATCAACAAAAGGTGTTTTTGCTGATCCCACTAACAATTCGAGATCACTAATAGTTTTTGAAATTTAAGACGTTCTTTTCAAAAATCTTTAACAGTTAAAAAAATTGTTCATCAATCAAAGTTGTCAATTCAAAATTAATATACTGGGTCAGTTCTATATTCCATTTAAAATAGACTAATTTTCCAAAGAAAAATGGAATATTGGTGAATATACAAAAGTTGGGTAACTCAATGTCATCAATCGATAAGATATTAAATAATTTTATATTTTACAGATTTTTTATTATATTTTAAAATTATAAAATCTCTTTTAATTGGCCACTCAATATCAGATATTTACTTAAAATAACAATTTTATTGAAACACAATATATACTCAAAACGTTAGCCCTTTGGCACAAGTCTAATAACACTCAATCAAGCGAAAGTACAATAAATTGTACCATTAATTTAAGGAAATTTAATATTTTATTACAATCTATTATCTACGTAATAATGTATATTATATTTTTCATAATGCAATAATCTCTACATTGTTTTTTTTATCTTTGGACAATCCACGAAGGCTGAAAGCCTAAATACTAACGTACCGTGGGTGTTTTTAAAAAAGAAGAAACTTTGTGTTTAGTTTCATTCGTCAGTCCTCTGTGTATTTTTCAAATATCAAATTTGCGCCAAACAACACGAATGCGAGGCAAATACCCGTTAATTTGTTTATGTTGGTAGTATTGTTAACTTCGAGCCGCGGCATTACCTGGCCGCCATTACAGTGTCAGTGCTAGCGCGTCAGTTATAACGTACTCTTGTGCCGATCCAGTCAAAATATCAGTACCGTGGGTAAGTCGTTATTTCCTTATAAATCTTAATTTTATTTTTGTTTTTATATAGTTTTCTCCGATTTATTCAAATGTAACCTATTAATATGCGAAAATACGAAAAGAAACATTAGTTTTAATTATAACCTCAAATTCATGTCTTTTTATCAGTCGTTTGGCGTCAGTCCTTTGCCAGATATCGCGCCAAAGGACTGACGTTTTTTCAGGGTACTGATGCTTTTTTGTTTGGATCATTTTTATCTCAACAGTTACCGTAAGCATTTATTTTATTTATATCAGTATAAAACACCATGGCGTCTACAAAAAAAAAAAAAAAGAATTTCACCAGGGTAAATATATTAAAAAAGAAAAGAGAAGCTGAAAAAGCTCGCTTGGCGAGAATTAAAAGCGACCCTATTAAATTAACTGAATACTAAGAAAAACAGAGATTGCAATATTTAAAAAAAAGAAGAAAGGGCAAAGAAAAAATGTTAAAGTAATGACACCTCGGAAGCCACGGTTAGCTAAAAAAATGGATAAGTATTCATCAAACTATAGGCAAAAGAAACAACTATAGAAACAAACCACTTATAATTTTTACGCCAGAATACTCTACTACTACTACTACTACTACTACTGACGATGAAATGCAACAAATTGTTCCTGTAACACCAGAGTGGCTTTCCAGTGACGCAGATAGAGCGCTCCCGAGTAGCTCAGGAGCACTTCGTTCTACTTTATGGCGTTCCAGTGACGGAAAGTGTTATGCACCTGAGCTACTCCGTTTTTATTTCCCCTTACCCCTCATGCACCAACCCCTCTTTTGGTTTTTGTGCTTCAAACGTGTTTTTTGATGGTTTAAGGATGGATTTTTAAAATTATTTATTTAAAATGGAATTAGATATTAAAAAGAGATTATTATTATAAAGCCAAGAAAGCTTAAAAACAACACAATTTTAAAATTTCTTAAAGTATCTCTCTTTCCTTGCCAAAGGATGCGTTCCAGTGACTAACTTTTTAGAGCAGTTCAAGAGCTTCAAGCCCTGGAGCGTGACGCACAAAATTTTTCGTCACTGGAAAGCTACCCAGGTTGTTAACGAAGACCGAAGCAGGGCCGTATTAACTGTAGACTAGAATTTCCGGAGCGCCTATTTTCCACCAAAAAAATTTTTTAAGAGCAAAAAAAAAGGTCATTTCCTCCGTAGTGCCTATTTTGAGTGCCAGGCGCCTTACTTCACCACCCGAAATAAAATTTGATGACCAAAAAAGGTTATTTCCCCCTTTTTGCGCCTATTTCATTCCAAAGCACCTTATTCCACAGACAAATTAGTCACCAAAAATCCCCGCCCGACCCAAGCTTTTTAAAAACTCCCCTGTCGGCGCCTATTTTTCATGGCGCCCTAGGGCTGTAGCCTAGTCAGCCTAATGGTTAATACGGCACTGGACCGAAGAGCACAAAAAGCAAAAAGAGAATCGAAAGACAAAGAAAACTCGGAAATAAGCAATTAAAAAGATGGAAGCTACAGTTTTAAGGCTCAGAACTACATTAAATACTCAGCATCAAAAAATAAACGAGTCAAAAAGCAATTGAAGAAGTTATAAGGTTTGTTGAAAATACGCCAAAAACCAGAATTGAAGAGATGAGTGAACATATAGCTAAAAAGAAGGAATTAGTGAAGAAAACTATTTTCGGAGAAGTTATTAAAATTCAATTAGAAGAAAATTACAGAAACATAAAAAGTCATGGAATTATGGAATACGAAACAAAGCACTAACATATAAAAAAACTGGACATAACCAAACGAAAAAAGGAACGAAAGCCAAAATTAAAGTAAGTACAAGAATTGGTCCCGGAATTTTTAGAAGATGATGGTAAGTCGTCAAGCATCAGGAAAAAAATTATTTTTTTGTCTCATAAACATACGAAAAAAACTGAAGAGATATTTAAATGATACACTGAAAAATCTTCATAAGAGATTTTTGAAAACCGTTCCGTTTACTAGCAGTTATTCTCTATTTACAGATTTCGACCATTTTGGGTGGTACCCCTACATTGTCAAACCGCTATTCTTGTACTTGCACAGTTCACGAAAATATACTTACTGCTCTAAAAAGGCAAATATTTTGACAACAGTAAGTAATTATCAAACTGTTGAAAATGCTTTGTTGCGACCGATATTCTGAGAGATGTCTAGAGAGAACATGTGATGAGTGCTGCTCAAAAACTTTACCTTATGCGGAATTCGATAACACAAAACCGATCCTATTGCAACAGTGGGTGAGTAAAAAGAGTCCATAATTGACTTAAAAACGAAGAAAGAACGATTTGTAACAAAATGTTTGAAAAAAACAAGAAATTTTACCCAGAAATCTCATAACAAAACTTGAAAACGATATGGATATATTTTTTCGGTATTCTTTTAATATACTACACCGGTACACTAATATGAAACAATTAAAAGATTTTTGTCGGAAAACGATGCCATAGTTCACCTGGATTTCTCAGAAAATGTATGCACTAAATACAACCAGGAAATCCAGTCCTTTTATTACGGAGGTTCGGGCACCCAAATTTCATTGCACACAGTCGTCGTTTACCTAAAAGACTCTGTCATGTCTCACTGCACTATGTCATCTAACTTGTTTCATAGCGCCGGAGCAATTTGGGCTCATCTAAAACCTATGCTGGCATCACTACCATCAAATATCTAAAACATACACTTTCTCAGCGATGGGCCTGTAACACAGTACAAGAATAAATCAATATTTTATGTATTGGCCTGTAAGCTGCAATACTTGTACCCTAATTTTATGCGATATACTTGGAACTTCCATGAGGCTAGCCATGGAAAGGGGACACCCGATGGTGTAGGGGCCACTTGTAAACGAACCGCAGACCAAATTATTGCTACAGGAGGTGATATAACTAACTTAAAAGAGTTTGCTACTGTCGTTCGCGAAAGATGTCCTGGAATAAAAGTAGATGTGATCGAAGGCTGTGAAATTGAACAGATAAACACCTTTATTAACGACAATTCGTCCAAAATAGAGGCTTTCAAGGGGACGCTATTCGTGCATTAGATGGTCGGCTCAGCCTACATTTTAAACAGTTTGACAATGAAGACACCAAGTTGTTTCTGCGACCTAGATGGATGTGATCATTTTAAGCTAGGATCTATTCATTATCAGACTGAATCGTCGGGTGAACGTACAGAACTTCAAACTAGTACCGTATTTCCAGACTCTAAAGATAATAATTTACCCCTAGATACTTATGCGAGAAACCACTGACTTTATAAAGGTTATGGACCCGTCATTAGACAGCGCTCGAAGGATAGAGCTAACGCTAGCAAAACTTGTTGAAACGCCATTCATTAGGCCTGTGTTTGTTGAGGGGTGGAAAGTTTCACTCATATTTTTGCCTTGATACCTTGAAATTAGTTTTAATTGTTGATTTTTCACAACTTTAAACTATTTACATGATGGCGCAGTCTTGCTGTGCTATAAAGTGTACGACCAGAAGAGAAAAAAGGGTGAAATTAATATTTCTGAGGTAAGGTCATGGCAAAGTTTATACAATAATATATACTGGAAACATCAATCATTAAAATGCAAAAACTACTGTTTTTTTTCACTTTTAGCATTCCCAATGATCCTACAAGGAGGAAACAGTGGTTAGTTGCTATAAGAAGAGAGAATTTTAATCCTAGTGATCGGACAGTTATCAAATCACTTTACAAAAGACGATTTTGAGCTCAATATACATGGAAATAGAATTCTAAAGAAAACGGCAGTACCTTCTGTTTTTAATTTCCCGGTACATTTACAGCAAAAAGTAGTAACAAAGAGACCTTTAAAACGCAAGATATCTGATAATACAGGTTGTCACTTGAGTACATAACTGAATTACTGAACCATCTATTGATTGATAATATTATTTGCAGAACATGGTGCTATTGCCAGTGCATCAGACACAAATACTGAATTAGTATTAGGAGTAATAGTGTCAAGTGATTCTGTCAATGTTGAAAATAAGGATGTAGATACTGAGCAACCCACTACTATATCTCGAAAGGAATTCTCCAAAAGGTAATGGGATAACAGTTATTGCTATTTATTTGCTTACCTAAGCATTCATTAAATAAATTTACAATTTAGAAGTTACTTACTGTCATGCTTCTTATTGTTTTAGACGACGAAGAGATCCAGTTTTTTTTTTGAGGACTTTGAAGAAAGTGATTTAGATGATGGGGGAAGAGAAAAAGATTTTGGGAGATGGCACATTATACTATAGCAAAGTCTAGGAGAATTATTAGGTATTATCGGTGTGTAACCAGAAGACAAAACAAGAAGATAAAAAGCCTTAATTTATTGTTGGACAAATTGATGGAAAAAGAAAAAAATTCTTCGCATCAGCTCTTGGTGTTAAAGGTAAATTATTCATTTATTTCTTTGCATGACGCATAGATGATTTGTTCTCTGTAACTACTTAGTAGCTTGTGTCTTGTTTTTTTTTGTTCATTGACTGCACAATAAAATTCTTTGCTCAGTAGATTTAAAACAATTTAAATTTTATTTTGTTTTGTCATAATTTAAGCAAGGGTTCATTATATTTCTAGGAAAGTATTCGTGAAGTACAAAAAGCCATACTCTTTAGGAACCCTTAAAAGGGCACCAAACGAGGAAAATATAGCCCTCAATTAAGATGTTTTGCTTTAACATTAAACTTTTATTCTTCTTCTGCATATCAGTATGTGAGGAAAGTGTTTGGCAAAAATTCTCTGCCGCATCCTAGAACACTAACAAAATGGTATTCTACTGTAGATGGTACACCAGGGTTTAGTGTAGAAGGAATACGGGTTGTTAAAAATAAAGTAGATATTGAAAAAGAAAAAGGAAAGCAACTTATTGCAGGCCTGGTGATGGACGAAATGTCCATTCGAGAGTATGTTCATTGGACCGGTAGTAGGAATGTTGGTTATATTGACTATGGAACTGGTATGCAGGATAGCGACCAATTACCACGTGCAAAAAATGTATTTCTGAACATGCTTATAGGATTGAATACTAGGTGGAAGGTTCCCATTGCCCATTTTTTAGTGAGGCGTTATCTGCTGAAAAAAGGCAATGTTAATTAAAGGGTCTTTGCTTCAGTTGCACGCAACTGGGGTGCTTTTAAAAGTATTACTTTTAATGGGTTTTTAGGAGCAAAGCTCAGTTTTCCTGAAATAAAACCATATTTTTTAAACCGTTAATAAGGAAAAAGTACATGTCATTTTGGACGCATGCCACATGATCAAACCAGTACGCAATACTTTAGGTGATTGGGGCATATTATTTGATTGTCATGGTGACTCAATTAAATGGTCGTACTTTAAATAATTGGTGAAGTTGCAAGACGAATCGGGGCTTCATTGTGCCACTAGACTAAGGTCTCGACATATTAATTACCAAAACGAAAAAATGAAAGTAAAGCTTGCCGTTCAGACCTTTAGTGCTAGTGTCGGTGATGCCCTAAAATATTTTAATCAGGACTTAAATATTCCAAATTTTAAAGGTAATGAAGCAACCGTATCTTTCTGTCGAAAAATTAATAATATGTTTGATGTTCTAAATGGTAGAAATTTGTATGGAAAAACTCCTTGTAAAAGGCCTCTTTTCAAGGAAAACGGCGAATCTCTCAAAAACTTTGTTAAAGAATCTGTGGAATATTTAAGTTCGTTGACAGATCAAAAGCAAAATAAAGAAATAGACACAGGCAGAAAAACTGGTTTCCTAGGACTTTGTGAACATGTGGTTGAGGGTGATAAGTTACCATTTTAATTAACTTATAAACTAAGTCAAGATCACCTTGAAATGTTTTTTTCAGCAATTCGTTCAAGGGGGCTTTTCAAACCACCCGACTGTCTGGCACTTTGAAAATGCATATAAAAGACTTTTAATTCATAGTAAAATAACTACCTCAGATAGTGCGTGGCCCAGGACAATACCTCGATTTTAAATGTTACCATTAAAAGCAAAAGTGATATAAGTTTTACTACTGATTTATTATATGAACAAAAAGAATATTCAGATGTGCATGAAGATGAGTTATTTATTAAAAACTATTACACAATTGTAAATTGCACTTATATTTGTGATATTGTTGAATAAATTGCCGGATTTGTCAGTAAGAAATTAGTTAAAGTATTAAATTGCAATGAATGTGCTAATGTCTTAACATTAGATAATTCCTTGTCGCTGCTTTTAAATAAAAAAATCGAGGAGGTCTCTGTAAGCCATCCAGAGATGTCGTGAAAATCTGTGTAATTGCAGAGGGTTTAATTAAATCAGAATCAAACTTTTCCTCACAAAACCTTATGATAAAATTGATATCTTTGACAATAAGAAAACTCAACATCGACACTCTATTTATTAGCTTGAAAAACCATTTCCAAGAACAGGATCCATTACAGAGCCATTGCCTTTAATTAATTAGGCTTATATTAAAAAATTACTTTTTAATTAGAATACACCATATATACAACAAAAAATGAACCTCGCTATAGAATAAGGTAACATCTTTCAAAAACTATTACCTTTAGCCACAAATAAAAAATGCAACATTATTATTATTATATTTTTTGTACACTAATGTCTGAAAAAGTTGAAAATAAATTGAAAACTTGCATTGTTTACAAGCGTTTGAGGAAATGATGTAAATGGGGCGTTTACATTAACCCAGCTATAAATAAAGAACATTTACTATTGAAAACAGACAGACATTTCCTCTATATAATAGATTAAGATTTTTTACGATGTATTCTGTAGATTAAGGATGTTATTTTGTAAGTACGTAAACAAAATAAATATTATTATTTATTAGTATCTTTATTTATCGGGTAGGAGTATAAAAATCCCATTTCCTTTGCCTAAAGATATTGCTATAAAGATATTATCACTTTAAATCATCTAAATCCTATTAAGACGCACGGCTTTTTGCCCGCGTTAGCTCCGTCTCTCTCTCGGATGTTTCTTTCTAATGTTGGATGCAAGCAGCTCTACGTGCAAGAATAGGTAAGGGCAGGTCCATAACTTTTATAAAGTCAATGCAAAAAACCACTCGAAATTACATAGTTCACCAACACCAGGAGTTAGCGGCTATTCACTGAAACAAAGTAGTTATAACAGTGGTGATTATGTCTTGGTCAAAAATGTCACAAAGAAAACAGAATACCATTATGCAGCTATCTGTTCTTCTGTTGATGATGTATAAGGTGAATTGAGAGTGTGACCAACTGGCACTTTGTTTAAATTGGATAAAAGAGACGTCTCAGATGTTCCAATGAAACAAATAATAAAAAAAACTACCAGTACCAAACCTCATTACAAAAGGAAATAGTGTTTTACCAGTTTAAAGAAAAGATTGATGTTTTTCAAAGGTATTGTTTTTTAGCCGTAGACCACTTTGAATGTTACATTTTTTTTTGCTGAGAAGAATATCTCATTTTATTTTATTAGTTTTGTTTCCATTGCTTATAACATGTCAAATATAATTCTTAAGTAAACCTACTTAGAGTAGGATGAGTGGTACCTATATTATTATTAAAAATGTCTTAAGACTGCTTTTAAGACTGTGCTGCTTAATTCTCATAGTATTACACAGTAATTATTATTTCCCCTTAAATACTAAGACAAAGATACTCATACTTTAATTTCTACTGTTTGTTGATTATTTATAAAATGTATACTGTTAAGTAAAAGTGCCTAAGAGTTAAATAAAGTTGTGTAATAATTTTTATTTTTTAACTAATTAAGCAAAAATATGTCATCATAAGTTTCTAAGAGATTTAATAAATGTCATATATTTCTTACGAATTTGTGTTTTTTATCAGTACTGTGTCACCTTCCGTCAGTCCTCTGACAGTTAAATTCTGAAAAATCTAAATATTTTAGAAACTACTCTAAAAAGTAACTGGCCCGATTTGCAACAATATAGTCATTAGATTGCCTATCTTATAAACCAGAATTTGTATAAATTTAACATAAAAACTACAGTGAACACAATATCCCTAAAAGTTACCCAACTTTTTATATTCACCCATATATCCTTGTTACCTAAATTATTTTTAGGTTTACTTTCCAAATTTGTTCCGAAGCTGATTTTCGCTCATATTCCGGAATTTTATGCACAAATACCTTATTCATAATCATATTATCATTTAGATCATCACAACTCTGAACCAACACAACTTTAATCTTTAAAATAACCACTCTATTCAGCAAATACTAGAATTATCATCAACAATTAATTTTTGTACTCTTTTAGGAACAATTGAGACAACAAAAATAATATTTGGTTTGTTTAATGCAATTTTAAAATTATTATATCTAAATTCACACTACAAAAATCTTCCTCAATACTTTAAAATCGCTTCTTTATCATCAGGAGTCCTGATCGTACATTTACGCCCATGATTGGCAGTTGCAGGAGTAAAACTAGAGGTCTACTTAAACATCTGCAAATTTTTGGTTTTTTGGCACACCACTTTGTAAATCTTTTCTGGATACTCTAAAAGATTCCTTTTAAAGACATCCTGTATATTTAGTAAAGATATTAAAGTAAATATATTTTTCTTAGAGCTCCGAGCGAGGGGAGAGGAATGCAGGTCGGTAGCCCCCTGAATACGTTTATAGATGTAGCCATTTTAGGCAAGATGTTTTCCTGAATAATCTTGATTTTTTATTTGAAATTACCTATTTCGAGGTATTAACAACGCCCGTTTTTATGCCGGAAAACATGTTTTTTTATATCGCTTTTTCGAAATGTTTGATATTGACACTTATCGCATTTAAACATACGAATATCCTTGGGACCATTGTGCCTGTAAAGATGCTTTTTTAAAGCGTCTTTCCATATAGTTTGAAAATTACATTCAGTGCATTTAAATAAATTGACATCTTCGGGTTTTTTATGCCTTCGATAATGCAGCTTTAAATTGCCTTTATGCGAAGTTTGATAATCACACTGATCACATTCAAATATGTTACCATCTTTAGGATTTGTATGCAGGAGAAGATGCTTCTTAACGTTGCTTTTACGAAAAGTTTGATATTCACACTGATCACATTTAAACATATTAACATCTTCAGGCTTCTTATGTCGAAAAAAGTGAACCTTTAATTCGTTTTTTCGTGAAGTTTGATAATTACACTGATCGCATTTAAACATATAAATTTCTTCGGGATTTTTATGTCGTTGCAGATGCCTCGTTAAAGCGGTTTTCCAAACAGTTTTAAAATTACATTGATCGCATTTAAATATGTCAATATCATCGGGATTTTTATGCCGAAGAAGATGCGTTTTTAAATTGGCATTTCGAGAAGTTTGAAAATCACACTGGTCGCATTTAAACACTTTAACAGGTTTATTAGGGAAAGTAATTTGCTCTTTTAATTCCTGCTTCTGCCTTTCTTGATTACCATTTTTGATCAAATAAGTTTTATGCACTTCTGGACTAATGGAGTTGGACCACATTCTAAAATCAAATAAAAATTTGTAATTCAATACTTTTTAAGTAACAAACAAAATATTGCTCCCAGGTTTAAAATACTTAATAATCTAATTTGCAATTTCATAAAAAATTAAAAACGCGTTACTAATAGGTTCGTTTGTACAAGGTTTTTATTTATATTTTGCCACCAACTTTTAACTTAAATCAAAAAAGATAGAAAAAAACGTTCTGTATAAAATTTCATACTTTTTCATCTATTATCTTTTGAGCATAAAAAATAATAAAAAAGAAACATCAAAAACTCAAGAAAAATAAAAAGTTAAAACTTTTTAAATGGGACACCCTGTATATTGCCATTTAAAACTGAATATAATATCCATTACATCTACAGTCTCCGCTTAGTGCTGTAGGTAGGTATAATGTAAATTATATCTCTTTTTTAAATTAAGGTGGTCATATTTCGAAAACTATTAAAGATAGATACCTATATTAAATGTAATATTTTTTCTTAAAAAACTGTTTTAATATAATATACAGGGTAGTCCATTTAAAAAATGGGTTACCTCTTCATTTTTTTTGAGTTTTTGATGTTCATTTGTTTCTTCTTTTATGCTCAAAAAATAATAAATGAAAAAGTATAAAACTTCTATACAGGACCAGGGGCGGTCATATCAACTTTCCGAGGGGGGCATATCATCATTAAATGTCCATATTTGCAAGTAGGTATGTTTAATGTTTAGGTAACAAAAAAATTAATCGGTTAGAATGTGGCATGAAAGGGGGCATGCCTCCCCCTTATGACCGCCCCTGTACAGGACGTTTTCTTTAATTCTTCTTGATTATAGTGAAAAGTGGGTGGAAAAAAATAAATGAAAATCCTGTACAGGGTGGGCCAAATTCGGCGCTTTTTATAGGAAACTCATGTTTCTGTATGTTTTACACAAAAACTGACCCCCATTTGCGAGGCTTAAATTTCAAACCAAACTCACTGGTGAAAACCGCAATTTGCCATCTTTTTTCAATCCTTTATAACTTTTTTATTTTTAGAGATTTTTCAGAAGCAGCAGAAATGCTCTTCATTTTTTTCTGAGGTGACCTATTTTTGACTTATTTATTTATTTTTGTAAATATAAATGGAACACCCTGTATATTAGTTCAGTATTAAAATGCTTTAAAAATTACTTTTTTAACAATGTGTCACATCTTATATTTCTTTTAAAGATATAGATATAGCATATTTTGTCATTTATTAATTTATTACTGTTATTGGCTAAAAAGTAGGCCATAAAAAAAGTAACCATGTTTTACTTTAAACAATCTCAATATAACTTTTGTATTTTCTTGACTTTTATGGCAAAAAACCATTTATAATAATTTGGGAACTTAAATAGGGGTAAAGGATAATTCTTTTTAAGGGTAAATTAATTTATTCTGTTGATGTTTTGCCCTAAAAAGTTTTTAACCAGGTTTTATTAATATGTTGTGATTTATGTGTTAGAACATGTAAGAGGCGTTTTACTATCAAGTTAATGGTTTAAATTTATGCAAAATTTATTGTAAAATTTATTATTTTTAAAAACACTGTCTTATTTTTACCAGGAAAAAAGTATAAAAATGAGACATTCAAGGTAAAAAATAGGACACCTGGATGTTACTGCTTAATTAAGATCATAATAAGTCAGTGAATACGTAAACCATTGTAAAAAATGAAACACCCCTTCTGTTTTTTTTATTTAAAGAAAATCCGAAGAAAAACTAGTTTTATCCAGATTATAAACATGAGCAGGCTTGTCTTTTAAATTTATTTTCTAGTAATATTGTCCCAGTTTATTATAAAAGGAATAAATTATAAATGTAGCAGATTTTCAACACTTTTTCAGTTGTTTCATTTATTTCCGACCTAAATTGTTTCTAAAGCAAAATTATTTCAACCAGTCGTCATTAGGTTTTCCATCTTTAAAATTTGATTAAAAGTTAAGTGTAAACTACTTGTTTAACCTCAGTTTTTGTTAGTGCAAATCCTCATTTTGCCATGATACCTAGCTTCAACGCTATGGATTTCGACTTCGACGAACAGGACTGTTTTTCTTCCCCGTTTTGTGTATTTACTGTTACAGACTTTCAAAAATGTGTTTACGTTGGAGAATTTTAGAAAGTTAGGATCATTTAATTTAGTTTGTAAATTTATTTCAATAATTTACCTTAATTTTTCCAAGTTCTTTCATCACTTTCGATGGTTTCCGAAAACGCCCGAATTATCCATTGAGAACTTTTATGCCATCCTGTACTATTACTTTTCGCGATATTTCTCCAAAATTCTAGATCATTCTTCACTCTTCCACATTACTATAAAAGGACGACAGAAAACTTCGAGAAATTGACAACTAAAGATTTTGTCGTTGTAACCATAGTTCCGTTTTATTGTTAATAAAGGTATAAAAACGAAGGAACGTGTTTTTATACGAGGTGTTTTGGAACATTTGGTGTCAGAAGCGGAACGAGGTTACCGGAGGAAGCCGAAGTGATGCGAAGAGTGAATGCCAGTGGAGACAAGAAAAGATACAGCAGGAATGAAGGAAATAAGTACACTTATCAAAAAAATTATGGAAGAAATGAAGAAGAGCCAAGAATCCCTAAAAGAAGACATAAAGACCAGTCAAGAATTGATGAAAGAAGACCTAAAAAGTGAAATGCAGAGCAACCAAGAAGAAATAAAAATAATTCAAAAAGAAATTAAGCGTGAAATTAAACTTAGTCAAGCCGAAATGAGATACCAGATTGAGAAAATCCAAAGAGATATTAAAAAGAGCCAAGAAGAAAAGAACTAAAAGAAAAGATGATGAAGATTCGAGAAAACCTAAAAGGGGAATTTCATCAATGCCAAGATGAAATGAGAAAAGAAATATTGCTTGAATTAAAAGTTACTAAAGAAGATGTCCAAATAGAAATAGAAGAAATCAAACAGACATTACTGTTAGTTCAAGGTCAAATGCAACAAGAAGTCCAACAGTTACAGAGACAAATTAGAAATATAGCTAATGCAGGGGTCGTTTTAGAATGCAGTACTACAGCAACTTTTATGAAACCCCCAACTTTTGATGGAAAGGTACCGTGGGTAGGTACCTTCGATAGTGTGAAGCAGCTGCCAATGGCAATAATTGGAATCCATCAGAAAAAATACGAGCTCTTGTACTAGCTCTTCGAGATAAAGCCATGGAGGTGTTAAGAAATATTCCCAAAGAGAAACAAGGCGACTACCAATCAATTGTAGTGTTTCTGGAAACGAGATATGGCGAGACACATTTGCAGGAAGTTTATAAGGCGCAGCTCCAGGGACGAAGACAGAAATATAACGAAAGCCTTTAGGAATATGAAGCTGACATCGTACGATTGATTAATCTGACATATCCGACGTACCCAGAAGAAATAAAACAAGAACTAGCCGTGTAGTTTCATTGAAGGTCTACGCGATCCAGATATGAACCAAGCTTTAAGAAGGGCCAGATTAAAGAAAATATCAGAAGCTCTTGTCTACGCGCTTCAATTCGAAACAGCCAAACAAACGTCCAGGAGTCAGACAAGAATAAGAAGAATAAACTTTGTATCAGAAGAAGACAATTCAAATAACGATTTTACAATAGTAATAAAAAACTTGCAAGAAATTTTTCTTAAGAAGTAAACAGAAGGAGACAACAGTATGACATTTAGAAGAAATAGCATCCGTTGTTGGAAGTGTGGTAGAGAGGGGCATCTACAGAGAAATTGTACCAGATTCAATGCCTCTACTAGTGGTCCGGAAAACTCCCAGTAGCCAGCTTTAAGGGGCGAAAGCTGGCTAGGTGCTACCAAGCCAACAGCAACAACTATTAGGGTATCCCGGCTGCAGAACAATGGCTCCAGCTTGGTAGTACCTGAAAATGTATGCGGTCAGGAATGTGAGATGGTACTAGATACTGGTTCCACACATACCATCGTGAGGCCGAACATCGTAGCTCATTGTAAAATATTCCGCCCTGAGCAGAATTACATCTTAGAAACTACTAATGGAGAAGTTATACCAATAAAAGGTATACATGAAGCCAGAATAAGCCTAGGGACAACATCATTTATACAAGTCGTGTATGTTACCGACATCATGGACGAAGTTATTCTTGGCCTAGACATTATGGAAAATCAAAAGTTTGTACTGGACCTACCACAACGGATACTGCGGACTAACAATGATGAGATCGTGATGAGACTACCAAAGAGTAATGGAACATCCATTCGAGAAGTTGTACTTACTGAAGACGTCATACTACCACCAAGCTCAGAAACTATTATCCAAGTAAAGTGTAAAGACTTAGAAGAAGGAGAAATCGTTTTAGTCGAACCAGTTGAAAATAGTCCACTATACGCTAAAGGAACTTTACGGGCCAGAACATTGACGCAAGCCAAAGGAAATATGGTTTGTCCGAATGATGAACCTAAAAGATTTCTCTCAACAAGCCAAAACACATGACGAAATCGGTACCTGTCAACCTGCCGCTATGATAGTTACCTATCCCTGTACCACACTTAAAGGAGTCCCCGCACGTAAACTACCTGATACTCTGTAAAACCTCTTGACATCAGTCATCAGTCCATTCATAGTTATTGTTGTTTTCTGTCAGTCGATGTCATGGTCTTGCAATATCGGCAAACCCATGTAAGAACCGTCTGTAGTAGGTACAGGGTGGCTCGAATTCGACGCTCATCATTGGGATTTCGGAAACCGTAAGAGATACAGGATCGGTTAAATGGAGGCAAAGTTGCGCAATTTGATGCTCAATAAAATGCCGTTTTGCGTTTTCAAAAATTCCGAGTACTTCCGAAGATATTCGAAAAAAACCGGAATTTTCAATTTTGGTTTTTATTGTTTCCTGGCTATATTTGTTAAGATAACTTAAAATGAAAAACACGTTTTCATGGCCACTTTTCTACTCTATAATTCAGTGTGATTAAATATTGAATCTGACGTTTCGGCTTCTGGCGACCATCATCAACTTAATTTTTTTAAATACGGACCTGATATTTTTTTAAATTTAATTAAATCCTTTCATCACTCTTAAAACACTATATATCGCCACTTTGATATTTGCCGACGTTTCGTACAGAAAATTCCATCGCAAGAATATTGCATATTTATTTTACCATAATACGGCCCTGAACTACATTTTTAGGTAAGAAGGTAAAAAAAGAATAAACTTATTACATATTCGTAATCTTTTTATTGCAACTCATTGATATCTAACAGCGGAAATAACTTTATTAACCGAAAATTTCATGAATATTAGACAGAAACAAAAAGGTAGACAACAAATCAGCTTACATAAACAATTTGTAATACTATCTTGATGCCCATATTAAAAATAAACATAATTTAATCACTATTATAAGTGTTTAAAGAGATAACCTTTCGCCTCGATGCATTTTTCTTGCTTTGCTTTGTATTTTTAATACAGCTCGATTAATTATTGTTCTCGCAGGAATGGCAGCGACTTCCCTTATCAAATTTTGTCGTAGTACTTAAAGGTCGTGAGGTGCATTTTTAAATAAACGGTTCTTAAGATATCCCCAAAGGAAATAATCTAGGGGACCAAGATTTGGGCTCCTACCGGCCATCTTGCAAAACCATTTATTAGGAAATATATGGTAAAGGAATTGAGCTACTTCCCTTCCATTGTGGGCAGGAGCTCCGTCTTGCTGCCACCATATTTCTTGAAATACTGCCAAAGGTTGATTATCTAGGGCGTCTAAGACATCATTCCTAATCAAATTTAGATATCGTTCGGAAGTTAAGGTCCCTTCGTAAACGAAAGGTCCAATAATTTTGTACCTCCACATACCATTCCATACATTAAATGAAGTTCTCCCTTGAATTCGTACCTGCTGGTTAGTTTCTGTTAATAAAGTAATTTCCGCTGTTAGATATCAATGAGTTGCAATAAAACATTATGAATATGTAATAAGTTTATTCTTTTTTTTACCTTTTTACCTAAAAATGTAGTTCAGGGCCGTATTATGGTTAAATAAATATGCAATATTCTGGTGATGGAATTTTCTGTACGAAACGTCGGCAAATATCAAAGTGGCGATATATAGTGTTTTAAGAGTGATGAAAGGATTTAATTAAATTGAAAAAATATCAGGTCCGTATTTAAAAAATTAAGTTGATGATGGTCGCCAGAAGCCGAAACGTCAGATTCAATATTTAATCACACTGAATTATAGAGCAGAAAAAGTGGCCATGAAAACGTGTTTTTCATTTTAGGTTATCTTAACAAATATAGCCAGGAAACAATAGAAACCAAAATTGAAAATTTCGGTTTTTTTCGAATATCTTCGGAAGTACTCGGAATTTTTGAAAACGCAAAACTGCATTTTATTGAGCATCAAATTGCGTAACTTTGCCTCCATTTAACCGATCCTGCATCTCTTACGGTTTCCGAAATCCCAATGATGAGCGTCGAATTCGAGCCACCCTGTACATAGTCCCAGAAAACCCCTTATTTCTTGCTTGTTCTTCGGTATAGGCCAGTTCTGGATAGCTTCCGTTTTTTCTGGATCGGTTTTTACTCCTTCTTCGGTAATAATATGCTTGAGGTACTTTACTTCTTTCTGGAAAAGGTGACATTTCTTCGGACTAAGCTTCAGCTGGGCGGATCTAAGCTTTTGAAAAACCTTTTCAACGTTTTTCAGGTGGTCGTCAAATGTTTTTCCAAGAATTATAATGTCATCTAGATATACTAAGCAGGTTTTCCAAGTTAGTCCCCTTAATGTCAACTACATGAAACGTTCAAAAGTAGCGGAGGCATTGCATAAACCAAATGGCATAACATTAAACTGCCACAGTCCATTTCCAGTTGAAAAAACAGATTTTTCCTTGTCTTCCGGATAAACTTCCACTTGCCAATAGCCACTTTTTAGATCTAATGTCGAAAACCATTTTGATCCGGTGACTGTATCTAGGGTATCGTCTATTCTTGGTAGTTGAAAACTGTCCTTCTTCGTGACGTCATTCAGTCTTCTGAAGTCCACACAAAATCTGGTGGAACCATCTTTCTTCTTGACTTGGACTACTGGAGATGACCATGGACTCTGAGATGGTTCTATAATGCCTTGTTTTTGCATGTCTCCTAATAACTTTTCGACTTTGTCTCTCTTGGCTAAAGGAATTCGCCTCGGTGGTTGTTTTATTGGCGATGCGTCACCAGTGTTTATCCGATGTTGAACTATGCTGGTTTTTCCCACATCATTTTCTGACAAAGAGAAAACGTCCTTTGTGCTGTAAACTTCGAAAAATTGACAACTAAAGATTTTGTGGTTGTAACCATAGTTACGTTTCATTGTTAATAAAGGTATAAAAACGAAGATACGTGTTTTTATACGAGATGTTTTGGAACAATACCAATGTAACTTGGTATGTTGTATGGCATTTCGCCTTAAATAACTAAATTTGCGGCTTTTTTCAGGTCATCTAAAGTGTATTTTTAACTGAACAAATATACGTTCTTGGCACTAGAGACATTTTGCACCCCTTATTTTGCAATTCCGTTGTGGTTAACGTTATTCTGAGACTGCGCAGTAACGCAAACATGATCCGTTATCGTTATTAACCATACCGGACTCCCTTAATTACGGATGAATACCGTTATCGTTATCATTATTGTTAAACTGCGTGGTTGCCGGATTGTAGAAATTTTAATATCAATTATTTAAAAGGTTAAAAATTTTTTAAAAATTTTAATTAAAATATCATTTATACCTAGGCTCTAATTAGCGAAAAATCTATAGCAGTAATAAAAATCAAATAGTGTTAAGAAATTAAAACGGACTTGCACTGTTACGGATATTCTGAATCAGTAATTAATTTAGATGTTACAATCTAGCACACTTGCTTTTTATTCTACTACCAAACCTAACCTTACTTTTTATGTTTTGCTTATACTCTATTGTTTGCATCTACTTTAAAAACGAAATCGACAGAAGTGTTTGCATATATTTAAATATGAATTTATATCTTATGAAGAATAAAAGTAAATACTGATTTTTCGTTAACTTTAAAGTGGGTAAACCACAGGCAAAAATAAGGTTATGTTACGAAAGCGCAGACGCAAAATATATTTCTTAAAAGAGGCTGTAAAATCTCTGTCTAAAACTGCTGCCGTAATCGTAATGTTTAATAACGATAACCATAACGAGGCCAAAAACGTCTGTTATTTTAAGAGGTGCAAAATGTCTCTATTTTTAGGCCTCCCCTAAAATGGTAAAATTATGGGGCGCATTCAGATTAGACAATGTGGGGGTAAACTTTACCCAGTTTGTGACCTTGGCAAACGAGTTTATTCCCTATGTTTGGTTTTCATAAGGTCTTGCTTATTGGGCCTTTACCGGGCGTCGATTCTAAATGCGCCCATGGGTATTTTTACCTCAATAGATGTCTCATTTCTAACCCTTAATGCGTCTTAAATTTACCCCACGACTTTTTTACCCCTGCTCTCATACTCTGGTTGAAAAATACTAATTCCAAGAGCGTCGGACGCCTACGTGTAGGCTTTCGCCCGCAACGCGATTTTAACAAATTGAGAATCTCAACCAGTTTAAGATCTGCGGCAAAAGTTAAGAAGGCAAATTTAAAAGTTTTGATTTAAGATTAAAATTAAGAGAATATCCGGATGGATGGACCGTTTTTCATAAAATCACATTTTAAGTCCAGACATACCAGCATTTTGTAAAAAATAAAAAAACTTTTTTTCACAAAATTATTGCTTGCTTGCTTGATTATGGCATTGTTGCTCGGCAATTGCCACAGAAAATTTTAAAAACAGTTTTTAACCGTATAATAAAGTTAAAGGAGCTCACCAATACCGTTTTTAATAATTGTACTACATTTTAATAATTTTATCAGAAAAATGGATTTCTTTTATTACATACAAAATTCTGGTATGTCTGGACTTAAAATGCCATTTTACGAAAAACGGTCAATGATATTGATTTAAATAAGCTGTACCTTTTTGTACAAAAATGATAAAGGAATTAATCGGTCAAAGCAAAATGTCGAATTTGTCACCCCTATTAAAAATGCATACATTAAATTTAAAAAAATAATCGTCGCACCCTGTATAATTCCGACTTACTGAACAGCCGTTTACCTATGGAAAGAATTACTACTATGAGGTTATTTAGTTGCCCAAATATCTTTGGTACTGTGGCAACAGTTTAATTGAAATAAGTTTTTTTTCTACCGACTTTAAAGGTCAATATCCTAACAAAGCGCGACAGAACTTTTTTAATATGAAGTACTAAAGTTGTTTTGGCTCACTCTATCACTCCTATCATTTTTGACTTCACCTTTCCGAACACCCTGTATATTATAGGTGTCTCATTTTTTACCAAAGAATCGAATATCCACTTGACCCTACGTTATAAATGTTGCGCGTTTTAAATGAATTACATTTACTTTTAGACCTTTGGGTTCTATGGTCAATTCCAAGTGTTTTTTAATAATCCTTCCTCCTATCCTTTATAACCCTATAATATAAAGTCAATATCTTTACCTACTACAAAATGGCGGTACTTTCAAAATTACCCAAATATCTGATTGGAATGGGTATTTTCTTAACCTTTGACTGGTGACGTGTTTTTTTACAACGTTACTGGTGACGTGGGGCCTCACAGGCATTTACATTAGTAGTCGTATTTGGTAGAATTAGGTTACGGGTACAGACTTTTATCTTATTATATACTAACTACATATATTTACCTATAATTAAAACAATCTAAATATAAAAAATTAACTATTTTTCTATAAGACACTCTTATTTATATTTATTTATACTGACGACCCCTTTGTACATATTGTGCATTTTAAGGTAATATATTCTATCTATCTATCTTAACCATTATTTAAACTACCAAAAACTCAAGAAATTGGACTTCTACATTTTTGTACAAAAACATAACAACATATGAACTTCTAACTTAAATTATACCTCTTTATACGTAAATTAGACATATTAAAACACTAAAAACTAAGAGAGAGAAATACTGCAGCTCATTCAGACTAACAGTTCCAATGGACGATCGACCTAAATACATATGTTCAGAAATATAGCCTGATGGAGTACCCGTCAACCATTTTTTGAATCTACAGAACCAAGGGAGGGTGCACCAAAATCCCACATACCTCACGTGACACAAGGATTAACATAAAGATTCTTCATGCAAATGTGCGATCTTTGAAAAATAAAGTGGATCAATTGGAAGCTTTCATCGCAGATAAAAAATTGATGTGTGATAACTGAACATTGGCTAGACGAAGAAGAAATTCGTACGGTCCATGTACAAGGATTTAAGCTGGCAGCTTTTTCAGCCAGATTAGCGTCAACTGGTGGAGGAACCAGCATTTTTGTTAGTACTAATTTGAATTTTAATGTGTTAAATTGTAATGTTAATTTTAATTTAGAAAAATGTATTGAATATTGTATGATAATTTTAAAAGATATAAATGTAAATATTATATGTCTGTATCGTAGTCCGTCTGGGCATTTTGACACCTTTTAGAGTCTTTAGATGGAATCTTGGAAAATGTTGGTACCGAAAGGCCCACTATCTTGGCTGGTGACTTCAATGTCAAATTTTGTACAGATGACATCAATGCAGCTAGGGTGCATGATGTGCTGGGAGGTTACAATTTGCACCAAACAATATTCCAAGCCAACTCGAGGAGAAAACTGCCTGGATAACATTTTTTCAGACTCTGAGATACAGCATGAGGTAGTAGAAGTGTGTGAGCTGGGTTTCTCTGATCACAGAGGACAACAGGTCAGTTTTTCATTAAATCAAGGAGGAAAAAAAAGTCACATTCAGGCCAATCACACAAAGAGGTCTGTTTTTATTTCATAAAAAAATGTCAGAGATAAGTTGGGAATTTGTAAATGTAAGAGAAGTGGATATAAATCAAAAGTTTGACAGATTTATGAGGGTTTTAGAGGAAGCATACTTTGAATGCTTTCCAGAAAAAAAATGTATAATGTGAGGGCTAATCAGAGTAATAAAATTAACTGGTTTAATAATGATTTGAAAGTTATGCATGACCAATTACACTTTTTAGAACAACTTAAAAGACAGTATCGATCACCTGATATTGAGGGGAAATGTAGGGACTTTAAAAGACAATACAAAATAGCAATACAAAATGCAAAAATCATGGCAAATAACAACATTATAAGAAACTCAAGTAACTCAACATAGTCAATGTGGTAAATCATAAATGAACATTGTCATATAAAGAAAAATTCAACTAAGCATTCTAATAATATTAATCCTAATACTTTTAATGATTACTTTTCTCACATAGCTTCTAATTTAATTAAAGATATCCCACTTTCAAATCTAAATCCAATAGACCTAACTCCAGTTAATATATTAAATACATTTTGCTTCAAACAAGTAACTTTTAACACAGTTCGAGATGTTATTAATAGTTTAAAAAATAAAAACAGCGTTGACAATATTGGACTAAATGTAAAGTTAATTAAAACAATAAAAAATATCAAAATTATTCCTCTTACCAAGCTAATAAATATATGCACCAAAGAAAAGATTTTTTTCATCTGTTCTTAAAAAAGCCATAATTTGTCCAATCTTTAAAAAAGGGGATTCGAACCTACCCGAAAATTATCGACCCATCTCACTGCTCCCCATTATTTCAAAGATTGTAGAAAAGTGCATGGCACTACAAATAGTACATTTTTTTGAAGCTAACGGTATGTTTTCCCAATGTCAGTTTGGTTATCGTAAGAATAAAAATACTGTTTTGGGCATTTTAAATCTTATATCATTTATTATTGAGTCTTTTTATAAGCTACAATTTAGCTCTGTCCTTTTCTACGACTTGAGCAAGGCTTTTGACTTGGTCAACCTCTTGCAGAAACTTGAAAAGTATAAATTTAGTTCAGAGAGCGACAAACTCATAAAATCCTATTTGAAGGATAGGGTGCAGGTTGTGAGAGTTGGCGGGGTGTCATCGGCGGAGAGTGTATTAAATATTGGAGTACCACAAGGATCAGTACTGGGTCCAATTTTATTTTTAATTTACATAAATGATCTCCCAAACATTAACAACAGGCTAAGTATACACTCTTTGCTGATGACACTAAGGTAGCCTTTGCAGCTGATAATATTGAAGGGGTGCTGCAGGGTTCTGTGGAGGCGCGGATCAGAAATGAGCAATGGTTTGCAGCAAATAAGTTGGTTTTAAATGACAATAAGACCAACCAAGTAATTTTCGCAATGAGAGATGTGGGTGATCTAAATGAGTGTGTTAGCAAGATTAGATTTTTGGGAGTTTCATTAGACCCAAAACTTCAATGGGGCTCACACATTAACAACGTGTGTAGAAAACTAAATAAAAGCCTGTTTATTCTGAAAAACCTTTAAAGGTGCGTCTTACCAGAGACCTTACATACTGCTTATCACTCCCTTTTTTACTCGCATCTTTCATATTCTATCCTAGCCTGGGGTCATGCGGCTGACACACACCGGGTGTTTGGCTTACAACGAAAGGCTCTGAGGGTTCTTGCAGGTCTGGGTTTTAGGGATGAGTGCCGTCAGGCTTATAGAAGGCTTGGAATCCTCACTGTGCCATCACAGTACATTTTGGAACATCTTCGTTTTTTAAAGAAAAATACCAACCTTTACACAAGTCATGAGGAGATGCATGGTTATGACACCAGGCATAAACAAAACATGATACCAGCATATTGGCGTCTGAGAAGGTGCCAAACTGGACTGGGATATTGGGCAATACATTTTTTAATGTATTGCCAGAAAGTATTAGAATCTTGCTTGAAAACTGTTTTTATTCAATACAGGAATACCTTAGGTATAATTTTAACTTTAATTAGGAATTATTTTCGTGTTTTCATATTTTAAACTGTTGTATTGTGTAAGTATTCTTTTGAATTAGTATAAGTATTTTAATATTGTTTGTTTAAAATAATGTTTGTTATTTATTTCTTTTTTAATATGTGTAGGATAAGGTTTTATAACTATTTTTTTTTCTTAACACTGCTGACGTGTGTAAATACATTTGTATATTGACATAAATAAATAATTTTGAATTTGAATTTGAACAAAAACAACTTTTGTTTTTTGTAGCTTGAACATGAGCTTGAGTAATGTTGGGCCTGAGAGGCCGCTGATAATTATTTTTTTATTCTCATGCTTTACCTACAAATTTTACATGTAATTCAATTCTTTACAACATTTCCTTATACAATTTTGTTCTATTTTTATATATATATAGACTGATCATTCCGGGAGTATATCCGTTGGTCGTTTGTATTCCTTGCGGAATTTTGCAGACGTTTCGCCAAGATCACACTTGGCATTTTCAATGCTTTCTAACTGGTGTCATATGATTGACTCATTGAGTCAGTGAGTTAGATAGCATTGAAAATGCCAAGTGTGATCTTGGCGAAACGTCTGCAAAATTCATATATTTATATATATAATTAACAATATAATAATATACAGGGTGCTTTATTAATAAATATACACTTTTTATCCTACCCGGTATATTACCACTAGTATTATTATTTAAAAGATTTTAAAAAAGCTTTATACCACATTAAGTACATCTAACTTTATGAGTTTCGAAAATACAGCAATCCCGATCAGGTATTTGGGTAATATTTAAAGTACCGCCCTCAGTTGTCCATAATTATTTCTCAGTAAGTTACAAAATTTAAAACAAAAAAATGTTTCTTAAAATCTTTCAATATTTGACCTTGAATATCTTTTTAATGATTAGATTTATTTGAAAAAATATAAAAGACCTTTTTGTAGAGAAAATTCAATTTCCTACAAACATGAGGCAAGATATTTTTTCCTATATAGTAAAGACCAAAATATGTACTTTTCTTTTAATAAGATCAAAATAAAAAAATGAAATCAGAAGACGTTTCTATTAAAATTTAGAGCTAATACTTGGAGATAATTTTTTGAGGTCTCTCCCAACCAGTTTTTTAGAGTACAAAATAAAAACAAAAGTTTTTCTTTTACCCACCCTAAGTAAAAAAGTAAATTAAAGGTAATTGTGCCGTATAAGATTTTCTGCTGTTTTTATGATTTTTAAAATATTTTGGCTTAGATGTTATCTTCTATTTGTTCTTAGTCATAATATAATGGCGCTGTTATAAAATATTTTGTATTTTTTTGTAAAAAACAAAAATTTGAAATTTTCGGAAGTTCTTCACTTTTATTCTGAACATTTGGCAACACAGCTTATCTGTTCAACTTAACGCATCCGAGTTGTATATGTAAAGGATTTTTTAATTAAAATTTAATGAGCCTGAAGTCATGGTCAGGTTAGTTCTGGTTAGTAGCAACACCTTTTTTTTAAATTGGTTTAATAAGGGAATTTAAAAAAATAGATTTGACAAAAAAATAAAAATTATCCAATTCTGTATGTGATCTTGGCAAACATTTACTACGTTTATATCGAATAGTTCAAGCTGGCTTGAAAACAAAGGGGCTTTAAAGCGATTTCCAAGACTACGTGTTTATTTCGGTGGCTTGAAAATCGAGGTCAAACACAGTTCAGGCCATCGTCGTACGCATGCGGCAGTTTTGAATCCAACTTCACAGTAGACATTAAATGAAAAATAAACCTCCCTTTTTAATTTGTCCCGTTTTGTGTGCTGTTGTTGGTTTGAGCGTGTTTTAAAGTTTTTTCACCTGTTTTTCCACTCATATTTTGTATAAAAATGTCAAAATCATATATGAAATTGACACTGATAACGTTCGAGGAAGCATTCATCTGAAGTTAGGCAGTTATTAATCCCGCTTGAATCGTTTATATCGTGTTTTTATCCGGCTTCAGTGAAGTCAACCCTACCTATTTTCAGGCTTGACTTAAACGATTCAAGTCACTTTCAAGTGCGTTTATATCGCTTTTTTAAGCCACTTTTAAAAGCCGCTTTGACTCAACCTAGCTTCAACTATTCGATATAAACGTAGTAGGTAATTTACTTATTTTACCCAGCTCAGCTTATATAATTAAAAGTAGAACCAAATATATATTTTTTTTTAATTTAATAAGAATAATATTGTAATTTGCCAATAAAATTCTAAATTTTATGGGCTGAGGGACCAATGGTCAATGGCCTATTGGGAGACCAATAAATATCATATAGGTAAATAAAAATAATTAAAAAGGATCTAAAATCAGTAAGTATCAATATTTAAAAAAAAATCTTTGAAACGGCAGAAAACCCCTATTCGGCACTCTTACCAAATTAAATAGAGACAATGGAAGTAAGAAATTCTTCTATTACTACCTAATCACTGTCTACCACATACCACATTATATTATCATATTCACAACGAATACCAACTTACCTATCAAAATCCATAAAAGAAGGATTCAAAATAGCATCAGCATTAGCATCTGTATTAGCATTACTTAAAAATTGTTCAATTTCAAACATATTTTTTTCCTGTTCCCTTTTACTAAGGAACAATTACCAGGTCTATTTTCCATTACCATATTGTCAAAATCGTCATTCTCTTTTTAATTACTTTAATGGAAGAATTATTATCAACTGCCTTAGGTTCCTTGCTGGGGCGGAAAGGAGAAGTAGAAAATGTTAAGTCCCCTTTGTTACACCCTACTTCATTATGTATTTTTCGACGATTTCCTTCAAAACAGATGGTATCTCTACGTTGTCAGAGTTTTCCATCGTAAAATATTCAATTACTTGCGTTTTACAAAAGAATGTGGGCAACAATATAAAATGCAGAAAGAAAAACGAGTCAACAGAATTTACTAATCATAGTAGTATGTACAGTACATATTTTGGAGTTTGGACATGGCTCAGAAACGCTCTATAGAAAATTAAAGAAAACTATACACAATTAATTATTTTACCAAGAAAGTAAAGATGGTAAAAAATATAAATTTATTCTAAAATTGAATTGACAACTTTTGATTAGATAGAGATCCGATCATCGGAGAAAAAACAAAAAGTATTTTTATCCTAATAAAGCTTTTTCAGAGCATGATTACCGGAGGATCTAACCCGAGTAATGCCTAGTCCTCATGGTCCTCATGTACGGTAAAATATTGCGACACCTCGGAAGTCCGGAACCACGGGACTATAATATCAAAAAAGTTACAGATCCGTGAGAGTGAGCCCACAAAAAGAAAAATGGCGGAGCGGAGACGTAGGGTAAAATATTCTGGATTCTTATTGGTTGCGTAAAAGAATTCAGCCAATGAAAAACCAGAATCTCTTTACGCTACGCTTCCGCTCTGCAGTTTTTCTTTTGGGGTAGACTTTCTCTGACAGTTCCGGAAAAAAGTTAAAAAAGAACTTATCACGAAATCCGCCCATTTTCTGGTTTATTTTTGTTCTTGTCGGGTATTTTCGTTAATATTGTGAGTTTAAAAGATAGTAGAGAATTATTGCAAGTTGCCTTATTAAGGTCAGGTATTATTATTACCGGCCTTATTTAAATTGTGCTTGTACCCACAATTTAGAGTTATTAGAAATCATTTTGACAGTACCATTAACCTAAAAAAGGGGAAAAATTTCTTTATTGTTTTGTGTTGTAGGGTTTTGATTTACACAATTACAGAATTACATTTGAAAAAGCAAGGTTTTAATTATATTTACTTCTAAAAACTTTTCAGTTTTGTGCTCGGCAGCCGTTCGGTTTACACGAACAGTTCCGAAGTTAAAATAAGACCAAAATAAGGCGCGACCTAAAACCGACATAAATAGAGAATTATTGCACGGCGAAATAAGGCCAGGCACTAATAATACCGGCCTTATTTTGACATCTGAGCTTGCGCAGATGCATGGGAGGATAAGGACTCCCTTATTAGGTATAGTGTCTGGCTTTATTTATATCGGTTTTGGTCTTATTTTAACTTCGGAACTGTTCGTGTAAACGGAACGGCTGCCGACCACAAAATTGAAAAGTTTTTAGATGTAAAAATACCTAAAACCTTGCTTTTTCAAATGTATTTCTGTAATTGTGTTAAACAAAACTCTACAACACAAAACAATAAAGAAAAACTACTAAAATTTGTTACCACTTTTTTTAGGTTAATGGTACTGTCAGCATGATTTGCAATAACTCTAAATTATGGGTACAAGCACTATTTAAATAAGGTCGGTATTAATAATTCCCGATCTTAATAAGGCAACTTGCAATAATTCTCTAATAAAGCCAGGCACTATCCTTATTAGGGGAGTCTTTATCCCACCATGCATCTGCGCGAGCTCAGATGTCAAAATAAGACCGGTATTATTAATGCCTGGCCTTATTTTACTGTGCAATATTTCTCTAGTATTATTCACACATAACCGCACCGAGCCCGGATTCAAGGAAAGTGGAGTAAAATAATTCTGAAAAATTCAAAATCCGTTTTCATATCCTTAAACATATAAAAAGCATTTTTGTCAAGCTTGGTCTATTTTTTTTATGTATGTATATCTCCTTCTTTAAATAGCACAGGGTTTTCTACTTATCTCTCTGTTTCTTTTTATCGAAAATTTGAGTGTAGTATGGTTTAAACTGTGTACCTTAGTTGTAAAGGTTTATTTTATGATCAGGTGTAATTTAAATCGTTGTATACCAGACTCATCTCTTCTTCCTGCAATTTAATTTAATACAAAACTTTTTGCACTGCATCCCCCTACTTTTAACCAGCGAGACACAAAGCTGCGGGCAGCCCCGGATCTAGGAGGGACAAACCGGGGTGTCTGCCGCGGGTGACACCTTCGAGGGGCAAATTGAAGCATGACCGTCGATGACCGACGTGTAGTGGATGGTCACCACTTGTGTTTGCAATCTGGATTTATGAAAAAATGGATAAGAAGTCGTGTTTGTAAAAAGCGAGGATCTTTTTTTTCTTCACTTTTCATTTGAGATAGTTTTGGTGTATTAGATATGGGCCAAACGATAAAAAGAAAACCTTTTTTCCTTTCCCAAAAAAAATGGCAGAGACCAATTTTTGTCCCGCCTAAAAAAATTAAATCCGGGGCTGACTGCGGGCTCGTTGCGATTATGTGTGGCCCGACCTTTAAGGATCCGATTACTTTATGAACACGGGTAAAGATTGGCTGATCCTTTTTTGAACGGGTTTTCATGGATCGTGTTAACATGTCAGAAAATAACAATCATTTTAGGCGAAGAACCAATTCTAAAACGGTATTTACCAATCGGTTTTGTTGACGTTTAAACAATGTATTATACGTGAAATAAAAGAGTACCTCAGGATTATAGGTTTTAATTAACTTAGAATATAACTACGAATATGATGATATAACTGACATTGACATAATAATTTGTAAACGTAGCTGGTATCTAAATACGGGGTGTAATATATATAACATTTACTCCTGCTCATTTTGTCAAATAATCTTTTAAATAGGCGGGAGCCTTTCTTTCGCGTACTGGACGATTTAAATTATTATCAGAATTCTGGTAATTTGGAAGATCTAGTCTTTGAACTTCCATTGGCTTCTCCAGTCTTTGAACTTCCATTGGCTCTGATGGTGACACTTATTAACTTTTGAATTGTGTGATCTTCTCTGGGCGCCAAGTGACGTGTAGACACTGTAGTTTGATAATCTAATATGTGCGTAATCAGAGTTTGCTTCTAAAAGTTGAACTTCTTCAACCAAGGGTTAATATTTATTTTGTCTCACATGTTTCTTAAGAAAAACTGGTCCGGGCTCTTCTATTAAACATAAGAGCAACTGATTTTTGATCAGTAATAACTCTAAAAGGATGACCAATTTGGAAATGTCTCCATTTTCGAATAGCTTCTACAATAGCATAGGCCTCTATTTCCACCAAAGAATGCCGCTGTTCTGATTTTGATAAAGTTCTTGAGAAAAATATAACTGGTTTTCCTAATTGTGTTAACTGAGCGGCAATGTCATATTCAGTGGCATCTATTTCTACTGTGAAAGTGGCGTCATCGTCGATTGAAGTTACAACAGAACCAATTACGTCATTTTTTAATTGATCAAATGCTTTTTCTTGTGCTTCTGATAATGGAAATTGCTTAACTTCAATAAGTGGATAAATCTTTTGGAAAATTTATGGATAAATTTTGAATAATGGGCGAACATACCCAGTACTCTTTTAAGGGAGGCTCTCTCTGTAGGCAACAGCATATGAATCAAAGGACAAAGTCGGTCAGCATCTGGCTTTATAGTTTTTCCTTCTATACTGTATCTAAGTATATTTATTTTAGTCATAGAAAACTTGCATTTATCCTCGTTTAATGCAAAGTTATATTTCTTAACAACATCTAAAATTTTTGTAATGATGTTCTTTGCTTTTTCCACAAATTATTACGTCATCTAAATAAGCATATGTACCTTTTAACTCTTCCTTTTGATTATATTATTTATACTTCGCTGAAAACATGCAACTCCATTAGTAACACCAAAATTTATTCCCGTAAACTAGTATAAATTTCCATGTGCTTCAAATGCAGTGTATATTCGTTCATTTTCTAATATTGGAATCTGATCATAAGCGCTACGTAGGTCTATAGAATTAAAATATTTGTACTAAGAAATTTTGTTCACAGTGTCCTCAATTTGAGATAATGGATAGGCATCCAACAATGTAACTTTATTTTTGTTAATGAATAATCTATGGCCATACGTTTTTTATGATTTTCATTAGTTGTTACTAACACTTGCGCCCTTCACGGAGAGTTGCTTGGCGCGATAATATTTTCTTTTAAAAGTCGACTTACTTCATCTTCAATAAATTTTGAATCAAGGGAAGAGAATTTACGAGATTTTATTGCGATTGGCTTACAGTTGTCTGTCAAATACGCAAATAGTGGAATTGGTTGTATGTTGGCCAGGGATAAATTACATATTGAAATATAGGACTTGTTTTCTCCAAAAATAATTTCTTCACCGGAATGCTGTTTTAAAATATCTGGCCTATAATTATATCAGCACATAATGCTTCGAAAACAAAAAGTTTAACATTTTCATAATCATAATTAAACATTTTCAAGTTTAAAACACAAAATCCTTTTACTGGTGAACTTAGAGCCGATGACGCCATTGCACCATTCATTTTGACTGGGATTGTATTAAAGCATCAATTACTCACAAAACTACTGAAAATGCAACTATCAGACGAACTCCATGTACCTAGTAAAGAATCAGGGACTGATCCGTTGACTTCTATTTGGACTATTGCTTTTGACAGGCAATTAGCGAGATGCAGCCGTTATCATTCTCAATAAAGTTGCTGTGGTTTTATTTCTTTCCTCTCTTGTTGATATCTGATTTTGGGATCTACAAACCTTGGTAAAAAGACCATTTTTACCACATGAAAAGCATAAAACATTCTGTGCTGGACATTTATCTCGGGTATGTCTGAGGTTACCACAAAAATAACATTTTGAAAAAGAAGCAGCAACAGTGTTGTCAACTTTTGTTGTTCTTGAAACTACAGCATTTTTGTGAAAATTAAAGGCAGTTATGTAAGACTCAGATTGATGTTGAGCCATTTCTAAAGCCCTTGTAGAATCAAAAGCTTCTTTTAAAGATAAAGTGTCATGTTTAAGAAACCGTTGTCTTATCTGTGATGAATTAAGACCTGCTATAAATGAATCTCTTATAAAATCTTCCCTGTTTTAATCTGCAGTTACAGCTTTAAAATTGCAGTTTTTACTCATTAGTTTTAAGACTTGTAAATATTGGTCTATGGACTCACCAACTTGCTGTTTTCTTGAAGCTTAAGAGGGTCTAGCAAAAATCTCATTTTGTGGTTTTACATATATATACGTTCTGGTTTTAGTAACTTATCCTTTATTCCTAAGTTAAATAAACTAAAATAAAAGCGTACCTCAGGATTATAGGTTTTAATTAACTTAGAATACAACTACGAATATGATGATATAACTGAAAAAAACATAATAATTTGTAAAGGTAACTGGGGCGCATTCAGAATCGACGGTAATTACCCGGTAAAGACATGCGTAATATGCAAGACTAGAGTTGTAATGAAAAGAACGGAACAGTTCTTAAGAATTGTTCAGAGGTAGCCTGTTAAGTGAACTGTTCTTTAAAGAGAACTGAACAGCCTGTTTTTTTTTTGAACATCCTGATTCTATTCTATTCTATTTTTTTCTTGGTTTTGGTCCCTTCAGGTCCAATCCACCACTCTCCCCCTTCCGGACTATGCTTTCCAGGGCTTCGTCGGCGGAAAATCTGGATAATCGAGCTCGTAGCTCCCAGAAATTCCAAAAGAAAACAAATAACTCCACAATCGATGCAATGCATAAATTGTCGACTGTCTAACCAAGATCTGCTACTGGTGTTACGTATAACCTTCACTTTCACTACTGACAGTTCCCATGGCACGCCCATCTATTTCCCGCCATTTGAGAAATACCTCGTGTTCACCACCAAACAGGATACCATCAGCTTATAGGAATTTTCGCTCACAGCGCTTAGATCCAGAAGAAAGATGCCGTCAATTTAGCGTGAATCTTTCCTTGATCCCCGAAGGCAAAAAACGTTAATACGACACCTCTAGCCGCCACTCCGGGAAGAACTTTGTAGTCCTCTACGCACGTCCGCACTTGAACATCCTGATGTTCTTTCTGAACCGAACGGAAGCGCGTTGTTTTTATGTTCTCTGTTCCCACTGGTTCTGTGATCTGCGGTCGGTCTAGTGGACCATATTCGCCATTCCCGTTTATTTTAATCGAAGAAACTCGAACTTGAGCTTAAAGTGCTTGAACTGTTTACGCTAACGATCGCGGTGCAATGTGGTTTATGGATGGCTTATGGTGCTGTTTTTTTTTAATCCATGTTTGGGATAGTTTGAATGGATAATGGTGAACGGGTGAACCAGGAAAAGAATATGTTGATCATTTTATTTAGTTAAAGAATATAAAGCGGGCATAAAAGTTTGTTCAATTTCCACCTCATTGTTAAAAACTTGTTAAAAAGAACAGATGAACAACTGAACAGGTTTACGGAACCTGTTCTTGGGTAGGAACGGAACTGTTTAAACCTGTTCAGCATTCTTGCCTGTTCTTTAACAACTCTATGCAAGACCTTATCAAAACTAAACATAAGGAACAAATTTGTTTGCCAAGGTCAAGGTTGGGGTGAAGTTTACCCTCATTTTGTCGAATCTGAATGCGCCCCTGGTATCTAAATACGGGGTGTAATATATATAATAATACGTCAAAGTAGTCACCAATTATTACCGCGGTTATAATTGGTTGAACGCCTAATTTTGATGATTGCGATTTGTAGTGATGCAAATCGTTACTTTTTAGGACTTGTAACGATTCGTTACTTTAGACCTTAGGACTCGTTACTTAGTTACTTTTTGTACATTTTATTTAGTACCTGTACCATCGCCTTCTAGATGTTAGAATTGTACTAACGGCTCATTCTTGCCACGATGATCATCAACCTACCTGTAATTGCTGCACCGGTGAGTGACTCCATCTATCAAGCAGTAGATTAATTAGTTATAGATCTTCTGTTTTTGCCTTGTTTTCAGGCCTTAGTAACATAAACTTATAGACAACCAGAGGGTCTTTCCAGTGACGAAAATTTTTGTGCGTCACGCTCTAGGGCTTGAAGCTCTTGAACTGCTCTAAAAAGTTAGTCACTGGAACGCATCCTTAGACAAAGAAAGAGAGATACTTTAAGAAATTTTAAAATTTCGTTGTTTTTAACCTTTCTTGGCTTTATAATAATAATCTCTTTTTAATATCTAATTCCATTTTAAATAAATAATTTTAAAAATCCATCCTTAATCATAAAAAACACGTTTGAAGCACAAAAACCAAAAGAGGGGTTGGTGCATGAGGGGCAAGGGGAAAGAAAAACGGAGTAGCTCAGGTGCATAACACTTTCCGTCACTGGAACGCCATAAAGTAGAACGAAATGCTCCTGAGCTACTCGGGAGCGCTCTATTTGCGTCACTGGAAAGACACTCTGCTGTACATTACACAAATTTTAAAAAATGACAATTTGTAAAATTTAGGTTAAAATTACTAATCAATTTGTTTGTAAATGTTAGTTTTTTACTTAAATAATTAAATGGTGCTAAAAAAGTAAAAGGAATAATCTTTGATGACCAACGCTAAATTTTCTGCTCTTGGCCATGGTAAAACCAAGTCTAAACAACTAAATAAATGCAAAACCGTTATTAGCAGAACTATCCTCCAAGAAACACAACAAGACTGAGAAAACTACAACACTAGTTTTTTCATTATATTAGCTGGTGCATATAATATGTAAGTATAACCAATAATAAACAAAATTAAATGAAATTCATTCAAAAAAAAGATATAACTTTAATAGATAGATAGATAGATACTCCTAAAACAAATATTTTTAATATTTATGTTTTGTGCAGCACTGTTCATCTATAAAATTAATTTTAAACTACTTTTTATAGCTCAGTTTCTTCCAAACAATATCTACAATTCATTAATCTTTCACTTTTAGTTATTATTAAATAGTAATTTATATAAATTACTATATGAAGCAATAGTAGCTATATAGCTACTATTGCTCTTGTTTACCCTTTTAACGAGTCACAAAAACTCACCAAACAAATGTGGCATTAGCTGTAAATTTTTATTTGAACTTACCAAACCTATCATTTTGTATATCAGTTTTTATACCTTAGGTTTACCCTACAATCTTTTTGGCTAGTATATTTTCTATCTGAAACAACAGTCTTTTATTTAAAAAAAATTATCTCAATAATAATTGGTAATACATAATAACAACATTTTTTAGGAAAAAAGCTATTAATGATTTTTGAAGATTTTGAAATACCTACAAAACTTGGAAAATTTCGACTGGTGACAAACTATATTTTTAATGAAAAATTCCTTAAGTCCAAATAATGGAATCCATAAATATTAGTTTACAGACTGGCATGTTTTTATTAGAAAAACCTAATTGTGTATTAATTTCAAGATTGCAAACTTTAAAAAATCTGATTGTTATCAAATATAGTTGGTTATGAAAAAGTCTTTAAATAAGGGAGACTTTATACAAACAGATAAATATCATAAAAATAAAACAAAAACAAATTAAGAATAATCAATTAGAACTCACATATTCACCACATAAACTTTATTGGGAAGTTCTGATTAACTCTTTTGATATTTGTCTTAAAATTTTCCTTTTATGCACATGATAATTTTAAAACCGGCGACCCAACGTCAAATAAGGCCAGGCACTAATAATACCGGCCTTATTTTGACATCTGAGCTTGCGCAGATGCATGGTGGGATAAAGACTTCCCTAATAAGGATAGTGCCTGGCTTTATTAGAGAATTATTGCAAGTTGCCTTATTAAGCTCGGGAATTATTAATACCATTAACCTAAAAAAGGGGGAAAATTTTTTAGTTGCTTTTCTTTATTGTTTTGTGTTGTAGTGTTGCAGCAAAAGCAAATTTTTAAGTATTTTTACTTCTAAAAACTTTTCGACTTTGTGCTCGGCAGCCGTTCGGTTTACACGAACAGTTCCGAAGGTAAAATAAGACCAAAATAAGGCACGACCTAAAACCGACATAAATAAAGCCAGGCACTATCCCTATTAACTCTTATCCCACCATGCATCTGCGCAAGCTCAGATGTCAAAATAGGCCGGTATTATTAGTGCCTAGCCATATTTTACTGTGCAATATTTCTCTATTAATAATTCCCGAGCTTAATAAGGCAACTTGCAATAATTCTCTATTTTTTGCATCACTAATGCCTATTTGCACCAATCAACCCCTAATAAAAGAATAGCTAGGAAACACCTAATTTACAGGGAGGATCTAAGGAACCCCTAAATATAAATGAGTTGCACTCGCCTGTTTATATCCAGTGGGATTCTTAACTTCTCGATACGAGACGACTCGTTCGATATCGAGTTCTCGGTATCCCTTTCGAAACCTATCGAATACGTAATTCTCATATCCATCGAGTCGTAGTCCGTAGTACAGCGTAAAATTGGGAAAGTTATGTTGGCAACTACAATTTTTTGACATATTTGCAATGTTGACAAGTTTTCCTGTTGACCTCTTTGACCTTTTCATTTTGTGCTTTTAGTATTTTTTATATTTTCATCTATTTTATGAGTATTTTATTTTATTCTTGTCTATTCTCTTTGCTTACGAAATATTTATGCGTCGCAATTTCATTTGACAATTAATTTTCAACCAATCAAATTGCTTCTTTGTAGTATACGTCACCTCTCGGTCGGTACCGAGTACTCGACATCGACTCGAAACCTATCGAAAATGCGATTCTCAATTTATATCGACTCGTAGTCCGTAGTAAAGAGTAAATTTGCACAGGACCGTACGCAGAGAGTGGAAAAATAAAGACTCCAGGGGCGCATACAGATTAGACAACCTCGTAGTAAAATTTACCCATTTTGTGACAACGCTTATTGCGCATGTCTTTAAGGGGCGTCGATTCTGAATGCGTCCAAGGTAAGTAAACAACGAGGCTTAGGCATGCTATTTACATAAACCAAAAAAGGCTTAGACGACACCTTCAATAAACAACCCATGAGGTATTTTTGGGCTCCTGAAGGGGGGGCAACTGCTCCCATTGCTTAATTTATAAATTGACGTAAAGTACGAACCCTGTAAGTTCAACACAGCTACGTCATTATCAGCCAAATGTTTACATACAAAAGAACCGACTTGCTATGTATTTTTTACCAAAGACATCGCTTAATTGTAGCACAGAATAACTAGCTGCCGCAATTTGTAGATATATAGTTTTTGTACTTGATGAGATGTGTGTTTGGGGCATTTTGATGCTATTAAAGTATGACGTAGCGATGTTTAACTAACAGCGTTTAAACTCTACCGTTTCCGCTCAATTACGTTCGCAACTTAAATTTATCGCGTTTAATTTAACCATTTATAATCGTCGTTGCCGTATTTGGCTTGTTGTTTAATTAACTTGACCAAATTTAAACTGTTGTTATTGGTCGTTAACAGACGTTTGTGATCGATAACAGGATTGTTTCATTAACAATGTTCAAACTGCAGCGACAGCAGAAGCGTAACGGCAACGACAACGATTTGTCAAGTTGAAGCCTAAACTTTATGGCGTTTAATGTAATCATTTATAGGAAAGCGTTGTCGCATTTGCGTTTATTGTTATCCTTTGCTAAGTTTTAACGAATTGCCGTCGTTGTTCGCAGACGTTTGTTTATCGACCAATAGTTTTTTTCAACAATTTGCAAAAGTCGGTAAGGGCGGCAGCAATACGGTAACGACAACGAAACGTCAAGTATATAAATTAAGCTCAAACTTTATGGCGTTTAATAAGGCCTTTTATATGGACGCGTTGCCATATTTGGCTTGTTATTGTTATCCTTTGCCAAGTTTTAACTTATCGTCGCCGGCATAGTTCGCAGACGTTTGTTTATCGACCAATAGGTTTTTATTTAACAATTTGCAAAGGTCGATTGGTAACGGCGCGGCGGCAGCAATACGGTAACGACAACGAAACGTCAAGTATATAAATTAAGCTTAAACTTCAATTTACGTCTGGCACCTACCCTTTTTTTTAACAATTTGAAAAGTCGACGACGGCGAAAGCAAAACGGCCACAGAACGAAACGTTAAGTTTATAAACTTAGTATACATTGATAAGAGATTGTTGTAAACTAAATGTCGTTTGTTATTTTGACTCAAGAAGATAAACTTTAATAAGTTTATCTCCTTGATTTTGACTTATCGCTTAAGGTGCTTAGAGCGAAGGTGGCCCAACTTTGTTATGGCAGTAAACAGCTGATACATGTGACGTCATTGGTGTCATTTTTGATTATATTCAAAATTTAAAATATAGTTTATACAATTATTGTTAAAGTATTTTTTTTCACTATTTACTTACTAATATAAACATGATTAACACGACATTTACAAAACACTAAAGAAATAACGACATTCTTTTTCTTAAAGAATACCTTTGATGTCACATATTTCAACTGTCCAAATGAACCTTCTCTTAAATTCAAATTCAAATTCAAAATATTCTTTATTGTCCTAAGAAAATAAATAGTTCCTGTTGACAAAAAGAAAAAAATATAATAATTAAAATATTTACAAGTAAAACACACAAAAACACATAATTCATAAACTTTTAAGAATCACACAAAAAAAAATATTCTAAATACATACAAAAAAATATATACAAAAAATACACAAACACTTTAAAATTCAAAACTGTCAGAAAAATATTCACTTACATCATAATAAATCTTGCCCAACAGTAGGTTTTTAAGTTGGTTCCTAAATTTTTATAATTTGGTAGAGATTTAATGTACAAAGGTAAGTGATTGAACATTTTTTTGGAATTGTACAGAAGAGAATTGCGCACCAATGTACTAGAGGGTATTGGTAACACCAGATTATGACAGTTTCTAGTGTTATATGGCGTCTCCTCTCTTCTATATTCTTCCCGTCTTTTAAAAACTAAACAAACAGACTCCAGAATATACAAACATGGTAAAGTTAATATTTTAATATAAGCACTTTGCTTTTCGCTTAGAGAGAACTAGGTAAAAATACAATAATTATAAATTATTTATTGGTTAATAAAATGTCGATCTTCTTTTTACATATATATTGTACAATTATTTCTCTAAAACTCGGAAGTAATCTAATCCTTGTACCATTTGCTTTCGTTTGACAAATATTACATTTTTAACCAATCAAATTTGGTGTATTCCTTTTATGCTCTAGAACCGCCCGAAATCGTTCTTGAACTGTCAAGAGTGTCAAAACCGTCAAAAATACAATAGACTGCAATTAAAAGGAACACTTTTGGTGTCGTTCCGGGCGGTTCTAAACCCTAAAAGGAATACACCAATTGCTTCGTTATTCTTCTCGACAGCATCGAAGGTCCGAGATGGTCGTCGAGAATCGGCCTGCTGTAGTTAGAGAAATATTGCACAGCGAAATAAGGCTAAGCGCTAATAATACCGGCCCTATTTTGTCATTTGATTTTACGTAGATGAATAATAGGATAAAGACTGCCTGAATAAGGATGGTGCTTGCTTTTATGCATGTCGGATTTAGGTCGTGCATTATTTGGATCTTAGCAGTGTCTTATTTTAACTTCGAAATTGTTCGTGTAACCGAACGTCTGTCGGCCACAAGAATTGTTGTATCACTTAAGACAAACAATGGGCGCATTCAGGAGTACTCAGCTGCTTAGCCGCTAAGTATGCGGAGTGTCAAAACTTTAAAATTTAACCAATAGGATGGCTTTATTTTGACAGTTTTGACACTCTGCTTACCCAGCGGTTTAAGCGGCTGAGTACTCCTGAATGTGCCCATTAAAACTAAAATGCTAACTTGGCGGATTTGAGCTTTTATGGAAAAACTGGTAAAATAAATAGAAAAATGGGATTTGTAGCACTGCAAATCAAATACTAAGTACCAATTTAGCTTTCAGTCAAGAATTGAGTGCAAAAGAGGAGGGAAATAGTAAATACAGGTTAGTTTTGGTTATCAAGTCTGATGATGAATGTGTCAAAAACGAAACGTGTCCGACTAAAAATTCTTTTAGATTTGTAATCAGCGCCCCAAAAACTCCCGTATACCAAATTTCATTAAAATCAGCGATGCGTCCGGCGGTTTGTAAATAATTACAAAAATGTTATTTTTTAATTTTCAAATCACTAGAACCGATACTACAGTGTCCGCCGATTAAGAATAAGTCTCTCTTTAACCTTTTTAGAAGAATTTAAGTGTACAGCCCTCATTTTGAAAAATTAAAATGAAAAAAACTTCCATTATTTTAATATATTAACTAAAACTACATACCAATTTTTGGTAATTTTCTAGAAACCGGCGGCAACTCCGATTTTGACGAAATTTGGTATACGGGGTTTTTGGGGCGCTGATCACGAATCTGAAAGAATTATTTGGCGGAAACGTTTCGTTCTCGAGATATCCATCATCAAAGTTGGTATTTGAACTAACCTTATTTTTACTGTATTCCGCCTTCTTTTTGCACACAATTCTTGATTTAAAGCTAAAGTGTCACACAATATTTGATTTTCACCTGTTAAAACCCCGTTTTTCTACGTTTTTTAATATTTTGATAATGCGGCAACCATACATACACATAGGGCTTCATGGCACACTGGGATTAAAATAAGTCAAAGTATAGCTATGCAATTTAATGCAAAAATAATATAAAATACGTAGAAAAACGGGGTTTTAACAGGTGAAAATCAAATATTGTGTGACACTTTAGCTTTAAATCAAGAATTGTGTGCAAAAAGAAGGGAAATATAGTAAAAATAAGCTTAGTTCAAATTTGAACTTTGATGATGGATATCTTCGGATTCGTGATCAGCGCCCCAAAAACCCCCGTATACCAAATTTCGTCAAAATCGGAGTTGCCGCCAGTTTCTAGAAAATTACCCAATTTTTGAAAATATATAATGGCTCTTTCATGAAAATCAATGAAAATTTAAGCATTTACAGGTATCTCTCCCCTAATATGGTAACTTGCAATAATTCTCTAAGCTTCTCGACAGCACCCTATATAGCTACCGAAATTAAATGACATACGAACTCGGAAGATATCGACTCTCAAATAAGTTAAGAATCACCATTCGGTAGCGTCTCGATACGTTACGACTCGAGACGGCGGTTGAGAATCGGCCTGCAGCCTCGACGTATTTGCTGTATTCCTTTTATACTCCAGAACCGCCCGGAACGACACCATAAGTATTCCTTTTACAATTTTTTGACATTTTTTCATGTCGTAGAACCGTTCTTGACACAATTGACAGTTCGGAGAACGGTTCTACAAGGTAAAAGGAATACACTAATTGCTGCTGCGAATTTATTTGCGGCCAACGAAAGAGAGATGGAGCTAATTACGGCAAAGAAGCTCGGCAAGTAATGGAATTTAAATGGGAATATGGGGTTTAAAGTATACTTTTAGAACATTGTGCTTATTTGTTAGACTTTTTCGACTTTTTATAAATAGATTAATGAATTTTTAGTACATTATATACATATTTTTAAGTATATAATTGCTGTAAAGTTATTTTTGTTACTATTATTGGATGTTTTTTATTAGATACCGCTTACTTCAATCTTTAATTAAAATATTTTTTTATAAATTAACAAACATTTGTTTATCCTTTTTCTAATGTAGTTTTTATGATTTAAAAGTATATTTTGTGTTAAAGTAGCTTTAAAAAATAAAGAATTAAACCAAAGTCGGTCTATATAGGGTCGCGACATTCGGCCATATTGCTTTGACGTGTTATGATGTCACATCTCCCATTTTTCGGTCATGTTGTTCAGTGCCGAAGACAACAGTTTTTAATTATTATTAAGTCGTAAATTATTTTACTTTAAATAAAAAACATTTGGAATTACACCTTTCAACAAATATCACTTTCAAAACAATGCAAAATGAAATGCGCAAATTCTAGACGCCACTGGATTGATCATCAGCTTTGATTTTACCCAGTCTTGCCAACTTTCCTCCGTGGAGTGCCCTTCCTTGCGTCCCCGACCTCGAACCGTCTAAAAGTTGAGGATATGTCGCAACCTTATAAATATAAACTAACCTTGGAATTAAAAAAATGTTTCGAGTTTTAAAAAAAGTTTTTAGTATATGCGGTTTTTTTCTGAATGAAACACGTCACCTCATTTCCAACCTAAAAAATAGCAAATCTAAGGATCTCTTTGGCATTAACACCAAAATCATCAAGAATATCAAAAACTTGCTAGTTAGCCCACTAACCAAACTAATTAACATAGCTATCTCACATAATATGTTTCCAGATATTCTTAAAACGGCCAAAGTTATCCCTATTTATAAAAATAAGGGCTCTATTGATGAATGCACAAACTATAGACCAATATCTATACTTCCAATACTCTCCAAAGTATTTGAATCAGCTCTGAAATTACAACTAAATAATCACTTTGAAGACAATAACCTCTTCTTTCAGAAACAATTTGATTTTGGAAACAAAAAGTCAACAACCCTTGCGATAAATAGTCTTGTTGGTCTTGTTCAGGAGGGTTTTGAGAGGGGTCTTGACACTTTTTCTTCTTGTCTTGATTTATCAAAGGCATTTGATTGTGTTCAACATGACATGATATCCTACTGGAAAAACTGCCCTTCTACAACATCAGTAATTGCACAATAAATCTTATCAAGTCCTACCTCTCAAACCGGTTCCAGTATGTCTCATATGGGCGTGAGGCCTCCAGTCTAAAATTGATAAGGCATGGCGTTCCGCTGGGGTCAGTTTTGGGCCCAATCTTGTTTCTTATTTTCTTGAACGACCTGCCAAACTTCCAGCAATTTATTGAGATAAGACTGTTTGCGGATGACAACACGACCCTGGAAAGCTACCACCCGACAAACTTTAAAAGTACAAATATCCTTGAAACGCAAAACAGTATTCAACAATGGTTTCTATCGAACAAGCTTTCCCTCAACCTAACAAAATCACAAAACATGAACTTTTCTCTAAGACATGGGCAAAATCACCTCCAAGCAGACCTGTGTAACGAGGTTGTTTTTCTGGGGGTGACACTGGTTGAAAACCTCACCAAAAGATTAACTCAAGCCATCTACTTAATAAGGAGCCTGTCCAATTCTGTGACCATAGATACATTATTATGTGCATATCATGCCTGCTTTGGATCCAGAATATCTTATGCCTTGATTGCCTGGGGTCATTCGGCCCACAGCACAAGGATTTTCTCTTTACAAAGAAAATGCATTCGAATAATGTCCGAAATCGGTTACAGGGATGATTGTAGGGAGAACTTTGTCCATCTGAAAATTCTTACTTTCCCCTGCCTGTACATTTTACAATGCCTTGTGTTTATAAAACAAAACATTCATCTGTACCAGAGTCATCAAAATGTACATGATCACAACACACGTAACAACTTAAATATTGTACATAATTATCACCGACTTGCTAGATCTAGAGGAGGCACAAATTATTTTGCTATTACTTTCTTCAATGCTCTTCCTCAGTGTATAAGGGAACTTAATGAAATAGCTTTTAAAAATGCAGTCAAGGGATATCTCCTCAAGCATGCTTTCTACTCTTCTGATGAGTACTTAAACAGTGCCTTTAACTTTAATCATGCCTGCTAATCCTCCTTGGTCTGGAACAGTTTGTTACGATAGTTTATCATAAACAATATGTAAATTATAAAACTCGCTTCAGGACCTTCCTAGCGACTTGGTCCTTGCCCAAGTGCATAGTAAATTCTGTCAAATGTATGTTTAGTTTTAAAGTGTAATATGTTATATTTTAAAGACTTTCTCTTAATTTGTATTTAAAAAATGTTTTATATTATTTTTTTTTGTATTTTAACTTTTTCCTATTGAAAACACACTATTTCTTTCCTTTTTTATTTTGTATCTATCTGTCCTTTTTCATTTTGTATCTTACTCTAATAATACATGCTCATTGGTTAAAAAATCTCCTCTGGCTACGGTGGCGCCACCTTAAGTTGCTCCTTTCGACGGACACTTTTTATAAAAATAAAACATTCAGATGGTTATCCTCCCCTCCACCATCCATAGTGTTTGTTTTGTTGTCTGAAGTATCTAACCCTACTTTATTATAAATGTTAGTGTTTTGTGACTAATATCAACTAAAATATTCACGCTTGCTTTCATAAAAAAGTACCAACATTTATTAAGGAAACTGTTAAAGATCAGTAACCCCTAATAGCAACAAAAACCTATATACCTAAGTGTGAAACTGTATTTAAGAAGAGTAGACAGCAGAAATGAAGCTACCCAATAATATTTTAGAAAAGCAGCTTTGTTCTGTTTGCATGAAATACCTTTCAGTGGGACCCATTAAGGTATACCCAAACCGAGAGGTCAAATGTGGTCGGTGCTCTGAAAATGGTGACAATGGAACAGAATCTCAACTCTACAGTATGATGGTTAAAAACATATTATTTCCCTGTGTAAATTGTTTTGAGGGATGTAATAAATATTTAACCATCCGGGATATGAGAGTCCATGAAGAAACTTGTTTAGAAAGTGAATATGATTGCCCAATATGTGACCAGTTTAAGGGAAGTGCTTATAGTTTAAATAGACATTGTCAGATGTATCATCAAAATAAAACATTGGCAAAACAGAATTTAAATTTTTTTATTAATTTAAAGGACGGTAACCAGCAAGATTGTTTTTATTGTTCTGTAAATATGCTACCTATTTTTATACATTTTAAATTTGAAATTGATTTTGCAAAAATAACATTTGATGTTAGTTTTGTTGGCAATAAATATGAAGGTGATATTTTCTACTCACTTTCCCTATGTTCAGTGGATAATGAAATTCAATTTAAATTAGCTTCTGTGCCATGCTCTAAAACAGCTTTAGTTCGTGAAGTAAATCCTGAAATTGATGTGTCTAAGCTATCATTTTCCCAAGGTATTGCTTTATGCAGATTGGAAATTCATGAGAAACCTTTAATTGAAAATTATATTGGGGATAAATTACAAGTTGTTGATCCCCTTAGCAACCCTGTAGTGCTAAGATGCAATTTTAACTGTAGAGGAAAATTTTTTGATGGCAGTAATAAGCAGTATTTTCCAGCAGTGTTTTATATTCTGGGTATGTCTTGGAAAGTCTTTATTCTAAAAAATCAGAAGTGGGGCAAAAGACTATGCTTGGTGTGTTCATAGAGATGGTTAAGAAGGAGGAGCAAAAGACTCAGTCATGGGAAACTTCAGCAGATTTTACTTTGTTGTCAAAGAAAACCAATAAAACTCTGTCTTTTCAAAAACGTATATTTCAACCAGGTAGTGATTATGGATTCAGTAATTTTATAGAATGGGACTTTTTATTAAATCCTGATAATGGATTTGTTGATCATGGTTCCACAATTAAGTTTGATGTCTTATTAAAAAATGATTTACCTCAAAAGGATTTAAAATGTACTAAATGTTTAATGCACTGTAATAAGTAGATCACTTGAAAATCAAATACATGTAAGTTAAAATCTTTGTTTATTTTTTATTAATTATATAATAGAACATAGCTGATGTCTACAAGAAAAATGTATTAGCTTAATTGTAGCTAAATCAGATTTCTTTTGCAACGAGGTTAAATACATTATTTTGGAAAAAGTCCCGTAAGTCTCGTCCTGTTTTAATCTATTTGACCAAAATTGGCAAACTTTAAGAAAACACATCTACCTATTTGCCCTTAAAAAAAAAAGGCTGGTGCAACAGATAAAAAGTTATAAGTTAAATAGTGTTCAAGTTTAATTTGGCCCACCCTGTATATTTTTGGGAATTTATTTTTAAAAATATTTTTAAACTCATTGCAGTAACTCAACCTTAACTCATTTGAAAAAACTTACTTAGGACGGTAAATATTGAGATAAATATGATGTTGAAAACTTTAGACGAGTCTCAAGAGGATATAAAAAAACAAAAGAGTGTGGTCTCTATTTTTCTGGGACTACTTGATGCAAAATTTATCGTTTATTACATTACATTGCACTCTAGATTGAAAATTAAAAATATTTGGAGGTGAGATGTGAATAGGTAGCAAATGGAATGTGATTGTGAATTGTTGATGAATGATAGTGGAATGTCATTTTCTATTTAAAAAGTAAAAATATATGTGGTGTCCCCTTTAAAATACGAAAGTTAAGCAACAGAAAACAATTGAATATGTGATACAGTACACAGGCGCCACTCTGGATATAGCAATGCTTGTTTTTAAGAGTAATGTTTTAAAGTTAGTGCTTTTTCTATATTAATTAATACCATCTAATTTTTAAATATAACAAATTTGGCAGAGTTTTGACATATTTTGAAAAAGGCTTGAGATTGGCAGCCGAAATTTTAATCTAGAGGGCATTATGCAAAAATAATATTTTCAATTCTTTATTAGGACTACAAATTCCAAAAACCAACAAAAAAAAAAAAATAAGTTTAGATGTCCATTGAAAAAGTTTAGGCAAATAAATTTTAATTTGGACCCTGTCCACTGATCCAGGGTAAAGGCATATAAGCAGGAGTTTTTCTCTTAACTATCGAAAAAGGGAGATTCCTTTTTTCATTATGATATCATGTTTAGAAAAAGACACAATTTTATTTATTTATAAATTTATTACCTAAAAGTTTACAACAGTTTAGGAAAACAAAACGAGAAATAAAAAAAAATGAACACAATCTTTATTATTAAAGGAAAAAAATTATAAAATAATTTTGTGAATCACAATATTTTTAAGATAAAAAAATATTTTGTTTCTGAAATTAAAAAAATATATATTAATGTTGTAATAATGAATGTTAAAATTTGGAGCTTATTTTCCAGAGAACCAATTCTTTGCTTCTATCATATAGAAAATACTGTGGAAAATCTGTCTTAACTTCCTCTACGGCTACATTTTTTAAATCATTTAAACGCTCTAAAAAATAATCGTAACAGGGAGCGCATGTATCACAATCGCTTATAGTAAAGACGTATCGTTTTTCCAACGCTACATATACAGTCCTTTTGGGTGGAATTTCTAGCAGTCGTCTCACAGTATTTAAAAAGGCCTCAGTCAGGCGGTCATCGTACACCACTAAAAAATAAATAAAATATATTAAATTGTTTACATTGGATTCCAAAAGGACCGAGCCGTATAAAGGTCTGAACACACATAACCGCAACGAGCCTGCAACTGTGCATCTCGCTGGTGAAATGTAGGAGGATGCGGTGCAAAATTTTAGTGTTTAATAAAATTGCAGTAATATAAGTCTGTTATACTACGCTTTAAATTACACCTACTTAATTATAAAATAAACCTTTACAAATAAGGTAACGCAGTTTTACCCATACTACACTCAAAGTTTGGATAAAAGGGAACAGAGATAAGTAGGAAAATCTGTTTTATTTAAATAAGGAGATATACATACATAAAAACAAACTCAGCTTGATAAAAATGCTTTTTAAAATTTTGAAAGCCATAAAAAGGGCTTTTAAATTTTTCAGAATTAATTTCTCCCACTTTCCCCTATTACACAAATAAGACAAAAATTCTTTTTTTTAACTGTACTGGGTAATATCTAGATGATATCTATGTTATCTAGACTTTTGCAAGAACCAATACCTATAAATTTTTTCCTATTTACCGTATGTGCGCCTTATTTAGTGATTTAGACGTGGATACCACCAGTTTAAATCAATTCATCAAAGTTGTGGATGAGAGGCCCTTTTTAACACAAGCAGTCTAGCTTTTTTTAATTTCTACTTATGTATTTATATTTTTAAGCAAATGTTTTTATTGTCGTACTGTATTGTAGAGATTGTTATACTAGTTTAGTTATGCACTAGTTACATATGTAAATATTTTTAAATCCTATAATGATACCTAAAATAGTACTGTAATAATAAATAAATATACAAGTCTTAAAAACAGAATTTTTATTGTCAAGTGGATTTTTTAAATGAAACACCACAGGGTGTTTTTTTAACAATTTTTGAGTCTTTTTGAGGTCCAAACACCTCATTTGCTACTAGCTCGTCACACCACCCCCACGTCACTTGCTAGCCACTTCAGTGCCCGCCGGGCCTCAAGGATGTGAAACAACACTCCCCTTTCCATTTTTTTACAATATGGCGGCCAACTGTTACACTGACATTTAAAGTTGCCATGGATATGCCAAGAAATGACGACTTTGCTCATACCATCGTTCCATATTTCATTACAATTTACGAACGGTTCAGATTTTAGATTGCGTGGATGGACTTTAGGTCATCACTGTAAAATTGTAGCTTTGCACCTCTCAGGTTAGTCAAAGTGGCTGCAAGGTCTTAATGGGTGTTCACACGGTTAGATATGCCTTCGAGCCTACCTGTAGCGTTTGTGAGTAAAAGCTAGTTTGAAAGTCGTTAGAAATTGACCAATCAGAACACGTTTCGCTAATCGCATTTCGCAAGTATATGAACTAGGCGTTACACTATTTGTATCTAAATAATGATAATATAGCCGCTAGACTAGGCGGATTGGCGAACTTACCATCAGCTGCTATTATTGTAGATATTTTCGGTAGCAATGAAAGTATTATTTCCGGCAAACTTTCGGCCATAAAATCCAATTCGACAACGTCAACAGGATGTTTTGTAAAATGTTTATTTCTAGCCACATTTGCTTTTACTATTTCTAAAATATTACCTCTGTCGATATCTAAAAAACACAAACTGCTGTCATTGGAGTAAAAAAATGTTTTTTTTTTTATAGGATTAAAAGCAGCTTTTTAATGCTTAGGCATATAGTCCCTGGGCCAGTAATGAAATGGACCTCATGATAAGAACACTTAGAACCTTTATAGGAGGGCTTCTTCTGACGAGTCTACCACGAATATTTATACCTCCATATACGAAAGCGGCGCTTTAACTCACCCGGGTCGGGTGTCGGACTGGACTTTTTGTCGGACAAGTTTACTACAATTTGCACATTGTGCCAAAATCGTAAGGGTTACAGTCACGTAACCCGCCTAGTCCGATACCCGAAACGTGTTTGAGCCTTATGGTTTCATGACTGTAACCCTTACCATTTTTGGAAAAATGTTTACGAATTACATGTAAAACTTGTCTGACGAAAGAAGTGACGCGTTCACCCAGTCCTACACCCGAAACATTTGACATTGACAGGCTGGGTTAATATTCGTGGTAGACTCGTCAAAAGGAACCTCCTAAAAAAATTAAAAGTGAAGATGAATGAATGAAGTCTATTTCATTACTGGCCCAGGGACTAAAAATATGCTTTTAATTATCTTTAAAACAGTATTTACAAAATTTGGTATCTAGGAGCGTTTTTATTAGTGGCACTATTACCAACTTTTAATTTTTGTGCTACATCCATATTTATTTTTTTGTTTTAAGAGAATGATCACTTTATTTTTCTTGCAATAAATTGAGGGATTTAAAATATCTAACCTCTGAGTTTATACAAAATTTATTTCTACTAGTTGCTAAGATAATATAACAACAAAAGTTATAAAATTTAATTTCTCTGTTATTAATGAAAATACACACTAAATTCGACACGCCTAATTCATTGTAATAAAAATAAAAAGGACATTCGATTTAAAATAATTAAGAAATAATATGAACGGACAATTCGGAAATCTGACAACAGTGTCGATATAACTATAAGGGGCCTCCATAAATTACGTGAGACATTTAGGGGGGAGGGTAAACTCACCATGGTGGGAGGGGCGGGGGTCTGTGCAAATATCACGTAATTTTTCTGCAGCTAGGAGGCCGTTCAAGTATTACGTAAGCAGATTTATCACAATTATTAACCCCCATCCCTCCTCGATGTCATCAAAAGTAAGCAAATGTCTTACCCCCTCTCATGCTTACGTAAACATTTGTATACCGGTATGAAAACCAAACCGTCGACCATACACAAATCAGGCACTGAATCCCTTCCACCGACTTGCTATGTACTCCCCTAATTTACCGCTGCAACGAACGCGCTGATTTCAGTTAGGAGCTTTCTCCGGCCCACCGCTTCCGCCTTTCGTTGGATGACGATGCGAGCAACACACATCCCAACACGAATATTTACTATGCTTTTAATTCCCTATGGTCGACCAGTTGGTTTCCACACCTGTATGCATTTTTCTTGTAATGTATTTCGTCTTTTTATTGTTTTATAAGCAGCAGTTTTAATTCCAAAAATAGGAAAATAGGCTTAGGATGGAGAACTTTAACGCACAAAAATATTCATTTAGACAAACTTTACTGACACGGTATTCAACATAGAGCAAGGTACAAATATTACAATATTAAACAAAACAAACGTTTTTTAAATTTTTGGTTTGTATATTAATGTCTACATCAAGCCATTAAAATACAGAAATACAAAAAAATCCCATAGTTTATTATTGTGACCAGTCGACAGAGTCAATCATAGGAAATGAGTCGGTCTTATGAAGTCAGTGTTTCAATCTCGCAGAGTAAACATCCCTGAAGATGCCTTGAGCAATCGATGGCGAAACGTCGGTAAACGATTTCAATTTGACGTGGCTCCAAACTCAAGAACCAAGATTCCTCAGTTCTAGTACTTATACCTAAAATGGTTTTAACACTCACTTTATAAAAGAATCATAGTTATTTGAATTTATTTTTGTAGCAATTATTATTCTTCAATTTATTAGAAACAATATTAAATTCATTATAGGACTTTGCTGCTAATTTAAATTTACGCCACACTTCGTTCACTAACTACGTTTTGTATTTGCATGAGATTTTTAAAACTTAAAAAAAACTTGGTGTAACTTGGATTTACATATCCATATGAAACTACATTTCGACCTTGCGCGCAGTAATCCCCATACTCAATTCTAAGCGAGTATAGTTAGAACCAGATTTAATTCATTCTGAGAGCGATGCCGCCAGGTACAAAAAAAATGATAAAGTAAACAAACCTTTTCGAAAGCATATAGCCTCTGACAGAGCCTGATTACATATTTTTAGATAAATAAATAAAAACATTGCGAAAACACGTATTATGTACTTAAAAAACATCCTCTTATTTCGTCTCTGGCCGGCTATAAAACTGTCGCGCGTGGGGTACTCGTCTGGTTAAAAATTTTTAGCTGCAATAAATCATTGTTCCCAAAAGGGTTTGTTTACTTTATCAATTTTTGTGTACTTGGCGGCATCGCTTTCAAAATAAATTAAATTTGGTTCTAACTTTACCAAAACGTATTCGATTTGTGGAAATCACCGAAAATGTGTATAGTTTTAAAGCATGGTCGCAGTCAGGAGTACTCAGCCGCTTAACCGTTGGTAACCGGAGTATCAAAACTATTAAAGTCACACTATTGGTTTAATTTCACAATTTTTATACTACGCTTACCCAGCGGCTGAGTTCTCCTGCATGCGCCCCATTGTGTCGGTGGGTTGCCATATGTGTAAAACAGTAAAAGCTGCTGCTGTCGTAATTACCATCTAGACCCCCCACCCCCAAGTCATCAAAAATAAGCAAAACTAAGACCCCCCGCCCCCTATAGTGCTAACGTAATACTTGAACGGTCCCTAGAAACAGGAAAAAGTTAACAAATTTTGGGCCAGGTCTCCTAGGTAAATGTGATGCAGTGTTACTTTTTGGGTGGAGGATCTTTGTTTTGCTCTTTAAAATTATTTGGCTTTAAAATTAATTTCGGTGTAAAAAATGGTGTGTTTTTGCATTCCCATAAATAATACGTGAGATTAGGGGATTGGGGAGGGGGTGGAAGAAAATCTCACCAGGGGAAGGGGGTTAAAAATGTGAAAAAATACCTCACGTGATTTATGGACGCCCCCTAACTAACAGTTCCGCATGCAAAGAAACCCCCAATTATCGACTTCTGTAAACGCAGCTTTTAGCTTTTTTACAGTTATTTAACAGTCGCATCTGGGGCATATTTGTGTACCCGGAAAATCTAGGGCAGGGGTCAGCAACTGACCCCAGCTTTTTTACTTAGATGTGGGGAATCAGCGTTTAACCTCATAATTTTGGAAAAATAGTGGACACTTTTTTATAACACTAAATCAAAATGTATGTTTAATGCTGCATAATCGTTATTTTGCAATCCTGCAAGCTTCTTTTCTAGTAATTTAGTGGTCACATCACGACCGCTTCTAGTTGCAAACACTTCATTAGTAAGCCATACTTGCCATGCAACCCATCATAAAAACGTTGTTTAAGCCGGTACTATTTGCAACAAGCTTATAAATTTTGCATGAATACACTTTTAAAGGATCAGGAATAAAAGTCATAAAACGATATTTAAAATTTTTTAAAGACTAAAAGTTATAGCAAAAAAACTACGGTGGGGTCAGTAACTGACTGTTAAGTAAGTGCTGCGGCAATTTTTCTCCAAAAATGTGGTGTTGTCATACTAATTTAAGTTTAAACACATGGGAACTTAGTAAATTTGGCTCGTCCAATGCACTGATATAAAATAAATGGGACATTCTATTAACAACAAAAAAAAATAAAAATGTGGTAACTGTGTTCAAATCAACATGACAAATAGATATATATATTTTTAAACGGATCAAGCGGTTTGAAATACAGGGTGTAATTTCATTGATAGCTAAATATACAGGATATGATTCCTTAGCCCATTTTAGGAAGAAAAGTTTTTATTAACATAGGTCCTAGACCTCCTCACTTTTAAGTTATAGGGTGTTAAAGTTTTAAGAAAAAAATTGTATTCTTTTCATAACTTTGAAGCTGTTTGAGGTATTTTAATGAAATTTGAAATGCACCTACTAAGCACCAATAGAATTTTTTAAATGTAGATTTTTAAATATTTCTACCAGTGGCGTCCATATGGGATGAATACTGAACACTTAAAAAAGATATGGTACGCCATTGCTTAAAAAAAAAATTTTTTTGTTCCTCATTTATTTTCCAACAAATTTAATTCCTTGCCTTTTTTTTCCGATGTACCGTTTTCCCATAAAAAAACACAAATAGGGCACTGGCTTACTAGTTTAAAATCAATTTCGCTATATCAAACAGGCATCAAAAACGGTTTTTATTTTTTTACGCGAAAACGGTGCATGGGACAAAAAAAGATTAAAAGGATTTGAAATTTGTTGGAAAATAAATAGGAATTTTAAAAATAATTTTTATTTTTGGAAAAAGCAATATCGTTCCATATTTTTTTAACAATCTTCAGTATACATGTCGTACGGATGCCACTGGTAAAACTAATTAAAAATCTATATTAAAAATGCCTATTGTTGCTGAGTAGATGCTAGCCAAATTTCATGAAAATATCTACAACAGTTTTAAAGTTAGGATAAAAATCCGATTTTTTTTCTTATACTATAACACCCTGTAGCTCAAAAGTTAAGAGGTTTAGAACATATGTTAATATGAACTTTTCTTCCTAAAATGGGCTAAGGAATTATATTCTGTATTTTTAGCCATCAATTAAATTACACCCTGTACACAGGGTGATCATTTTTAGGTCGGCACTATTGCTAACTTCTTTATTATTGGAGATACGAAGTCACTTAAATTAGTAAAGTTGTAGTATTTTTCCGCTGATTAACGTGCTGCCCGCAAAAACAATTGAACATCGGGTTTTCGATTTATTGCAAAAAAATTACTTTTTGTAAATGGAACACCCTGTAAATTATATCACCATTCGAAAGTTCTATCAAAGAGCAATAAAAAGTCTCTATGTGTTATATTTAATTTTTAATGGTTTCGGAAATATGGCCATCATCGGGAATTTGATTGTAAACTGCCGTTATAAATATAGAACACCCAGTATATTGCATCACCATTAAATAGATAGTTTAAAGAGCTTTAAAAAAATGAGCTACTGAATAGCAGCATTACTTTTCTATAAGTAAATACTCGCACTTGTAAGCAAATGCTCGACTTTTTCATACGTTTGAAGTAAATCCTTCTATACCTTATACTTATAGGCAAAAGCATTTGCTTCTTTTTATTCATATTGCACAATAACTGGTTAGTATTTAAGGAGGTTTTAGGTTATTATAGAAAATTATGTCCTATAGTTATTAATTCACAGGCTGCTAAATTTAAAGAAATAAATCTTTTTGTAATGTTAACGTTAAGTCGCATTTTAAAGTCATCATCATCAATCATCAGTAAAAATTTATTGATTGCATTACGCGAAATACCTAGTAATTTATAAAAGAAATTATTAAATTATACATTTTTTAAAAAATAGGAGGTTGGGCGTAGAGTTGAGTATTTCAATACCTACATGCATCTGTGTCTTTGGTATTCGTTTCGATCAAAAATCCTCCTTCGGCCGGAGGCAAGTTTCATACAGGGTGGCCATTTCAGAACGAAACGGGGCTAATTTTGGGCACAGGTCATATAAGAAAAAATGCTCGTACCCGTCAATTTTTGATTTTAGGGGAAACATGTTTTTGCCACTTTCACCCCCTTAACTGCAACCGTCCAGCAGGGGTGACACTCGCCCCCAAAATTTTAAAAGAAAAGAGGAGGCGAGTGATACCTTATAATAAAGGTCTCTTGACTCTGATGACAACTGCAGAGCATTAAATCCCAGTCTATTGTATGTAGGTACTGCAATCGCTTATACCAAATATAGCTATATTAAATTTAAATAAACAATTAAATACACTAATTTTGTACCTGTACTTATCACATGACTAAATCTGGATCCAACAATGGAAGTAAGCCCCACACCACTTGCTAGTTCTAAAATGATTTCGTCTTTTGTAAACTTTCCTCCATTATCAAGTAGCCAATCAGCAAGGAGAAGTGAGCCTCTCCATACTTGAAGTCCTACTAGATTAAGAGTTGTACTGTAGCTATGTTCTAAAAAAACGTCACCGTTTAAATCTAAAGTCAAATTAATTAGTTTATAAAAAAAACTACTTTGCCAAAATACGTTATATTGGTTCTGGTTTATGTCTAAAAATCCCGGATGTCAACGAATTTATTCGACAAGCCATAACACCTAGAGTATTAGACATATTAAAATAAGCCTTGGTGTAAGAAAATGGTAGAGAAGAGGAATGTTTTTAAATATTTGTTTTAATTTTCTGTCACTTTTGGTTTTACCGAAAGTGGTCCCGGTTTTGAATGTACCCAGGCAACAAAAGTTATGACAATTTAAAAATAAGCAAAGGACTGCTGGTGGCTTGGAGTTTGTAATTGCATTTTGTACAGACTTTTAGAGACACCCGGTATAATAACTTCAATTAGCAGTTTTGTTTTTCGTAGGACTATTTTTTTTTGTTTAATAAGTTAATGGTGTAATGACTTGCAAGGTATACGTCATTGTTATTTACTGTTACAATGCAGTATAAATTTGTTTATAAAAATTTACCTTTGTATAGGTATTTGGTTAGGTTTTATATTGTCTCTTACTTTGTTTTAAAACTAAATAAATAAATAAAGTTGACAGGGATTAAACTATTAAATATATCATACTCAAATTAATTGTTTAGACAATTGAGTTCGAAGAATCGCTACGATTTATCTAGGTTAACGGTAAGGGCAACAGCACGCACAATAATTGAAAAATGTGCAAAACATTTAATTTTTGATAAGAAAAATATCTAAATATGGGCTAAAAATAAGACTTAAAAACGGAATGAAGATTAAAATATTCTTTGATAGTGTATTTCATTAACTGCAAAATATTTAAATTTATCTTTACAAATTATCGAGCTTTTTAAACATATAACGAATCAATGTTTTATTAAATTTATTTTTGTTTAATCTAAAAAAATCTATATTTTATGGTTCCTAAATCAGTTTCCTGATTTATTTTAATATCAACTTTCTTATATTTAAGTAGTCCTTTATTAAAAAATATTTATATCAAAGTTAATAACTTTTTCAAATAAAGAAAATTTAAAAAATATAAAAGGCAAAAAATGATATTTTTAATTAAAACATGATACCTATTTTTGTATGTCTATCAATATTCAATATAATACGTAGCTAGATCCAGCCTCATTTTGCACAATTATATTGAAGGCATCGAATTTAAAGGGGTGTCGTAGCGGTTAAATATTAGCCCATTTACCATCCCGCCAGGAAAATTTCATTGACGAAAAGTAACATTTTGTTTTTATACAAAATATAGGTAATACAAAATTTAAAAAATAGTGTTAGGGAGGTCTCAGTAACAAAAACATCGTAAAAAAACAATTGTTGCAGTACAGCTTGCTACAAAATTTGGCTTGGCATGATAAATATATAGGTTTTTAAGATACAGCGTGTCCTTGGAAGTTCTTACCAAATGGAAACTTTTTAATTATTACCTTTACGAAAAAATGTGCCTCTTTATAAAAAGTCCTGCTTGATCAGAAAATACATTTCCACAAAAATAATTGTATGTAACAGGGTGGCTTAAAAAGATTTTTTACCAAATAAATATACAGGATATTTCCTAACTACGGCACGAACCTTTTAGGGCGATTTTATGAAGAAAAGTTCCTATAATTATTTTTTTAAAGTCAATACAGAAAACCGTACTTTACTAAAAAGTTGTATTTTTATAATGAAGGCTTTATATAAAACAAAATATAAAAACTACATAAAAAGCCAGTGGCGGACATTTTTCTCTCAATAATATTGGCTGTTTGCCCACTGTGCGCCACTGGCTTTTTATGTTCATTTCATATTTTTTTCCTATAAAGCAACTAAAAATATAACTTTTTAGTTTAGTACATTTTTTTGTATCCGGCTTTGTATTTAGGATATTAAATAAAAACAGACTGAAAAAATAATTATCGCCCTGTATCTCAGTAACGAAGCAACATATGTTTATAGGAACTTTTCTTTATAAAATTACTTTATAAAATTACATAAGAAATCACCCTTTAAAGTTTGGTATCGTGGTTAGGAAATAAAATTTATTTCAAACAAGTTATTTTACATCCAACCTTTAAATATTTTTGTGGAAAAGTATTTTCCAAGACACGCTGTATAAAAAGTAGGAACTAACTTTTCAAATTATTTATTCCTAATGCAATTTTATATATTACATTTTTAAAATAAATTATTTAAATAAAGTTAGTATTTCTAACTAATCAATATTGTCATTTCTATTTCCATTGCCATTTAATTTTTAAAATTTTTAACTTTAAATTATTTACTTAAAACCCATCTGACAGTAAAATTTAATGCTAATTTAGTATATTTAGACTTTCTAATTATTTATTATTTTTTGTCTAAATGGCGCCAGCAACCAATAGAATTTTATACTTTTTAAAAATAATGGGACGTCGTTTATTCAGGGTGTTTCCTCATTGCTGTTGAAAAATCTGAGAGCCTATTCTACTACGCTAATTTTATTAAAAAAGAGATTGTTTAAACATATATGTAATTTCAAAACTGTTTTCAAGATACAGGGTGATATTATAAAAATATATTATTTAACAAAATATGTTAAACAGTTTTATTACAATAAAATGATGTAGGTTACCTAATAAAAGCTAAAAAATAATTCGGTAAGTCCTACCTACCAGATCAAACCAATCTTTTTGTTAGTAGCAGTTGTAGACGTTGTATGTATCATAGGCTATTGATTAGGTAAAAAAGGGTATTGTAAACTATTAAAAAAACCGCGGAGTGCTACCATTTGAAGGGGTGCGTTTATGAGAACGGGGTGAAAACAGCCGATTTTCAGTTTTTTGAGGTTAGGTCGAAAACTACGCACTTTTTCCAGGTAGTAGTCAATAGAAAAGTTGTAGAAAATGAAAATTTTTATCGAATAACGCTTACTGAATAAAAAAAACCTAGAAAAAAATGTGCTTAAAAAACGAAGCAAAAAAAACACGAAAAAACGCGATTTTTATTTTTTGTATTTTGCCCTGTAACTTTTTTCATGGGGATTTAGGTATAATACCTCCATCCTTCTCTTACAAAATCATGCTAAGTACTTCTTTAAGTAAGTCTTAGCGTTTATAGTATTCGAGAAACGTTTTTTTTAAGTTTGCCACTTATACCATTTTTCGGCAATTTTACCTATTTTTTCGCAAACAGTATTCTGTAACTTTTTTCTACGCAGTTTTAGGTATAGGTAATGGTATATTCAGCTGAAAGAAAAAACAATTACCTTTAAAACGATCTATTACAAGAGGCGCTAAGACTATTTATAAGTAAGATAACTATGGTTCTATCAGTCTTTTAACTTTCAACAATTTTTCCTAATCTTAAGGTATAATTTTTTTATTTCTCGTTTCTTATTTGTGCGTCTATGTATAGCTCGGTCAATCTAGATATGGACATAAATATTATAAGATTTCTTAGTTTGTCAAAAGTAACAAATTATTTACTCTGTGCTGTAAACTAAGTTTTTAGCAGACTTTTAAATACATTTTTGACTTAAAATTAGCCCCATAATTATTCATTTAAATTACAAAACATTTAAATTCATCATATGAAATATTACTTAAAAAGTACTGACTATATTATGATTTAGGTATTTATTAGCTTAAGGAGCCAAAAACGTAGCCGCCTCAAGCGCCACCTTTCCTCGGGCCGGCCCTGATTATGTGCCCTTGAACAACATTTGCCCAATGCTGCGTATACCCCTTTCCTAGCATCGCGTCCGCATTCCACACAGCGTCGAATTTTCCCTGCCAAGCGGCGCGGTGACTTAACACACACAAGTTGTGTGTGGCGGGGGAATAACTTTCTCTCGATTTGTCAGGTATGAGTATCACCATAAAAACTGTTTTATTATTTCAACGCATCAGTATCACTACGGCATTTCACGATGAAACTGAAAAATATTTTAAATATGAATTGGCTCCCCACCCGTTGTCCTTATTTAATGAGGTTGGTATGCGAAAATCACAAAAATTAGTTATTTAGAATTGTTTTACAAAAGTAGATATTAATTTTGACAACTTAAATGCTATATATTATACTGTTGATGAAGGTTATTTATTGCATCGTGTGGTTTGGATACATTCAGCAAAAAACTGGAAAAATATGTTCACTATATACGCAGACATTTTGGTCGACGAGTAATTGTCGTATTTGATGGTTATACAGATTGTACGAAAAATATTAAAGCCGCCGAACAAAGTCGTCGTATGGCAAAAACACCGGGATCTTCTGATATTGTCTTTGATTAATTTATGAAAGTTTCAACTGGCCAACAACAATTTTTGTCAAGTCTCGGTTAATTACAATGCTTAAAAAGAATTAACCGCTGAACATATTCCAGTCAAGCAAGCTGACAATGATGTTGATGTACTCATTATAGAAACTGCTATAAATTAATTCAGTCCAACTGATATGAATGTTGTTGTTGGTAAAGATGTGGATTTATTGGTATTAATTACCGCTCGAACTTCAGTTGGAAAAATTATTTATTTTTTGAAACCCGGTAAAGGTCAACAACCATCAGAAATATTTTCAAATATGAGTTTATCAGATTATCCTAAATGTAAAAATCATATACTATTTTTACATGCTATGACTGGCTGCGATACAACATCAGCAATGTTTCGAGGGGGTAAAAAAACAATTTTAAAATTGTTCAAAAAAGAGAATTTTATTACTTGTGCACAAGCTTTCGAAGATATCAACTCTTCACCAGAAACTCTAATCTCTAACGGAATTCGCTTTCTTTTGTCTGTATATGGAGCTCCAAAAAAGTTATTTGCATTGACTAATTATCTTTTGCAAAGCAAACACGTAATAAAAAACGTGTGTAATTAGCTTGTCTTCCTTCAACCGCGGCTTCTGCTCACCACCATTTTTATCGTGTATGTTACCAGGTTTAGGTCTGACTGGGTAATCAACTAGACCCAAAAGAATGTGGTTGAAAGCACGTCAATAATATATTGGAACCAATCCACCCTCTTCTTCCACCTGCGCCAGAAAACCTCCTTAATTCTATTTTTTGTAACTGCAAAAAGGGGTTTAACTCGAAATGCGGCTGCAAAAAGTAGGTTTATTTTGTTCACTAGCGTGCACCACTTGTCAAGGCTAATCGTGTTCAAATGTTGAATCTCCAACAGAAAAAGAATTTACTTTAACTCAAGAAGATGAGGAAGAAAAACAAATAGACGAAAAAGAAGATGGAGGAAAAGAAAAAGAAATAAATAATGACGATAATGATAAATAAGGTCTAGTTATAACTAGAAATCCGTTAAATTTTACTCGAATAGATTGTAGATTAGGCCTCCTGGGGAAACCACATTAAAAAAATGCGCTAGGTAAAATACCTTAAAGTTGGCGTGGAAACGTGTACATATTATGGAAAGTACAGCAAAAGCAAAAATTTTGTAATTATGTTTTTCTCAAAAATGGTTAGTATTGCGAAAAAAAGTGTAGGTACAATTTTTGTAGATAATTGCATGGCTTACAATTTTGTTTTATATACTTTTATCGTAAAACTAACCCTTTTGCTGAAAAAATAAAAAAACCCATTTTTGCAACTTTTGACCTTGAATAAATTTTTTAACAACGGGATCAATAGGGACTTTACAATTTCATAACAATGGTGTTTCTAACATTTATGCAAATTTTCAGCTTTCTGGGAATTTTTGCAAGGATACCCCTATTTTTACAGCTAAATTGACCGGGTATATATGTTGTAAAATAAAAAAAAGCATATTTCTTTACCTTTACAATGGTATATAGTAAAAAATGCTGAGGCTAATTCTAAACAAAATATGGTTAGTCTAAGTGTCATACATCAACGATTTTCGATCATTTTTACGTATTTTTTTTTATTAGTCTTTTTTCTACGACGGTTTAATAATGTATACATTTTAATTGTGATTTAAAACAGGTAATATCGCTTGTTACCCACTGCTGTTACCCACCTCCATTAATCCTATAATTTGGGTTTTGTATATAATTTTTCAACCCCGATTTCTAAATATGCCTCTTCAGCCAAGGTTACTATTTTTTAGTCACATATGAGTATAAAAATTTAAGATATGGATTAATTTCAATATTTATTATCAAAGCTCCTACGCCACAAGTTTTCTTGAAAACATAGGCTGTTGATGTACACAAGGATGTGCTAAAAACTGTGGTTGCAGAAAGTTAGGTTTTAATTGTTTCATGTTCTGCAATAATTGCTTAGGTATCAACTGCTAAAACTCTGATAAAAGTGAAATTTTGGAAGAAGATAGTAAAGCTTAGATAGTAAAGCATATCAACTTTCCGAGGGGGGCATATCATGATTAAATGTCCATATTTGCAAATAGGTATGTTTAGGTAAAAAAATAGTCGGTTACAAAGGATGTGGCATAAAAAGGGGGGTATGCCCCCCTTAATGCCGCCCCTGAGCTGAGGAAGAAATAGATGTTTAAATTGTTTTTTTTAATTAAGATTAAATTAGGTAAACAAATAAGTCTTTATTTTCATTAAGCATATATACCCAAATGCGCAAGGAAAAAAGTTATAACGAGGAATTAAGAAAATTTACGTTAAAATTATCGAAAATCGTTGCAGTATGACACCGAACCATATTTTGTTTAGAATTAACCTCGGCATTATTTACAATACACCTTTTTAAAGATAAAGAAATAGTCTTTCTTTTTTATTTTACGTCATATGTCCCTAAATGTAGAAAAAAAAGTTATAACAAGAAATTAAATATACGTTAGGTTAGATATCGTTGAAAGTAGAAAAGCTTGAAGAACCATATTTTACTCATAAGGCCAAAGAAAAGTGGCGCCTGAGGCGGCTACGATTTTGCCGCCCTTAGCTCAGAAATCAAGATAATCTAAATATAGCCACTACTTTTTAAGTAATATTTTATATGATGTAAATAAATGTTATATAATTTAAATGGGTGATTATGGGGCTAATTTAAAATCAAAACGTTTATTTTTTAGTAGGCTAAAAACTTCTTTTCTGACATACGATAATAAAGTTTGCTTTATGACTTTACTAAAGGACTAATTTAAAAACTTCTTCTGGTCAAAGAGTGTGTTTTATACATACAGCATACAGTGAGGACGCGTGGGCTAAAAAAATTCAATTTAAAGTAAGTAATTTGTTTTCTGAAAAAACACTTGAACACATTGATCCTAATCTTAAAAACTTCTACTTAGCGGCATTTTGTAAAGAAAGCATTAAAGGTTTTTTATGAACCAATGCCTATACCTAAACCGCCATTGAAAAAGTTATAGGTAAAAAGCATTTTTTTGTCAAAAAACCCTTTTTTAATTTAAAAGCGTTATTTCATGAAATATTTAATTTTCTACAACTTTTCTGTTGACTACTACCTGGAAAAAGTAAGTAGTTTTCGCCCTAAAATCAAAAATCTAAATAGGGACTGTTTTCACCCCGTATGTAATAATAAAACCCCTTTAAAGTTGTAGTTTCTTTTTAAAGTACATAATTAATAGCCTATTATATTTAAACTCAATTGTAATAAATGTCTGGTCGTGAACCTAATTGATATATTAAAAATAATTTTTTCAGGTTAACACATATTTATTTAAAGAAAAATAACTTTTTAAAAGCAATAGGATATAAACTTTGGTGGAAACTTTCAATTAAACAAAATATTATAACAAAACTAAACTTTTATATAATATGAAGAGCTGTTGCAATAATATAATAAAAAGTACAAGATTACTTTAAAAGAAATCAATTAATAATAAATCCTTTAATATAAAACAATTATTTTTATTTATTTTATAAAAAATTAAAAGTTAATACTTACTCAGAAATGGTTGCAACCCCTAAACATGTTTTAAAACATAAGTTTAAGGGCTTCCGGTTGAAAGTGTTTTATAATAGTGTAATCAATAAGTTCTTAACGAGAATGTCAAAAAACAAAATAAACTGTAAAAAAACTTTTATTGTTTCGAGAAAACTATTATTTTCTCTCGACAGTAATAAAACATTTTCAACCTTCCTATGTAATCAATTTTTAAAGAGCAAAAAAGGACGGACTTTCCAAAAACCTATATTCCACCTTCCTTTATAAATATTAATAAAGAGCAAGAAAAAAAAGTCCCCCTTTAATTCCACTGTTTTAAGAATTATAAGAAAAACGCTCTTCATTTGACAAAAAAGCTGCCTTCTAATTTTTGTCGCCCCTGCTGCATCCCTGCCAGGAACGGCCCTAATTGTAAATATGGAAATGAGAGACCTAGGTCACCTTAAACATGTAGGGTCATTACCTATTTCTATAACATCCTGTTTTTCAGAATTTTTTCGGGGTACTATTAGGTCACCATCAGAATCCTGAAGACTATATCCAGGAAGCTTAAAGGAGAATGTGCTCACCACGTCTAAAAAATTCGAAATAATATATTTTATTGCCTATAATTCATATACAGGGTGTCCGGAAATTACGCGTTAGGATTTCTGTGGGCGATTCTGAACAAAAAATGAATGCAACAAACTTCTTTACAATTTTTCGAAAACTCAAAATTAACGGATATACAGAATGTGGAAAAAAAAATCTTTTTTTTTTTAATAACTTTTTCTATTTTCGCCAAATTTAACAAATTATCCATGAACAACGTTTGCTTTCAAGGCTTGCTTTGTTAATTTTGAAAATAAGAATTTCCAATTAAACGTACGTAAATGTTTAAAGTCGTTTTTCTCGGAAACCGTTCATTTTGTGTTAATGCAACAAGAGAACCTTTTAAAAAAATATTTTGATGCTCTTTATTAATTTTATAATCAAATTTATAAAATGATTAAAACAAAAAGTTCTAAGTCATTTTTCTAAAGTGAAGGACAGTTTGGGCCCTTTGGCATAGGGTGAATACAAAGAATCATTAGTAATATGTATGCTAAATTTGGCCAAAATTAGTACAATAGAAAAAAGTTATTAAAAAAATTAACAAAATAAATTTTCTTTAACATCCTGTATATCCGTTAATTTTGAGATTTCGAAAAAATTGCATAGAAGTTTGTTGTATTAATTTTTCGTGCAGAATAGCTCACCAAAATCCTGACGCGTTTTTTGGACACCCTATATAGGGTGTTTCCAAACTATGGTACGAAACCTGAAAGTGTGATTTACAGCCATGCCCCCCTGGATGCGACATCCTTTCTATTTTATTGTGTTTCATACATGTCTAATGGCAAATATGGGCATTTATCGAGGGTCCCCCCTCAAGGTTGGTCCGAGGGGTTAGGCTGATGATGGAATTGAAGAGTGAGGACCTTTTCAAATACGTGGGAAGGAGGTTTTGTGTAATTTTATAAAAAGAATGAAAGGTGAAAACAATGAAAAGAGGTTAGAGGATCTTTTTTTGCTCTGCAAAAATTTCAACTTCCTTTAAAAATGTTTGTTTTTCGCCACCTCACACACTTCTCCTCGACCCATGCCCCCCTCCTCAGAAAGTCGATATGACCGCCCCTGTCTGTGTCTCAGTAATGAACCATATGGTTAAAGGACCCTTTTTTATAAAATGGCATAATAAATTACCCCCTTAAGTTTCGTACCGTAGTTAGAAACCGTACGACGGGACTTGTGCCAAAGTGTGCAATCTTTTATGTTATCAGATTTTATACAAAATAAACAAAAATTTGTATTTGTGATTTAATGTAATATATTCTTTCCAAGCATTCCACCCAAAGAACGATTTATTTACATTCATTACTAAAAAATAAAACTATGGGGACATTTTTGTATTAAATAAAATAGATAGAAACTGTACACATGTGAACATGTACACTTTGGCTCCTCATTTTTTATTATATTGTGACAAAATTCAGGGCGTGTTCCTTGAAAAAATGAAGCAAAAAAGTTCCTGTGAATATATGATGTCATAAACATCTTAAATTGTAAACTGCTGGGTGGTGAAGCTGTAGGAAAATATTTTTGTGGTATGTTTGATGCTGATATTTTTGTAAAATTTGATATACTTTTTATGTACCCAGAGGCATTTTTCGATAAACAATTTAAATTTTAATATTCGCCACTGGCCTTAAAATGGGCTTTGAAGTAAAGAGCTTTAACAAAGTAAACAGTGTTTAAATGGGTTTTCTAGTAATAAAACATATTTTTGACTTTCGTATTTTTTTAATTAAATCTGATCCCTTGACATGCTTGTGCTCGATGCGTGTTAATATTTAAGTTTAAAAGAAGCAACTAAAATAAACATATGAACCGAGACATATCAAAAAAAATTTTTTTAATCCCCATGTAGTTTAGAACATAATTTATAAAAACTTATTTACTTTATTTCGTCCAATGGACACGTAGCTGCATTTTGTAGCAATATTAAAAACTACCTGCATATGTCATAAGTATGAATATAAAATTAAAAAGGTTGCTTTGGTTCCTTTCGTATCTTGTATCTTGAAAAACTTTTAAACCTGATGTTTTGGGCTAAAAACCAGTTAAAAAGATGCCACAAGCGCCATACAAATAAAGACGGCAATCAACTATCGCTGTCTAAACGCGTCGTTTACATCGTGTGCGAGCAACAACAAGAAGAACAATTGAAAGTGAGATAGAAGTGATGACGCCGTGGCATCTTCTCTACTGGCGAGTACTTTACATCATAAGAAAATTATCAGGACGGCAATACCGCGTGCAAAGTTGAAAAGCAAGTGGTTAGATGAAGTTAAGAGCATGATGTTTTATTTTAACTATTTACTGAAAAATATGTATATCAGGCCTATCTTTTCTGTACTAATAATAATTTTAAACTATAATTTAATCTTGTTTCCATGACTAAGAAACTACTAAGTGCCCTGCTCTTATCTTCGAATTTGTATAGTTTCTAAAATAAATCTTTATTTTTAGACCACATTATACTTGAACATTATTTTTTGAACAAAAAATCATGAAAAGGTACATTTTTATAAAAAACTGAAGGACAAGGCGGACAAAAGTACGAATATATATATATATATATATATATATATATATATATATATATATATATATATATATTTAAATTTTTCTTGTTTTTCTTGGACTTTAGGATTATATATTTTATGTTTTTACTTTTCTTGGGGTTTAAGTCCTTTTAAAAAAATACTTTTCTTTTCTTATTTTTGTTGCATTTATTGACGTTTCGGTACTATTTGACCTTCATCAGAAATAGAAATACAGTTTTCACTAAGCGCTTAAACAAATTTTTCGGGAACTGCTCTTTTTATGTGTTTGTAAAATTTCACTTACATAAGACTTTTTTCTTTTGGTTTTGTACATGTTTGCACTGTTACACTAAGGATAGATATATACATATATAGATATATACATATCTATCCTTAGTGTAACAGTGCAAACATATACAAAACCAAAAGAAAAAAAGTGCTATGTAAGTGAAATTTACAAACATAAAGAGCAGTTCCCAAAAATTGTTTAAGCGCTTAGTGAAAACTGTATTTCTATTTCTGATGAAGGTCAAATAGTACAAAGTCGGTTAAATCAGTAAAGTTGTAGTAATTTTTTACTGAATAACGTGCTACCAACAGAAAAACATTTGAACGTCAGGTTATCGATTTATTACAAAAAATGTCATTTTTTAAAATGAAACACCCAGTATATTATATCACCATTTGGAAGATCTATCAAAGAGCCTCAAAAAAAAGTCCATATGTGATGTATCCAATTTTTAATAGTTTTGGAAATAATTCCATTCTCGGACATTTAATAGTAAACTGGCATTTTTAAATAAAACACTCTGTATATTGCATCACCATTAAATAGATATTTTAAAGAGCTTTAAGAAAATACCACATTTAATATGTCTATCTCTATCTATGGTTATGCAATATACAGAGTGTTTTATTTAAAAATGTCAGTTTACTATAGAATTCCCGAGGATGGTGATTATTCCGAAACTTATTAAAAATTGGATTTATTACATGTACACTTTTTTAAAACTATTTAATAGATCTTTCAAACGGTGATAGAATATAAAGGATGTTTCATTAAAAAAAACATTTTTTGTAATAAGTCAAAAAACCCGATGTTCAATTGTTTTTCTGTTGGCAGCTACGTTAATCGGTGGAAAAAGTACTACAACTTTGCTGTTTTAACCGACTTCGTATCGCCAATAATAAGGAAGTTAGCAATAGTGTCGACTTAAGAATGATCACCCTGTATATATCAAAAACTTATTCTTATCATAAATTAAAAGACTCCCTGGGTGGTCACTGAAAAAACATCACGGGGGCGATAAATATTTCCGAAAATTGAACTTTGGGCTTATTGATGACCCGTTTCGATAAAACGAGGGTTAAGTAGCATAATAAAAAGTAATGTATGAAACTTATTATTAAACTACTTACTTTTTGGATCAACTATTGGCTTAGATTTCGATGTATAATCATATTCCTCGTACAATTCTGAAGATACTTCATATAACTCGTCATCCATTTCCTAAAACAATAATAAATAGTTTAGGTGATGTCTTTTTGGGTAATTTGAGATTAATTGACTACCCAAAACAAAAATACTCTCAGTTGTCTACTGTAGAAAAATGGAACAATGGTACTTAGTATGACAATTTACACATTGAATAAATATTGACTATAATTATTTACAAGATGACTGTGGTTAATTTAGTAGTTGAACTACTTTAGTGTTGACTTTTAATTCAGATAGGGTACATCAAACTTATCGCTCTTTTACCAAATACAGTGTGTTATGTCCCGCTGTCTTATTACGTCTAGTTTTGTTTATCTCGTAATAAAAATATAATTTATGTAAATTCGTACACTTAAAATCCTAAAGTTAATATTTAAAAAATGTTATACTTTTTTATATATTAGAAAATGATCACCTTGGATTAAAAATTAAAAAAAAATACAATCTTAAAACAAGCACAAGTCTAAAGGTGGTAGACAATGCTAAACTTAAGTTTTTGAGCTATTCGGCCGTCGTTGTAGATTTTGTATCCTTGATGTTTCGCCAACGCGAGTGGTGACGGCCAAATAGCCCAAAAACTTAAATTTAGCAGAAGATGGCCGCGAAAGCCTTACACAGTATATGTGGTATACAATGTTATGTTTTTAACTAAACTCTGTACTTGGCTCTCTAGTTATCTTTCTGATCGACATATATCAGTTATTGTGAATGGCCACTCTTCGAGCTTTTATCGGGTACCTAAATGCTGGAGTGCCTCAGGGCTCAGTACTGGCACCAACATTGTTTTTTCTTCAAACAAAAAAATATCTTCCATTTTAATGCCTCCAAAACACAATCATGTTCCTTGTCGCGAAAAGAGCCATTAAATACTGATCCTTTACTTAGGAGCGGCCAAGTTCCGCAGAGCAGACACCTTCAATCTTATAGGCGTCACATTTGAGAATTACCTTAACTGGCATAAACACATTGTATATATAGCAGCTTTAAAGAAGCTTAAATTTCTCTTTCGAGCCAAAAGTATTTTTTCCTTTTAATTTATAGGTATACTTTGTATGTGTCCCAAATCCGGCCTCCCTTAGAATATTGTTCTCATATCTGGGGCATGGCGTCCACAAGCATTAGCATTCTGCATGGCTTTCCCCATAGCCCTTAGCATTTTTGATTCCATTTAGAGAAGATCTGTTCGCCTCATTAATAAGCCTTCATTTATAGAAAGGCTTTTTATAGGTACTTACTTCCATCGCTTTTGCTCTAAGGAATTGTCCAGTATAATTCCTCTACTCACGGTTCCCAACAGAGATGCTCGTGGTGCCGGACATATGTATCCCTATATGGTCCAACTGGACTGGCTCCGAATTTTTAGATAGTTCGTTCTTTTATCCTTAAAGTCTCTAGAATGTGGAACCTGCTGCCCGCGGAGGTCTTTCCTTTCCCCCAAATTTTTAAGCATTTAAGTCCTGTATTAACAAACTTCCTTCTACCTCGCTTAAGTCACCCAGGTACGTTAGTATTTAGGGTTTTAGCCTTCGTGGATTGTCCAAAGATAAACAAAATACCTTCATCTTAAACCACTCTATCTGTTAAAAAACACGCATCAAAATCCGTTGATTAGTTTTAAAGATCTAAGCATAAATAGGGGCATGCAGTAGAAAGTGACTTTGTTTTATACTACACTAGCGGAAAAAATTAAAAGATACAAAAAACACAAACATTTTTGACGTTTTTCAAGTGACTATCTTTGGCTTAAAAATTAAAGTACAGAAATTAAAAAAAAACATTTTAAAGCTTGAAGTTCCTAGCTTTAGGATCCTACAGTGAAAAAAAATCAAGTAACGTCTACCGCGCAATCCTCACTGGCGTAGATAAGGGGAGGGGGGTAACGGGGGTAATTACCCCCAGGAATTCTTTAAAATATTTTAAGGTCTCAATAATATTTGCAACATACTTTAAAACAAATTGCATATTAAACAAATAAGAATTAATTTTTCCTTATTTAAATTTCTTACAAAAAAACTATTTATTTCTTCTTGCGTCTTGTTTTGCCTAGCGTATGAAACAACAATGCTTTGACGGCGATATAGTCCATATATCGGTAAAACATAAAGGTCTTTGATAAATGTGTTAAAATGGGGAAATTGTAAAAATTAAAGAAATTAGTTTAGTGATTTAGAACAAATTTATATGTAGAAGGTGTCAGGACAGTTTTAACGTGCCTAGGAACGGACTTTTTAAATTAAAAACTTTTTACTCCTGTGAAAGTGATATATTAAAATATGAATATAAATTATTTTTGCTATAGTAAATAATTACAAATAATGCTTTGTATTTATAGAATGAGCAAGCGTAGAGGTCAAAAAACTTTGGATTCTTTTATTTCTAAAAATAAAAAAATAAAAATAAGAATAACGTGCCTCTGCCCAAGATTGCAAAAAGGGCCCAGTAACGAATTCAGAAAAAATCCCATTGAATACTTTTTAAATTTGGAGGTAACGCAAGGTGTAGGAACACCATTTCCAACATTTCTTGAGGTAGAAGATGTAGGAAATGTTGTTAGAGGAACTAATATATCCGATATGGAAAAGTATAATATTTTTAAAAATGCCTTTGTTCCAAACAACGAATTTAAATTTCCAATCTCTGTGCATCAAAAATGTAATAAAGAGGTAAAATGTTATTTATCTGAAAAACATTTTAAAACATTTCATTGGTTAACCTATTTAAATATTTTAGAGGGGTTATTCTGCAAATATTGCTGTATTTTTGCACAAACTGAAGGAGTACATAAAACTACTCCTCTTAGTAAACTTGTTTTTAAACCACTCCAAAAATATTCAAAACTTTATGGGAAAGATGGAGATTTAATTGCACATGAAAATTCTAATTACCACAAGAAGGCCGTAATTTTAGCCCAGAATTTTTAAATACTCTTGAAAATCCTGATTATCAAATAGTAAATATTTTAGAATCTAGGCGTCTTCAGCAAATCAATGAAAGTAGAATGAAACTTAAAGCAATTATTAATACAATCAACTTTTTGGGAAGACAAAATATTGCATTTAAAGGGCATCAAATTCAGGCTGATATAATGCAATCTTCTAATATAAACGAAAAAAATTTAAGAGAGTATATTCGATACAGAAAGAAACCTATGGAGATAATTTATTATTAAAAAGTCATTGTGAGTCAGCCTTTATGCGAAAAAAATACGTAAGTCCAACAATTCAAAATAAATTAATAAATTGTTGTGGTAATGAAATCGTTGGTCAAATCATTAAAAAGTTAAACTTAGGAAATACTATAGTATTATTTTTGACGAAACAACAGATATAAGCAAAATTTCACAGATGTCTCTGGTGGTACGGTACTTAGATAATGATGATATACGGAAAGATTTTTTGGGTTTTTGGATTGCCATTCTGAAAATTGCGATAAATACACTTTTAAAATCAACCTTTATAGGTTCTTTATTTTGTGTATCTCATATTTTAAGTTTAACCGTAAATCTAAGCAAAATTTTACAGAAAAAAACATAGATATAGCTTTAGCACAGTCACTCATTAAAACTATAATATCAACATTGAAGCAAAAGCGAAATAATGTAGACATCTGTTTTCACAATATATTTTCGGAGGTAAAAAATCTGCATGAAAAAATGAATATTATGTTGGCTAACCCTCGCACAGTGTGTCGATATGGGTAAAAAAGTGGACATCTGGGTATGAGTCAACATTGAAAAGTACAATTTTTTACATCGTCACAAATTGGCAATACCCTAGGCTATGTTGGTGCACATTAATTTTTTTACAACTTTTAGTTTCCAAATAAATTCAATTGAAACTTGCCCTTCCTAAGTCACAAAATTTAGGCAAAAACATTGTCTATTAAAAAAAAAAGATGTACTACAAAAGTATTAGTTGTTTAAAAATTATTTTTGTGTGCCAAAATCTACTAACCTGATGTAGTATATTTCTGTTAATTATTTGAAAAATTATGCAGTAATTACACGATAACGCTTTTTTAATTTACAGATTTTTATAAAGTTAACGTTTCCGTTGACTTATAAAAAAAAGTTTACATTTGTATAACTTCGCAAATATCTTGTTTGACCGGGCCACCTTTAGAGAGAAAAAGCGCAAATTTTTTTATTTGCTAATATTTGCTATTCTTAGAAAAAAATGCTTTTCTTTCACATGCTGCAGCGGTATTTATTTATTTTGCATTAGTCGATACGGATTCAAAACAAATTTGTAAATGAATCAAATAAATTGAGATTTAAGGTTTTGCATTAATCAAGCCAGGCCATGGTTGGGTTAATCTGTAAACTTAAAATATTTGTTTACAGTATACAGGGTGATCATTTTAAGTCGGCACTATTGCTAACTATTTTTATTATTGGCGATACAAAGTCAGTTAAATTAGAAGTAGTAGTATTTTTTCCGCTGATTAACGTGCTGTAAAAAAAACGAATTGAACATCGGGTTTTCGATTTATTACCAAAAAATATATTTTTAAATGAAACACCCTGTATATTATATCACCAATCGAAAGATCTATCAAAAGTTTTAAACAAAGTCATGTGTTATATCCAATTTTTAATAGTTTCGGAAATATGGCCATCCTCGAAAATTTGATAGTAAACTGGCATTTTAAAAATAGAACACCCTGTATATTATTGCATTACCATTAAATAGATATTTTAAAGAGCTTTTAAAAAATACACACAAATGAAATGTCTATCTCTTGTAGTTTGAAAATATGGCCTTTCAAATCTAAAAAATAGTAGATATTAATGTCTATTTTATCTTTGACACTAAACTTAGTGCTTATAGTTTGAAGCTGTGGAAAATTTAGCATAATTTTCAGATTTTTGATGGCCATATTTTCAAAACTATAAGAGATAGACATATCAAATGTGGTATTTTCTTAAAGCTCTTTTTAAATATCTATTTAATGGTGACCTATATACAGGGTGTTCTATTTTAAAGCCAGTTATCAGAATTCCCGAGGATGGCCATATTTCCGAAACTAGTAAGTGGATATATTTATGGTTTTTGTTTAAAACTGTGATGGAGTTGCTGATATATGTACAGGGTGTTTCAGCGCAAAGTATATTTTAAAATAAATGAAAAACCCGATGTTCTGGTGTTTGTGTTGACCTGCGTTAATCGGCAGGCTCTACTATAATTTACCCGACTTCGTATCTCAATAATAAAAGTTAACGCAATAGTGCCGATTTAAAATGATCACCCTGTATACTGTAAAACAAATATTTTACTAATTTATCAACATTCATGATTATTATATCAATACAAACAATTCGCTAATTTAAAAGCATTGATGTCCATTTTTTTCATTTCGTCACACTGTGCCTCGCGTAAATATACGTCAAAGTCATCGAATTAACATTGCAACTGACAATCCAGCGAACTATTTTCGAATTAGTATTTTTATTCCTCTTCTAGACGATGTCATTCAGGACTGACAATTTCGTTTTTATTCATAGTTGTTTAGTGCATTAAAAATTACAATTTTTTCCAGAAACAATTTTGCAGAAAGCAAAAACTGAAAACAAATTGTTACAAACAAATTTATCGCAGTATTTGTCAAAAATTTTAAATAAAAGTCATCAATATATCAGCAACCGCTGATGGCACAAAAAAATTAAGAAGGATTTTAAAATCTTAAATAAATACTCTACAATAACTGGATATGGCTTTTAAAAATATATGTTTTTTTTATTATGGGTTTTTGTGGCTCTTGGTATAATCAAGCCATAAATTAAAAATATCGAGAAAACCAGTAATGTTAAGTTTGCGTTTTACAGTTCAATAATATGCCTAAAAAAATTTCATAAAGTTTTGATTCAATCCATTAAGCCGTTTGTTTGTTTCATTCGATCGAATTTTTGAGAAAGAATTAAAGGATCACGATTTTGATTTTAAATGATCATAATGTTTAACCCAATGCAAGAAAAAGTTTTCTATGCATTTTTATTGATAAAAGTGTTTACATTTATGGGGGAAAAATACAAAAATTAAAAAAAAATTCTTTTGGAGCCATTAAAAAATAAAAAAAATCGAAATATTTTTAAAAACTTTCTTTTTCATTGGATTAAACATTATGATCATTTAAAATCGAAATTGTAATCCTTTAATTCTTTTTAAAAAATTTGATCGAATGAAACAAAAAAACGGCTTGATGAATTAAATTAAAATTTTGTGGAGTTTTTTTAGGCATATTAAACTGTAAAACGCACACTTAACATTATTGGTTTTCTTGATATTTTTAATTTAGCGCCTGATTATACCAAAAGCCACAAAAGTCACTTTTTATTGATTTTTGAATTTACCGTAAAAATAAAAATTTCAAAAATTTATAGCCGATTATTGTAGAGTATTTATTTAAGCTTTTAAAACTCTCCTTAATTATTTTCTGTTAGCGGTTGCTCAGATATTAATGGTTAAAGACAAAAAGGTCCTTTTTTGTTTAAAGTTCAATATCTCAGCGAGAAGTGGTCGTATCGAACTTTTGAAAAAAGAAAATTAAAGCTAAACGAACAAGTTATCCGATCCATATAGTGGTTAACTTAAAAAATCCCAGTTTTTAGACCAAAAAAGAACCGAAAAATTTCAAAACAAAAATCTTTTTGGTATTCATTAGGATTGCGCGGTAAACGTTGCTTATTTTTTTTTACTATAGGATCTTAAAACTATAAACTTTAAGCTTTAAAATGTTATTTTTATTTTAATTTCAGTACGATAATTTCTTAGCGAAATACAGTCACATGAAAAACGTAAATAAAATTGGAGTTTTTTGTATCCTTTAATTTTTTCCGCTAGTGTATGTAGTGATTAGAGGTACAATTTATTTTCAGCAAAAAAATCAGTTTTTAATAAGAAAAAACACCTCAAATTATACTTCGACTTTGATTAATCAGGCTAAAAATAAATAGCGTTTTTAGGTATGAAAAACTCCACATTCTTTTCGTTTTATTAAAAATGTCGTTATACCAAAAAAATGTATTTTAATGTTTTGTTCATTAAAATATTTAAAAAAGCTTATTAAAATTAGAAAAGAGATTATAAATATTTAAAATTGAAGTTCGCTATCAATTAAAACAAAAACTAGAACATTTAAAAGGAAAACTGTTGATTTTCCTTTTATTTATTTCAAGGTAAGCACAATTTTTCTTGTTTTTTGAGTAAATTTCTTAAAATTGACCCCAAGTTTGGCAAACGCATTTTGTTCTCACATAATATTCTCATTGCCATACTTTAAATAAACTGGAATAATTTAATATTTGGATATTTTAAATAAAAAAAACATTGGTATAAATTTCATTGGAGAGTGCAGATATCTTTAACAATGTGAGGCATTTATTTAAACTAACTTTTGGATTTAAGCCCAATTTATCCGAAATTCAGCACAACGTTTGGTTTCCTTTTTAAAATAATCGATATAATTTTATTTTTTTTAGAAATACTAAAATGGTAATATTTTTTTAAATCAAGTGACAATATGTAGAATATTTACAACAGATATTTCTGTTCGATCAAATCGCTATACGGGGTAAGTTGAAAAAGTATCTTATATATCTTATTTCCATGGTTCGACATGCCGGTGATTTTATATCTAATCCAAGGCAATATTCATCCAATTTAAATACAATCTTATAAAACTTAAATGTTTCCTATGGTAAAACAAATTTTACGTTCTCTTAATAAAAACAAATACATATAAATATTTTGATTTTACCAGCTTGCCCAATATACACCGCACAATTTAAATATTCTAAACTCACAATTTTTCTTACTTTTAGCCGATTACATAAAGCTTGCTCGTTAACAGTTGTCAAGCTGATGCCGCATCTGCTTAAACTTGTAATTCTATAATTGCAGCCTCAAACTTAACGTAATACGGGAGCAAATGGTATTTTTTGTAAGAAAAATGTGAACCATAGATTCTTAGCAGCAAAAAGTGAACCTTTTTGTAATTATATTTTTAGAAGACTTAATCGGTTAAAATGGTAAATAAACGTAAATTCCTAGAAAAAAAACGTTAGGTTGCTTAAAAATTTAAAACGTGAATAGTAAATAGGTCATAATAGCAGGGATGTATTAACTGATTGGGGCACCCTAGACTGGATTTGTTGAGGCGCCTATTTTATAACAAAAAAAAGGTAGCAACAGGAAGAAGAGCAAAAAAAGGTCCTTCCCACTCTGACGCCTATTTTATCCTACCCCGCCCTAAACTTTTTTTAATCTCCTCTGTCCGGCGCCCATTTTTTCAAGGCGCCCTAGGCTGTAGCCTAGTCAGCCTAGTGCTTAATTCGGCACTGCATAATAGCCAGTAGCATCTGGTATAAATTTTGGGTGGTCCAAATTCTTAGTTTTTAGATAGAAAAATTAAAAATCTTCGATGTTTCTTCAAAACGTTCATGGGCAATTTTTGCTAAAAAAATACTTGGTATTTTAGGTAAAACGATTAATTTATCCAGTTTTTATATGGTTTAAGACAAAAAAGTACCTACAGAAATATTAAATAAAATCAAAAACGGTAAAGCTAGAACAAAAAAAATCAAAATCTTCCGCATCGTAATTTTATGTCCTACACACTTTGAAAGCGGCATGAATATTCTGGAATTTATAACATACATTATGTCGGCAATCGTGTTAGTGTTAGTTTATATATAAAAATGTCACAAGACCTCCAACTAAATTTATTTTTATACTTTGACCAATTTTCCGATTCGTTTTCAGTTTTTTTGTTTCTTGGTATTTGCCACTGCAAAGCGCACCAAAAAGTATGTCAATTTTAAACACATTTTGATCCGTATTAATAAATTTTAAAAGGAATGGGTGAGATTTGCACTTGTTTTTTTTTAATGTTGTGCAGTTTAGCCTTCGTCATTTTAGTTTTTAAGAACTATTTTTAATGTATTTACCCAGTATACATTAACAAACATCGTTTGTAAAACCAAATATAGAATTTGCCTCACTGTGAAACAAAACCTTAAACCCGGTCATAATTTACGTTGCTTTAATTTAAAATTGTTAAATATATTTTTTTTCAAAAAAGTAAACATTTAAAAAAAATTATTTAACATTACCAAAAATAATATACAGTGCATTATTTTGATCTCGTAACTGGTAAATGTAAATAATACACAAATGCTACCTTAAAGTGTTAGAACAAATTCATTTAAAAGTAAGTAATTTGTTTTTGGGGAAAAACACTTGAACGGTGTTTTCCCGTTTGGGGAATTCTTGTTTCGCCACCTAATAAATTTTTACCTTAGCTGACCCTTTTTTTTTCTGGTTTGGTTCCCTGGATAAAATGCATAATTATTTCTTCATTTTTGGTACCCTAAAGGTGTACATACATATGTATAATTTAATAATCTAGACAGACATATTTATTCTAAGTTTATATGAGTGCTGTAATGCGCATTAAACAAATGCGAATTTGAATAAAACCCATGTGTAAAGACTTCTAAATCGGTGACAATCCTATTGCATTACAATAGTTCTGTTATTATTACAGAGTATGGTTAGTTCTGATAAGCAAGTCCTTTTTCTTTAATTCCCAAGACTAATATACAACTTTATAAATCCACCTAAGAATTCTATTCCCGTCTTTAGGGTACCAAAGAAAAAGAGATAATTATACATTTTTGCCGAAGTGTCCAAACCAGAAAAAAAAGGGCCAGGTCAGGTAAAATTTTATTCGGTGCCAAAATGAGAATTCCCCAAACGGGAATAAACCCACTTGAATACATTGATCTTAATTTTAAGCTGCGATTTTTTCCTAGTAAATTCATCTATAAAGGGTGACCCAAAAAAGCTAAGTCTTTCACATTCATTTTTTTAACAGAAATGCCTTTTTTCCTTACAATTTTTAATTATACATAAAATTCCAACTATGTTTTATGCAGCATATCCTTTAACTAAAATTAACAATGATCAAATAAATTCACCATAGATTTCTTTTAAACTTGTGAAGACATGGTGTGAAAAAATGGTCAGACACGTCAATATTTGTTTTTGAATGCAGTTTTTTTGGTAAATTCATATATGCAAAGTGACCAAAAAATAAGACCACCAAATTAATTTTTAAATCGAAATCTTACGAAATTACGTGAAATGAATCGTTGATATTATTTAATTATGTGTGTCATGTGCTATGCCTAAAGTCAACAGTTATTAATAAGTTTACAATATATGAAGACACATAATTTGGAACAAATTCCTTTAAAATCCAAAAGTGTGTTTCTTTAGAAAAATGGTCGTCATGATCGTCGTTGGACACGTCGATATTAATGAATGGCGGAAGGTTTTTTATGATCAAGTTGTATATCTAAAGGTGTCCAAAAATAAGCGACAACCATTAATATAATTTTTTCGCTCTTGATTTACGTTTATAAATAAATTTCTAGAATAATGTAAAGGGTATAGGACATGGTACATTCAAAGTAGTTGAAATTCGAAGCAGAATTTAAAATTACATAATAAAAAATAAGTGCTTCCATTAAAAAAGCATAGTTGACAGGCGATTCTTATTTTTGGGTCACCCTATAAACCTGACTTTCCCATAAAAAAAAACGCAATCAAAAATGAAGATAGACGTGTTTAAACGTTTTTCAAAAATAAAAAAAAATGTTCCAACTTACTTGGCTTCACAAATTTTCGAAGAAACCTATGGTAAATTTTAGGCAAATGTTGACCTAAGATATAGGACATGATACATGAAACATACTTAGAATTTATTGCGAAATCCGGTATTTCCATAAAAAAAAAGACTATGTACGTCGTTTATTTTTGAGGCACCCTGTTTACATGAATTTGCCATTCCACCACGGGCAAATACCAAGATTGACGTAACTTATCGTTTTTTCAAAAAACCATTCACTTAACTTTAAATAAATTTGTTTCAATTTACTCGTCTTCAAGGTATAACTCAAACGGTATTTGAAATTTTAGAATAAAAATTTACATAAAAACATTATTCTTTTTGGCCTGACGATGTCGCCTTTTTATAAGCTTAAGTGAAACGGTGCTGCTCCTTTTCAGTTTTTTGTAATGTTGAAAAAATATACTGTATAAGCAATAGTTAAAGGCATATCGGCTCGTAAAACAAAGGAAGTACGATTAGTCATCCTATTCGAAATGTTTACATGCCGGCATTCGCGTTAGACTGTCTCCTTTCCACACATTGCCTATAAACGACTTCATTTGGCTAATTCTGTACATTATTGTACTTTACATGCAGCACTTTCTAGAAAACGTAAGCATATTGCGAGTGAGAGTGCCCTGACAAATTTGGGAAATCCCTGATACAAATAATGTTTAAATTTTAATTGTAGGGGTGAAAAAGTAAGTTTTTGCGCAAAAGGAAAATAAAATGTTGAAGCTAATCATTTTGCCGCCCCTGGAAACATGCCGCCTGAGGCGGTCGCCTCACCGGGTCACCCCTCGGGCCGACCCTAATGAAATGAATTAAACAATATTTAAGTATATGCGCAATATGGGCAAAAATAGCTCTTTTTGTCCATTACGTTAGTTTAGGTTTTGTCACTTAAAGGGCCTCACAAATGCAACTTCGCCCATGCATGTTTTTACGGTACACTACTGATGCGATTTGTGTAAATAAGACGCCGAAAAAGTGCTACTTTTATAGCGCACCACATCCCGCCGCCCCGTCCCCTCCCTGGAACATTGAATTCCTTTTTTTAGAAGACCAGCTTCCGGTCATTGACAATAAAAAGGTGGCAACCTAAAATGTTTATATTTAAAAAAGCTGTGACTAAAGACGTCCCTGGAGGACTGGAGAAAAAAACTGTGTAGTTAAACCTGACTGCCTAACACACGTTCAGGTCTCACACACAAAAAATAAAATTCTTGCAAATAGAATATGGATTTTCTTGAATTTTTTTTAACTTAAAACAAATTTTCTTGAGGAAAAACAATATTCTTGCTCCAAGAAATTACATTATTTTCATATTAAATAATATTATTCTTACTATGTATTCTTCAAACAAGTATATATTTTTAAAATAAGACACAACTTGTCTAAAATTAAGAATATTATGATAAGGGATATTTAAGAAAACCTGTTCTTACAGGAAAACTTAAACTTCTTTAGCCAAGACAAAGTAATATTTTTATTCTCTACCTAAAACAAAATTTTACTTTGGAGTAAAATTCTTGTTGATTTAATATTATTTTTGTTAAAGACAATGACTTTTTTAAAAGAAAACTAAAAATATATTTATTTTACAGTCAAAACATTTTATATTTATTTCTTTTACTTAAGAAAAATAGGTTTTGTATTATTAAACCAAAATATTATATTCTTGGTTACCATAATTGGGTATCAAAGGTATTTTCCTTATTCATTTTTGCAAAAAACGTTGCCAAGGGAGGTGCGTATCGGCGAACCAGGAAACAAAAACGCTTCCTTTCACACTGCAATATTATAAAAAGTTAAAAAAAACTGTACTAAGCAGATTAAAAAGGTTGACTAGATAGCCAAAAAGTAAGATGGCTGCAGGCCGAGTACGATTTTGAGGAAAACGTCGGCACCACCATGGTGGTGGAAAATAACGAACACCACATAAATGGTAATACACTTGACAGAAAAGAGGTTGGGCTCCAAGAAACAAAACGAAGTTAGATTAGTGCGATCTTCCTTGTAGAAATGGAGAAAAACGCGTCGCCCCTCAGGCGCGTTATACTACCGGATTTGGATTTAAATAGTAAGTCAGACGATTCTTTAAAGCTTTTAACTTTTAGTTAACCATAATTTTGTCTGAAAATCATAATCAATAGAAACATTTTTTGTTATACACTTTTAAGTACTTGTTGCTATTTAATTACCTAATTAAAAAAAAATAAATTAAAGTATTGATTTTGCAGTTCTGAACCACCATGTAAATCCTACAAAAATGTTTGTTATAGTTTTAGAATTTCGGATAAAGCAAAAAAATTTATGAAGAATAACTTTTTCGAAATATTAAAAATATTTTTCTACAGGTATAGTCAAGTTCATCCGTGGACACACATTGTAGTTTTATGGGGTAGTTGGATTACCGTGCTGAAAATATCCACAGTAAAGCTATCGTGCCGGGGCTATCAGGAACTTCCGTGAAATCTTCACAAAGAGAGTACTCAAGAATACACTGGAAATGCCGGATGCAGAGCACCAAAAACTCTTGATTTTATTAACATCAGAGCTGTACCAGGGAGATTTCCATTAATAGGACCTTAGAGGCCTCAGCAAGGTTGGCTCTAAGAGACGTCCAGAAGGTCTTACATAACATCATAAAAATATTATACTACTAAAAGCTTTGTTTTGTATTGTTACAATAATAATTGTGATTAATAAAATTTTTATAACAATCTTTTGTTTTAAATGAAAACTAAGTAGTTTTATTTAAAGAAAGTATTTATTTTGATATTCTTTAACCAAGACAACCCTATAGTAATATATTCTTGGCCAAAGAAATGTATTCTTAACTTAAGTTTTAATTTTTTTTTGCCTAAGAAAATATATGTTTTAAATTGATCGCTCGACAAGAATATATTTTCTCAAATAAAATTAGTGCTTTTCTTCACTAGATAATCGCGTCGACAAAAAATATCTACAAAGAAAGCATTCAAATTCTTAACTTAAAAAATTATGTTTACGTAACTGAATCTACCTTTATGCTTGTACTAAAATAATGTTTTTAAGAATATCATTTACTGATAAGAAGAATATATTCTTTTCGTTATATACAACTCACAACGTATCTTGAGTCAAAGCAAATTGTTTTAAGTTAAGACATATTTTTTTTGTATGCAGGTCTACCTGCGTAATTAATACCAAAATCTCTTCGGGCGACCGGATAAAAAACTGTGCAGTTAAAACTGTACAGTTAAACCTGATTGCCCCACACACGCTCAGGTCTCAGGTCTATCTGAATAAAAAAACTGTACAGGTCTACCGGTCAGGTACACCTGCGTGTGTGGTGTTATAGCTTTTATTAATATATACATTTAAGTCATAAAAAAATACACAGTTTTATAATATTGTACAATTTGTTTGATACTTTTTTTACTTTGAAATAAACATATTGGCTTGCTAATTAATTAATGAAGTTTTATTTCAATTATTCACAGTCGGTCAGTTCTGGTTAACAGAAAAGCAATTGAACATCGGCGGGTTTTTGATTTAATGGAAAAATGTAGTTTTTAAATAGAATACCCTTTATATTATGTCACCATACTAAAGATCTATCAATGAGCTTTAAAAAAGTCGACCTGTGATATACACAACTTTTAATAGTTTCGGAAATATGGCCATTCTTAGGAATTTGATAGTAAAGTGGCATTTTTAGAGAAAACACCCTATATATTGCATAACCATTAAACTAATACCGGTATGGAAACACAACCATCGCGTCGACTGGAAAAATACTAGAGCTTACTATACTAATTTAACCGACTTTGTATCTCCAATAATAAAGAAATTAGCAATAGTGCCTAATTAAGTTTGATCACCCTGTAAATATCAAAATAAGGGAACTTTGATTTCATATAAAAAATCATCATCGGTAAATTAAACCTTCATAAAAACAATTATCGGCTTTGTCGAAAATTTACTTTAGCTCAAGGTGTCGTCTGGGAGCAGAACGTATGGCGATTCTGCATAGATGACGAACCTGTTACGCCTTTGTATACCTTAGGAGGGTAAAATTAAGACAGCCCGTCTATATAATCTACTATTTGGAAATGCTGCACATGGCGGCAAGATAATTTCAGCTGCGACAGCTGCAGAGCATAAGAGGCCCGCACGTAAGTCGGCTGGCAGGCGCGTGCCTTCAGAAGCGACTTCTAACATAGGCGGAGGGTGGTACCTATCTTATGGAATATCAAATAACTCTTCTGTGAAATAGAAAATTTTATTTTATACCTAATAAAAAAGTAAATACATGTAATGGAAAATAATGTATTGTAATTTATTTGTTGGCAGATATGGACACAGTAATTAAGAGGCGATTTATTTCTATTTTATAGCTTTTTTCGTATTTAATATTGCACATATCGTCATCATCACGAAGTGGAGTATCTCATTTTTTCAATTTAACAAGAGTGCTTTTTAGGTATTTTTTAAAGCGACTTAATTTCTTGGGAAAGTAAATCAAGTTAATTATCATATCATCTATACTCTTTTAGTTTTTACCAAGGTAATAATATGACGGGTACTAAAGACAAACAATGACCAAAAATTAAAAAAGTTAGTAACATATTTTTAGTTACGGAGATAACTAATTATTTAAAATTAAACAAGAGGGATAATTTTAGGGACAAATAATTATTAATTACAAAAACAAAGTACTCACCTATTCGTTGTCTCAGCAATAACGCAGTATAATCACTATAAGCCCTAATTGTAATCCTAATAGCGTAAAAATAAAATCAGAGTTGAAAGAAGACTGTTCTATTTCTAATGTCATCATAAACATCGTGACTAGTTTAAGTTTTTTTAAAGAACAAAAAATTCGGGCAAATAATTTTACAAACCTGTGTAAAAACTGTACTTAAATTATTTCTAAAACAAAAAATACTCCAAATACTATTTTATTTAATTTAAAATCACTGATTATCTTACTAATTAAAAATATTTTACTAACTTTTTTTATGTTTAGTCCCTTTTCGTAGAAATAATTTCCCAAGTTTATGCGTATAGGTTAAGAATCACTCTGTGTTACTCAGTCAGGCTCCAAGCCAGAATCAGAAAACCAGCGATGGTCACGCAGATATCTGCTTAACATGTGGTTAATTCCCGTTTGGGAAATTCTACACCTAATAAAATTGTACCTGACCTGACCCTTTTTTTTCTGGTTTGGACGCTACGGCAAAAATGCATAATTATCTCTTCTCGTTTGGTACCCTAAAGGTGGAAATAAAATTCTTTAGTGAATTAATAAAGTGTGTATTAGTCTTGGGTTTAATTAGGGAATTTAAAAAAGGACTTGTTTGCTTCCTACACATAGGTTTTATTTAAATTCGCATAGAATAAATACCTATGTCGGTCTAAATTATTAAGTTATACATATGTTACACCTTTAGGGTACGAAAAAAGAAGAAATAATTATGCATTTTGTCCAGGGGACCAATCCAGAAAAAAAAGGTCAGCTCAGGTAAATTTTTATTAAATGCCGAAACGACAATTCCCCAAACGGGAAAATACCTCACATGACCTTAAACTAGTTTTGGATTTATGGATACTCTCCCCTAAAAGTCTGCCAACTGTCATGGTTTACTTATGACTCAACAAATTCTGCTGAAAAAAGTAATTGACTCCGTGGAAATTATTTTTAAGAATAAATTTTTCAAGCATAAACACTTATCATATTAGCTTTAAAAAATCTCCCCCACCTAGAGAATATTTTCAATTATCTAATCTGAATCAGTATACTCCCTATGTAGTCCAAATTATACCCCCTTTGGAATATTGCTAAGAAATTGTCTTGCACAACTCCGAGTATTTTTGATTTTATTTAAAGAGCATTTCGCTTTATAGGTATGCTTCTTTCTGTTGCTAACTAACGAACTATCGGAGACACGGTTTCTGCTTCTGAGTAATTACCTACTTTAATTCCTTCTGTAGAAACTACCAATGAAGCAATACATAACGCACTATCTGAACCCACACAGTTCTTTTATTCATATCTGTAAAGTCTAAAATGCAAAACTTACTGCCAACCGAGGATTTTCGCTCTAAACTTAGCCCTTGTAGTCTATCTGAAAAAAACTACACAAACGAAATGTTTTTTGACAAAAATTAACCTTTGAATTAACCTTTTAAAACGTAGCTAAACACATCAATTAAAACGCATTATATTAAAATTAACAATTTTTTGATAAAATTATCGGATGTAACGCCACTGACCATAAAAGCTGCAGGCTTTATACATTAGAACCTCAAAATATTATTTAAAATACGACTTGATATCCCCACATCTGCCTTACTGTAATAAGAAAAAAGGATGTGGGTAGGTAATACCAGGTATATCTTGTCGGCAAAAGGTATTTTTAAATGCCATAGATTGCCGAAGGATGCAGGTTGTTAAAATCGACTTTAGTTTAGGAAAAATAAGCAATTTTAACAAATATCGATGTAAGAAAAATCAAATTGTTCTGTATGGCTAAAACCTTTATTATTTTAAATAAATGGCCTAGCATTGTTGCGACTTCTAAATAAAAATATTATTTTCTAGATTTTCACCACTGAAAAAAAAATTATTTTTATTAATTATTATTAAAAACGGTGACAAATGATATTAGAGAATTATTGCAAGTTGCCTTATTAAGCTCGGAAATTATTAATACCGGCCTTATTTAAATAGTGCTTGTACCCATAATTTAGAGTTATTGCAAATTATGTTGACAGTACCATTAACCTAAAAAAGAGGAACAAATTTGTAGTAGTTTTTCTTAACTTTTTTGTGTAGTGGGTTTTTTATAACACTATTACAGAAATACATTTAAAAAGCAAGGTTTTAAGTATTTTTACTTCTAAAAACTTTTCCATTTTGTGATCGGCAGCCGTTCGGTTGGACGAACAGTTCCGAAGTTAAAATAAGGGCAAAATAAGGCACGCCCTAAAACCCACATAAATAAAGCCGGGAACTATACCTATTAAGGGAGTCCTTATTCTACCATGCATCTGCGCAAGCTCAGATGTCAAAATAAGGTCGGTATTATCAGTGCCTGGCCTTATTTCACTGTGCAATAATTCTCTATTTTCAGTTCGTTCAAATAACCACAAATATTTCTAAAACCAAGATGAGACGAGTAGTTAGTCATACCATTGACTCTTACCTTTTTCTCGAAAAGCCACTACGTCACGTTTCCCTCATAATAAAAATATAATTTATACAGGGTTTTACAAATTGGAGGCGCACCATTAAAATTTCGGAAACGGTTAGAGATAGATGTCTGACTAAGCTAGGACAAAGTTAAACATTTCAATTCTTAGCAATATTTTGTTTTAAAAAACGGGTTGCCTCTAAAAGATGCGAAAAAAAAATGCTGCCACATCAAATATGAACATCTAACCTAACTTTTCCAAGTCCAAAAGTGGATGATTTCGGAGAAACAGGTTGTTTAAAGGTTATGATTTAAGCTTTCAAACAGCCTTTATTACAAAATCAAAAAAATATTTTAACCGTATATTCTTGACTTACCAAATAAAATTTAACGAATAGGAAATAAACTCAACATTCGTATTCGTACCATCTTTAAAACACAAAACACTATCAAATCTTAATTAACAAAAACAAAACCATACAATTTGAAAAAAATACAAAAAATGTTTTTAATAAAATACTTTGTAACTGTGATACATTTAATATTGGTAAAAGTTGGAGAACAGCTAGTTGCATAAAAGGACACCGAAAATATAATAAAAGTACCAATTAAAAGCACACAATTCCACAAATCAAAAATCTGTCAACATCATGCCTCAAGTATTTTAACAATAAAAACGCGAGTATAATAAATAAGAGAAAATACGAGTATAATTAAATAAAAATAATTATGTGTCCTCAATTTTAAGTATTTTAAATAACACATGGTACCTTTACTTGATGCTGAGAAATTTTAGAAAAACTTAAACCAACTACCACCCAGTTTTTAATAAAAGTAATAAGAACACCATGTGTGTCATTTAAAACATACAAGAAATAATATTTTTTTAGTGTTTATATCAAATATTTAAAAATTTAATTTTAAATATAATTTAATTTTAAGTCATATTTTTTACGTTAACTTTATTGGCAAACTTACCACCAAAACGTTGAGTTACAAGATGTACCTAAGCTTGAGTCATTTATCTATAAAAGTTTAAAAAAGGGAATTATTAAAAAGTATTTAAAAAAACAGTTTAAACGACTTATCGCGATTGCATTTTGTTGCCATGCATCGTATTTTATTAAAATTTATAATATGCCCACTCTTTCATTGTTTTTTAAACGCGTGTCCTTTTATTAAGCAAAACACACAAATTAACAAGAAATGCATAAGGCCCTTAGTTTTAAAACAAATTTTTTTTTTTGGGTTAATATTATTTCGTAACACCCTGTCTACAAAAAAAAATCATTCGTTTTACACCTGTTTATTAACAATGGTACGTAACAATGCTAACAGAAACGAAACATTACTATGGTAATATCTCTTTAGTTTTTATGGTCTTTAAAGGACCAGCAAAGTGATCAAAATAAGACTGACTTTACAAAGCTTTTCCCCGCACGTTTTTAAATAAGCGAAAAATAATCGAAAAGTATGAAATAAACTGATCTTCTTACAACCCTTTTAACTAAACAAATATGTATAGATGGGTCCACATTTATTTCATTCTGGAAGCAATATCATTTTTGTGTACTTTGCGGTATTACTTTCAGAATGAAATATATTTTTTCTTTTTATCTTTGGACAAACCACGAAGACTAAAAGCGTAAATACTAACGTACCGTGGGTGTCTAGTGGGTACATCTATACTCAATAGTATTTAAATTTTAACGATTTTTATAATATCTCAGTCCTTTGGACTAAGAAGGAACATACGGTCAAGGATCTAGAATACAATAAAAAAAAATAAACAAAGAAAACGTATTTCTACAATGTCGTTAATTAAGGGTATTTATTTTTTAAATTAAACCAAAGAGGCAAAATTTTAATAAATAACGTTATTAAATAGTTTTGAAAATATCACATAAAAACTTAACAATTCTTGTGGTAGACCCTGTATGCAATATCATTTTTTGTGTACTTTGCGGTATTACTTTCAGAATGAAATATTTTTTTCTTTTTATCTTTGGACAAACCACGAAGACTAAAAGCCTAAATACTAACGTACCGTGGGTGTCTAGTGGACTCATCTATACTACGTCTGTAACATATTACACAACTCAATAGTATTTAAATTTTAACGATTTTTATAATCTCTCAGTCCTTTGGACTAAGAAGGAGCATACGGTCAAGGATCTAGATACAATAAAAAAAATAAACAAAGAAAACGTATTTCTACAATGTCGTTAATTAAGGGTATTTATTTTTTAAATTAAACCAAAGAGGCAAAATTTTAATAAATAACGTTATTAAATAGTTTTGAAAATTTCACATAAAAAACTTAATAACAATTTTCGTGGTAGACCCTGTATAATATATGTTTTAAAATATTATAAATTGGCTTGCAAATTTTTATATTTAAATAATTTTGTAAATCTCTATATGGTATAATAAGTGAGTTATAATAAATTTTAAGTTTAGGATTTTTTCAGTATAACATCTTTTTGACCCACCCTGTATAGCGTTTTTGGATTTTTTTAAAAAACTATAAATACCTATGCACAATTTCTATAAATACTTTTGTTTTTCAATTGCAATACTAACGTAAATATCGAAATTTTAAAATATTATTTTTAAATTTAACTTAACTATTTTTGAGACACTCTGTATATGTTTTTGATATGCTATTATAAACTCACTCGTACCACGTATTCAGTACCAAAATTTTATTTATATACCCAAAATAGCAAACATTTTAGAGCCATCTAAAATTTCGATTATTTTTATTTCACTTTCCATACGCTACGAAAGAAGTGCGGAAAAACTATATTTTTGATATTTTCTAAGTCGTTTTAAGAAAATTTTTTAATTAAATACAATGGTTTTTTACAAGTGTTTTTATTTTCCAGAATTGATATATACAGATAGTTTTGTATTATATTTTTTAAAAATTATTATTTGGTTTGCAAATCTCTATATTTAAGCCGATTTGTAATATATAATGGTATAATAACGTAATTTTAATGAATTTAAGTTTTAGGGCTTTTTTTATACATAACATCTTTTTGACCCATCCTGTATAGCTTTTCCATATTTTTTTATAAACTACACGTACCTTTACACAATTCCTATATATTTTTTTCATTTGCAATAGTAACGTCAATATTAAACTTTTAATATTTTTTTAAAATATGGGGTAACTATTTTTTAAACACTCTGTATAGGTTTTATATGTGCTCTTTTAAACTTACCTATAACACGTATTTACTACCAAAATTTTATTTAATTATCTTAAATAGTACGGATGTTACAGCCATTTTAAATTTTGATTATTTTTATTTTACTTTCCGCATGCTATGTAGAGAGTGCAGAAAATTGTTATTACACATTTTTTTTTAAAATCATTTTAGGTGACCTATAAAATGAGATAAAAATATTTTTACAAGTTGTTTCTTTTGTGACAACGATATAACAAGTGGGCGCGGGGGTTGCTGTATATCCATTTTTTTTAAATCCCTCCAATAAAAAGTTTTAAAAAATGTTGCAGCACCTAAAAAATAAATAAATACTCATAATCTAAAGACGAGGGGGAAACGAAATATAAACCCAAAACCCAAATATACCACACTATGCTTCTTAACTGTGGCCAGATATACGTAAACACCCTGTACGTAAAATTTTCCTAAGCACTAAAGTTTCCATCTTTTTACTATAAAAGTCAAACTTTAAAAACCCCTGTGCATAACGGCTTTTTGTTATTACTGGTTTTAACTACCATAAAAATTTTGGCCAGAAATACATAAACATCCTATATATAAGACGCACAAAACACTATAACATCCTAGTTTTTAACTGAAAAACCTTTTACATAAAAAATGTTCATTTATCTACAGGTTTCGATTATACCCTGAATATTGTAGTTCTGGTAGCAGGTTTTTGAAATACTTAGTATAAAAATCATGGGAAACATTTAATTTATTAACTTTTTTGACGCACTGTACAAATTGTATTAATAAAAAAGTCAAAAAAAGCTCAATCCTATGTATAATACAAAATAATTTAACCCTATATGTTTTGATCAGATTTACATAAACACCCTGTACATAAAACTTACCCAGGCACTAGAATCCCATTTTTTAACTTAAAAAGTCAAAATTTAAAATCAAGTACACAACGGATATTTTATTATTTCTGAATTTTATTAATTTGGCTAGGAATTATAGGACATCCTGTATATAATATCTTCCCTATTTTACTCTAATTATGTAATTTTTTTAATCGTATCTTTTACCTATTAGAAGTATTGTGGAGAGAAACTGTAAGTAGATTTTTGAAATACAATTAAACGATCTAAAGGTTGGCGCAAAGGTTTTTTAATAATTTTAAATAATAAAGCGACAATTTTTAATCAAAGTCGGTAAAGTCTCTACAATCACAATTGAGACAGCAAAAAACCGAATTTCAAGCACTTCCAAGGCGGCCTCTTTGTTAAGCATGGGCGGAGGAATAAAAGTAAAAGTGTAATAAAAATGTTAAATAAGATATAAAAATAAATAAAATAAATTATTATTTTTTATTTTTACCGGGTGACCACTAATATCGAGGAAAGGCAGCTAATAATTACCTATAAACATAATTATGTGAGATTTGGCTATGTTTAAAAAGTTAATGAGTGCATTCACCAGTACCAATATGGTTGTTATGTTTTTAATCATTATTTTATCAATTTTGGCTTCGTTTCGTTAAAAACGCCTATGGTTTTCACAATTTAATAAAAATATTCGCCAAACCAATTATTACAGTAAATTTGGTTATTTTGTGTTGTTTTATTTTTAGTGCCGGATTAAGCTTTTTTTTTAGTGAAGCGAACATTAGCACTATATACAATGCAGTAGAAAATCGTCCGGAAATTAAATAACTTTTCAATTAAAGGTCGTAAAAAATTCTCGGGTATTATTTAAAAGGTAAAGTCATGTAGAATATAGGAAAAATCTCAACTCCAAAAATTAAAATAATGCATTTAAAAATTGAAAAAAATGTTATAATTCAGTCGCCAAAGACTATATTTTATCTTACTTCTGGATTTCTATTTATATTTAGGATATTTTATTTCCATCAATTTATTTGGTTATTATTTATTGGTTTATTTTGTAATAAATGTAATAACATTTTTCTACAAAAAATATTACTTCAGTATAAAAAGCTACAAGTAAGATAAACAGAATTGTACATTATTAAATTATCATAAATATATTTTTTTAAATGTTAAAGCAAAGGCATTTTCTTTAATTTAATACCAAATTAATAACCAAATAATCCTATAATCCAAATGAATTTTATGTAAAAAAATATTACATCAATATAAATGGAAGGCGAGAAGTAAGATGAAAAATAATCTATTTCGACTGAATTATCACATGTTTTTTAATGCATTATTTTGGAATTTTAGAGCCAAAATTAAATTATTCTCACAATTTTTTTCTATATTCTACATAACCTTACCTTTTAAATGATGCCAGAGAAAATTTTCTACAACATATCGTTCAAGAGTTATTTGGTTTCCGGACGATTTTTTACTGCATCGTACATAGTGCGTCGTTTGCGCCCCTCTCCTTGTGTATGATAGAAACAAAAGTAGGTACTTCAAATGAAAAGTGAAAAGCAAAAAGAAAAAACCGGCCCTTGCCGACAAAAACGCGCCTTTTTACCGTTTGCGTCTCTCCATATGTTTAATGGAAACAAAAGTACTTTAAATGAAAAGTGAAGAGCAAAAAAAAGGCCCTTGCCCTCAATAACGCGCCCCTTTATAATCTATACTTTCTGCCGCTGATCTGACACTATTTATTTTGTCCCCCAAAAAATTGCCGTTAACGTGGCAATTTAAAAACAAATTTCTAATAATAAATACAAAAAAACTATTTTACCTTACACAATACATAAAAACATTTATAAAAATCTAAATTAGGACCTTAAATCATAAATTCATGAATATTAAAAATGAATATGAGACGACACTGTCTTTTAGTTGCAGGTGCAAGAATTATGAAGAAAGTAAAATAGGTCTTATCTCTTTTAAAAATATCTATCCAATCACGTTCGTTTAAATTTGAAGTAGACCAGTAGGATTTAAACCCCGCCTACCATTTTCACTGACAAACTTGTCAAATCAACGTGGGCTCTCTACGGGGACTAATCAACTATGATATAGAATATTTATTTTAATGCGTGACGTGGTAAATTGATAGAACCCCAATTTTTGTGTTGTCTAAATTCACTTTATACAAGGAACATGATTGTGTTTTGGATGCATTAAGATGGGCGAGATTTTTGGCGCCCCAATCCAATATTAAATTAAGATCCTGCGAAAAGAGATATCTGCATCGCTCTGCGTTTGTTTTCCAAATCAGGTTTAGTGATGGGCTTAGGAACCTGAAAACTGGAGTGAAGGGTACTATCGTCGGCGAAACTATGAATGGAATTAGTTGTGGACGAAAGAAGGTCGTTGATGTGAAGAAGAAACAATGTTGGTGCCAGAACTGAGCCCTGAGGCACTCCAGCATTAACTTGATAAAAGCTTGAAGTATGGCCGTCCACAATAACTGATATACGTCGATCAGATAGATAACTTATTATTAAAAAGAAAAATATATATCTCGGTCTCTACTACATGAAAAAATATCTCGTAATATATATTTGTAGTAAATTTAATTTTTTACAAAAAAGTATTTTTCTATTTTTTAGATAAATCTAACCATTAAAATATATTCAAGATCAAAGATTGAATAATTTTAGAAAAAAAGCTTTTTGAATTTTGTAACTAACTGTTTACATTCTCTCCTGTACATCAGGTACAGATAGCATAAAAAATTATGCGAGGAAAATACCTGGCGCATAACTATGAACCCTTTGCCAGAGCGTCAACTTTACCGGCGGCAAAATTTGCATAATTACTTCTGCGTCGAAATCCGTCCTTACCATGAACCCTTCTCTAGTGCGTCGAGTTTACTCGTTGCAAAATTTGCATAATTACTTCTGCGTCCATCTAATTTATAAAGGAAAAAAGAATTGACACAATTCTTAAATGGACACTTTTAGTATATTAGTTTCAGGTTTAATTAAGGAACTAAAAAAAATATTTAACCAACCAGAACTAACCATGACCCCTACTCCCTATACTCTGGTTTTGGAAGTCAAGTAACAAAACAACGAAAATCATATTTTTATGTTATAATATATTTACCGTATGAGGGATGCTTAACAAAATTTGTGATGTTGGGTTTTTACGTGTCTCTCATGAAGTCACATCTAGGAACTCAACCATGCATGTCTAGCAACTCGAGTACACTGGTATAACTCTAGCTTCAACTGTTTTTGAATTATTGACGCCTAAACAGTCACATTTTCGACTTATATAAATATATCAATCTGTACTAATATTATAAAGAGGTAAAGTTTGTAATTTTGTTTGTTTATGAGGGCTACTTTTTGAAAATAATTGACCGATCATGAAAATTCTTTCACAATCAGAAAGCTACAATATTTAGTAGTGTTATAGGCTATATTTTATTATGATTGAACAACAAGTTCAGAGAAAAATATATTTTAGGCACAGCGAAGTGGCCATGGGTTGGCTAGTTTAGAATAAAGGTAATGCAAGTGATCACCTGATACTTCAAAGTCATTAAAATATTTACCTATTAGTAGATTTTATATTAGATTTTTATAATGAATTACATATTCTTTGGATACAATATTACAGGGGGATAACGCTATATTACAAGTGTCATAAAAATCCCAGTGAAACAAAAATATTATAAAAACCTAAAAATAAAATCTATCAATAGGTTATTAAAATTTTAATGACTATCAGGTGCTCACCTGCGTAACCTGTATTTTATATTCATTAATTAAATAATAGTCGTCGAAATGTGATAAACCGAAATTGCCAGTGCAGTAGTGAAAGGCGAAGCAACGACTCGGTAACGGTCAATGTATTTTATATAGTTTATTGCGATACGTTTTATTTTACTGGACTATAATATTCTGTTTAGTGATTTTTTTGTGAATTGTGTAATTAATTACCTATCATGGAAGAAGAAAGAAAAAAGTAGGCCTTGTTTGCAGTTTTAAAATTGTAAAACAAATCCTACGATGATGGTGCGAACAAATTTTACAGATTTTCTCAAGACGTTAAAGACGTAAAAGATGTTAAAAATAGAAAAATTGTCATATGGAAAATAACAGACACTTGTAAATATTATGATAGAAATGTCAATTGCCCAACGATTTTATTATTTGTCTGATCAATACCCCAGATTGATGAGAAGATTGGTGCGAGCTGGTAGCTGGGACTTACCGAATTATTTTTAGCTTTTAGTACAATAAAGACCGTTTAACAAAGAAGTTTCTTTTACATAATTTATTTTCAAGTTTTAGTTTTGTTGTTAGCTGATACTTCTCATTCCTATTGGTTCGCCTTACTATGACTAACTCAGAATCCAACCAACGATTCTATATTGAAGTAGTTGTGGAAAATATATAATTCGCCATTTTGCAGCAGCGTACTATCTTGAATTTCGTTATTTTTATAGTGAGCTCTATTCTACCAACCAAGCCCTTTCATTTGATACTCATATTGGAGGTATGTTGGTGAAAAATAGGGGATATATCCGGCCATTTCCAGTGGCGGCGGCCATTTTGGACCTTGGATTTTTTTATAGTGGGCTCTATTTCTACCAATCAAGCCCTTCCATTTAACACCCATATTGAGGTATTTGTGAAAAAAAATATATAATCCGCCATTTTGTGGCGGCGGCCATCTTAGTTTATTTTTTCATAGTGGGTTCTATTATACCAATAAAGCCCTTTAATTTGATACCCATATTGAGGTTGTAGTAAAGCAACATAATCCGCCATATCGGTGGCCATGTGAGTTACAATCATAAGAAATATGTTATATTGTATTGTCATCAAGACTACGTGAAGCGTGGCAAATTTCAGATCGATCGGTCAGTCAGAAAGGGGTCAAATTTCAATTACTAGATTTGACCCAAAAATAATTCCAAATGATAACAAACAGGTCGAGTAAATCCGTTTAAAAATAGTTTTTACATCCTGTGAACAACTTCCAATTAGTTATTTACTAAATGGTTTGTTACAGTTAGACTATTCCTTACCCTCAAATGGATGAAATAAAACTTCAAAAATATGAAAATAAAAAATTGTCATATGCGAAAATAAATAGACATCATTTCATAATAATTATTAATATATCTCAATACGACATATCATTAAAGCATCTGTTTTATTTGATTGCATAGATGTTATAAAATGCATTATGATAATGTGTAAAATATATTTTTAAGAGATATAGGCGCCTAAACATGTTAGTTTCACTCTCATTCGTTCAGGTACGCTCATGAAACGCCCGCAAAATATGCAGTTCGAGGTCATGAGACGCGCTAGGAGACATCAAAGAAGCCGCCTTCGAGATATCCTTCATTTAGAATTGACCATAGAATTCAAAAATGTTATAATGTGAGTGTTCCATTAAAAAAAAAACATTAAAGCTGCTCGCCCACTTGTTGCCACCAATTGCTCCGGACAAGTTTACATGTATTTAAATGGAACCCCGCCAATAGAGATGCGCCGCGCCGCTTGTATTGTCGGGGTTCCATTTAATTACATGTAAAGCAACTCGGCGAATTTTCTCTTGACGCGAAGCTTCGTCTAAGTGGGCGAGCACCTTTATGAAGTTAGTCTTTTGTTTTCCAAGCAATTCTTTTTTAAAACGATTTTAAAATTCTGCTAGTAAAAAAAAACATCGATTGGCAATCTTGAAGTACCTAAAAATACGGGGAAAGCCTGAAAATATACTGTTTATCCTCTTAAGGGGGAGATACCTGTAAAAAAAAATCATTTTTTTTCATAATATGTTAGAATAGTCCCTTAAGAACACGTCCTAAAATTTTAGAACAAAATTTTCAGTATTTCTTACACTACAGAATCGGTAAGTTACTATATTCAATGAATTTTTATATATCTATTAAACTTTAAACACGTTTTTCTCAAAACTTTATGTTGAAATCAGCGGGCACGATAACTGAAAAAGTTATTTACACTAATTTTTAACAGCAGTAATTTATTATGTGAACCTAAAAATTCCCAAAAATGTTTTTAAAGCAAAAACGATGGAATAATTGAGCCAAAAAGTAATTTTATTTCTGTCAAGCATTGTATTCCTCGGATTATTTTTTTTTACTTATTTAGGTTCACCGACAGATTATGACATTAATAATTACAAAAAAAAACGTTTATTATTTTCAAGTCACTAGAACCAATGCTTAGAGTGCCCGCCGATTAGGAAGTCCCTCTCCGACCTTCGTCGAAAAATTATGCGTACAGCCGCCATTTTAAATAATTAAAATGAAAAAATTATCTAATGTTATTTTAATATTTGAGTAAACTACATACCAGTTTTTTAACGTATAATGACTCTTTCATTCATCTACCCCCTTAAATGGAATACCCTGTACAGTTAAAACATTCTGATCGACCTGAGTGTGTGGCGGGTACGAAATAGGTGATTTTCAATTTTGCTCAGGTCGCCTGAACAGGTTAAAAAGAGCTAATTCAAATGGGTTTTTACGAGCTTTTTCCTATAGAAATATGACAATACAAATGCAACATAACCCACTAAAACTTGCAAAGGCAAAACAAATCTGCTTAGACGTTTGTAAGGTCACTCCGAGAAACGTCGTCCCACATTAATCTAAGACATAATTGCCTACCAAAGGAGCCAACACCTCCTGGCTGACTACTTTCCTCGCGCAAATCCTATATAAAAGGAAAGCGAGCAAATATCATGTGAATAGTAGTTAGTTATAAAATGTAAATATTTATGTTACTAATGAAGCAAATGTTTGAGTTGAGTTAAGTTAAGAGAGAGGTTAAAAAGAACTGTAAACGTTTATGCCACACTGTATAGTTTTACCTGTCAGGTCAACCGGAATGTGTGTGCCAGGCATAAGGCAAGCCGGAAATTGAGACAAGTTAACGCGTGCACCGTGACGCAGGGCCCGGATTCTTAACTTCTCGATAGGTGACGACTCGGTCGGTATCGAGTTCTCGATATTTATTTCGAAACCTATCAGCCCTACTTCCTCATCTGTTTTTACGTAAATAATAAATAGGATAAATACTTACTTAATAAGGATAGTGCCTTTTATGGAACTCGGAAGATATCCACTCAAAATCGAGTTTCAAATAAGTTATGAATCACCATTCGGTAGCGACTTGATACGTTACGTCTCGAGACAGCGGTTAAGAATCCGGACAGGACTCAGCACAGCATGTATGTACCCCCGTGGCCTAGTGGACAGAGCTTTGATCTTCGAAGCCAGAGGTCGGCGGTTCGATTCCCAGCGGGAAAGACATATTTAGGTAGTAGTTATTTAAAAATAACGGCCGTGGTGGCACTACCGCGTTGTCTAAAAGGTGCTGTGAAATGCAACTGCATGTTTCAGTGCTTGGAAAACGTTGACGGAACAGGGGGAACGATGGGTTAAACATCTAATAACTCGACACCCACGGTACTCTGGTATTTAGGCATAGACCTTCGTGGGATGTCAAAAAGATAAAAAAACTTTGGTAAAGTCGGCTACTCATTATGCTGTACTTGGCGAGTAACTTGACTCGGAATATACTTGGCAAGTATTTGTCGAGTTCCAAGTAAGCTATCTACATTACGCGTCTACTTATAGAATTGCGATTTTTCGGAGAGCACAACAAAAACAACAAGTAGTTTTTAAAGATGAACGCAAGTGAAACGAGAGTTTTAGCTGCTTTTGTAACAATCAGTTGTGGTTATATTTTATTAAAAAAATAGAAATAAAAAGGTAGGTATATTTTTTTGTATATAAAGTAAGGCTGCTACCTGCGCCACTTGACTAGCGCCACCATCAAATAGCTAGTCCTCGAAAAACAAAACGTTTAAAGATACAACCACAGCTTAACAACGTGCCGCCTAACAATATTCGACTTAAAATATTAAAACGCAAATACTGACAAATTATGCCAATCGGACTTTGATAGTTATTCCCCGCAACCCTTTTATTCGACTTGCCAAGTAACGCGTAATGTAGCGCCGGTAAATAAATTGCCATGTCAAGTAATTGGCTCCTTTGTGATTGTTTTTCGCTAAAGCTCGGGAAGTGCAAGTAACTTGCCAAGTCTAAACGTGTCGTCGTATACACTACTTGCTACTTACCAAGTACTTGGCAAGTACCGCGTAGTGAGGCGCCGCGCCGGCTTAACTTAATGAACAGTTTCTCGCGTCGCACGCGTCAGTCGCGTCCTAATGTGCGACTTGCCTTAGTTTTAGAAATGCAAAAATGCTCAGCTTTGATGTAAAAATACAAAAAAGATCCCATTCTCTAGTTGAAAATGTTGATAATTTAAACTAACATAAAGAAGCCAAAAACATCTGCCGACGTGTGCCTTTTCGACGCGGTGAAATTTGAAGCCCCTAATAGCCTTCGTAGTTCTATACCTCATTGGCCACATCAACCATTTAGTTCTTGCCTACCTGCTCTGACAGTGCTGCAGTGTAAATTATCTGTTTTAGTACTTTAATAAAATTATTTAATTTACCATACTGGTTTATGCAAATTTTATTTGTTTTTTAATGCATTTCCATTAAAACGAGCCACCTTGGCTAAAGGGGACGTGGGAAATCAACTTCCGAACTCTGTAATTCGATAGAAAGAAGAAATAGGCCGGAAAGAAATTTCCTTTCTATTTCTTGTCTGTACGCTGTATCATTCTTTCTAAATAGTTGTTGTTGTTTCTTTGTTTGTGACGTAGGTCCCCGAAGGTCCAATTGCCAGTACGTCCCTCTGTGTCCAGAGGGGTTGTATTCTGGGTGGGAATCTCCAGTAAGTCGGGCCTGTGCCACTGGTGGCTCCCGATCTTTTCACTTTTTAATTGTTACATAAATCTTCGGCAGTGGAAAAATAATAGACTACTGGACTTAAAAACGTTGGGTTCTTGTGGAAAAATGCACCCTTTAGAGGAAAATGTATTTGTTATTTCTTAAAATATATTCGTTTTTTACTTATGTTTTATATGTTTCATTTATTTGGCATATTTACTTATATTTTAATAGTTTATCTTATTTTTAATTAAAATGTATCTAGCTTTTTTTCTATTTTGTATAAAAATTATAAAGGAGAAAAAAAGCAGGGCCGTAGCTACCGCCGTATCAATGATACGGAGCCCCGGGCTTTTAGAGGCCCCAAAATTGGAAAGTTGGGGCCATTTAGTTTTGATAGGAACGAAAAAAGCAATGCTAAAATAAGAGAAACTTTGCTTGCGGAAACTGGAGACCTTTTTTTTTTGTTTTTAAATATTTTTTGGGGCCCCCTAACTCAGTGTGATGATACGGGGCCCTCAAAGGCACGCTACGCTACTGAAAAACCGGGGACAAGATTTGCGTGTAAAATGGAGAAAGTTATCGGGATATTATATAATATTATATTAATTCCCTTGAATTAGCAAAAGTTCAAATTAAGGGGTGTTTATATGATTTCTGATGTGATTGTGATGATTTTATGGACTTAATGAAAAAACAATTAGTAAGCTAACACCTCGTCTGAATGTTAAAATTTAAACAAAATACAATATAACAACATAACATAAACGAATATATAATTACCACAAAACACTAAATAAAAATGTGTTGGGATCACAAATTGCAATGACGTCAATGTTCCCGCAAACACCCGCTTATAAAAGAATGTAAAGATCCAAATCGCCTTTCTATTTCCAGACGTTCGTGTTACCCATTCGTAATCGCGAAACGAGCCGAAGGCGTTATAGAGTTCGAAATAGACAGAACATAGAAAACAGAGAAGAATTTTTCTTGCGAGATACGGATTACGGCTTTAGAGTTTGCAGAGGCGCACTTACATGTTTGCCACCCGTAGGCTATTTATTTTCGCCGCCCCTTTCTTTCTTCTTTTTTTCCTTCAGATATATTTTTGAAACAAAAACAAAGGTCCTCACTTCCATTTTTTTTAATTATAGGTATAAGAGTGAATTCGAATCCAACAAAATAATTCATAAGACATAATCTGCCGCCCCTAAAGAACGTCTGCCGCCCCCTAAAAAAATGCCGCCATAGGCTTCAGCCTACTCAACCTTTTGGTAAATGCGCCACTGAGAGTTTGCTATTAATTTATTGTAAACTATAGATTGCGCAATCTGCAATATTTTGCACAAAATTACAAACAAAACAAGTTTTTGTGCCACCTTGTATGTAATTTTTTAGATAAAAAGTATTCTACCGAATACCAGTATTAAGCTTTAAAAAGTATTCGAATACTATTAGAATACCAGCCAAATGTATTCTGAATACAATTCAGAATACTGAGTATTCGAATACGACCCAACTCTGGATGTTTGGTGAAGTATACATACAGGTTACCAAGGAATGACCATAAAATTTACTTCAGAAACACATTATGCCGTCAGCAAGTGGTTTGTGCATTAAACACAATTGTTCTTATATAATTAATCACACATTACGCCCACGATAAAATTAAGATTTTACATAAAGCAATGAGTTTACATAATACATGAAAATCAGCTCTAAATCTCATTTCGCCAAAAATGTCGGTTGGCATGTTTCTGAAATAAACGATTTAACTAATGAGGTTTGGCGAGTTGAATCTAACGGATTGCGTTTTAATGTATTAGACACTAATAGATAGAGAGACGACAGAGAACGACTGCATAGGTAACCGCCCACCGATAGCGACGCCGATTCCTCGTACTGCTCGGGTCCGCTCGATGTGAATGTAAATTTCGGCTGCCCCGCAGTGCAATTTAGCAAGCGCTTGGAGATGGGTAGGTCAAATAAAGTATTGGAATTTCACGCGCTCACGACAGATAAAATTTATGTTGTTTTTTAACGTGCCCATAATAGCAGTCAAAAAACAACTTTAATATGCTCAAATCTTAAAAACCTTTGGTGAAAAGAAAATACAATATTCTAAAATAAAATGAAAAATAACTCTTAAACAAAAAATAATTCTAATTAAATGGATTATTTAATAAGGTGTTCAAATACACCTCCTTGTTGGGCTTCACAGTATCCCAACCTGTCGTAAAATTCTCTACGTACATTTGCTAACATTTCAGGTGTAATGGACCTAGAAATATTAATAATTCTAAGCCGCAATTCGTCCAAATTAACGGCTCTTTCATGTCGGTGTTGGTAGAGAATTTCTTTCAAATAACCCCATAAGAAGTAGTCGCAAGGCGTCAGATCTGGAGATCGCGGAGGCCATGGTATGGTACCTCTTGTGGAAATAAGCCGTCCAGGAAAAGTGTTTGTTAAATAGTTCTGCACTTGTCTAGCGTTGTGAGCGGGACATCCGTCTTGTTGAAACCAAATTTCATTAAAATTAACATCCAAGTTTCGTACAGCGGGTATAATATTTTGTTGCAATAAAAGTAAATATCTCTCAGAGTTCAAGGTACCATCAATGAAAAAAGGACCTACAATGTGGTTGTCTAAAATACCAGCCCAAACATTTACCTTTTCCGGGTATTGAGTTCGTAATGGCACACTTAAATGTAGATTTTCCCGAGACCAATATCTCACGACTGAAGAATTATGTCGACCTAGAAGAGGAAAAGATGACTCGTCTGTAAATAAAATATTACTTGTGAAGTCGTCATTTTGATCAATTTTTTCTCTTAGGGTTTCACAAAACTCCATGCGTTTTATTTGATCTTCTGGAAAAATCTCTTGAGTGTTTTTAATTTTGTAGGCTTTGTACTTATTTCTTTTCAAAATATCACGCACTGTACGGCTTGGAATATCAAGTTCTTCAGAAATTTGGGAGCTAGAACAAGGTTCACTTATTTCCACAAAAGCACACACATTGACCTCATTTTCAATCCTAGCGTCAGGTGTTCGACGAGGTTCCTGATCGCCACTAGAACATTTTGCACATCGATTTACACATCCCGACTGCTCAAACTTATGCCAGATATTATAAATTGTTTTAGCAGTAGGGATTTGCTCATCAGGATATGCAAATATAAAACGGCCGACAACTTCTTCTGCACTCTCCGCACGACAATACCATTTAATGATATTAATCTTTTGTTCAACAGTGAAGACCATTTTTACTTTATAAGTGTATCCGCCTTCGTACCAAAGGTTAAAATAAATTGTAAACATGATCGGCCAACACGTAGTTGCGAAAAATTGCAAACGAACTTTGACCGGACTGATAAGCGCAACGACGACGCGATAGCCGCCGTGGGAGGAGCCAAGCGTGTTCTCGCTCTACTCCGTCTTTTCTTACACATTGCCCAAAAATTATTTTTACTATCGGGTCTGCATCGAGTCATCATCGACTTATGAAAATTTAAAAACCTACCAAGTGTGACCCGGCTAATTTAATTTAACAAAAATAAATGCGACATTCCAAAAAAAAAAAAACGACAAAAATACTTGCAGGACAACACTGGGAAATCTGACAACTCGATATCACTGATAAATTCTTCATTTTCGTCTTCGTGCGGATAAAGGGTAGTCAAAAGTGTCATTTTATGTTAGATATTCTGTTAATATAAAAATGTATTTAAAAATCGGTATAAGGAAGTTTTCTAGGATGAGACATAAAAATCCACTTGAGTTTTTTTTTTTAATTAAGAGGGAGCCAGTAGTAATACTTTAATTAACTTAAAAATGCCATTAGTTATTTGTGACCGTATGTATTATAACTCCAGTGAAAAATGTTTATCATATTTTCTGAGCAAAAACATACTTAGTTAAATTCGCTAACAGCAACCGTCCCTACTATTAAGTTTATTTAGAGTTGTTTTTATCATATCTTCGTGCTTTGGTTGAAGCATTCCGTTAACACAAAACAAAATGGTCGATTTTCCGGTATAGGGCATCTTGTTAAAATGGAACACCATGTATATTTTTTTTTCATTCTTAGAAATCAAGCTTTTCCCTTTAAAACATATAAAGATAAATTATGGGTATTTTATAAAATAGGGAATTTACTAATCTCTAACAAATTAACTGCATGTCAATTAAGAGTATTATTTGACGATAAAAATTTGCTACATATAAGGTTACCGAAAGAAATACGGCGTAAAGGTTATTCACAATCTTAACAAAATTTTAAAAACAGTTATCCTGTCTAACTGCAACTATTATTTACAGATTACAGAAAAGAAACACTTTAACAAAGCTATACGTTATTCACAACGTATAGCTTTGTTGAAGTGTTTTTTTACCTTAAGAGCTGTTCTAAGTATGTAGCAAATTCTTGTTATCAAAATATATATACTAGTTGACTCATCATGCAGAAAAAGAAGAGAAAATTGGATTTTTGAAATCGTAAGAAATATAACGAAGTTAATCCAAAATAACAAAGTTGTTCCATGCCGTGCAAACCGGTCACTTTATTTCTCTAAACTCTAAAAACTCCAAACAGCATTGGCATTGGATGCTAATACAGTCTGCTAAAGTTGGTGAGAGCTATGAGTCACGACCGTTGGCAACATCTAAGGCTTGCTTATTGTAAAAACCGCATCCCTATAACTTTATTTGTTCTAAAGTTATTGGTGATCAAAATGGATCAAAATATAGTCTGAGTATGGTTGTCTTGCATCTCATATTTAGTAAGCGTGCCTCTTTATGTGCTGAAAATATGAAAGAATAGAAATTCTTTGCCTGAACCATTAAACAACGAGGCAAAAAATATTACAATATTTTAAAGACAAGCAAAGGATTGCAAGTGGCTCCGTTTTTAATATACAACAAAACGTAAACAGATTTCGATTACTCGCTCTAAAAAACTTTCTATATCTGATAAATAAAAAATATATTAAACAAACAATTTAAAAATAACTAAAATGAAACTTTAACACCCTGTATTTAAGAAAAGATCAACTTGTTGACTAAGAGAAATTGCATTGTACCAGTTTTATTTTGGCCAAAGAAAATTTTACTAGCATTTTGTACAGACCTTTTAAAGACGGAACGTATATTTTACCTCAATCTGATTCTTGCAGCAAAGTCCCCAATTTATTGAAATAACTTTTTCCATCCTCACTTAAATAAAAAAGAAAAACAAAATATAATAGATTAAAAACAACGACCAAATTTTTTTTCTTGAATGTCATATAATTTGACAGAAATAGCATCTTTTATCCCTTCATATTACAGACAATTATTAGGACTTGCTTTGATCAAACTTCCGCCAAGTGCTTTTACCCTCTTGGGAACAAAGAAAAACCTAAATTCTTTTGCGGTAACCAATAATTTATCAAGTTCCATTATAGCCACCCCACATCAGACATTCCTTCATCCAGTATCGGACCTTGTGTTAGTCTGTGATGCCTATTCCTCATGAGACAAAAATTTCCTAAATCAACTGCGAATTGGTGCAATTTTCAAAAAGTCGTCTGTTTTTAAAGAAAAAAAATATAAATTTAGATTATAATTTTGAATAAGGCTATCTTTTAAACTAACAATATTACCGAAAATACTTGACAAGCATAAAAGTAAACAAGAAAATCAGCGGATTTCGTGAAAACTTATATATTTCCAGCTTTTTCTGGAACTGTCACTAATCTGTAATCTTTTTAACATGGCTGCCGACAGCCCAATGAAATTTTAATATTGTATTCACGTGATTGACCTCCGCAGTACCGCAATATTTTAGCGTATATGAGGACTAGGCATCAGTAAATTTAATGCTTGGAAGAAATAATTATTTTTTGTCAAATGTAATTTTTGGGAGAATTTTAAATATACAAGCTGTTATTTAAGTAAGTACAATAAATTAAACAAATATTTTCTAGGTAATTTTAATAAAAAACGTACAAATAAACTTAGTGTCTCAAATTCTTCCTTCTAAATATGCTTGTTAAACATTTTAAAAACGTTTAAAAACAGATATTAATGACATTTAATTTGGCCTTTAGTTGTTGTAAATAGCATAATTGTAAATAAAAAATATAATTAAACAATCTATAATTTATTATTAATAAAAATGTTTCCATCTTTTAGGATGGTCTACAAATATGTAATAAAGTAGATTATATTTTTTATTGTGGAAACTAAATACGACAAAAAATTTAAGACATTATAAAGTTATATTTTTACTCTCTTAAGCTGCGTCCAGACTTGCAACAATTCGCCAAACATTTGTCCAAACTAACCAACGATGAAAAATGTAATAAATAAATATTTATGAGAGATGAATACGGCTGTTAATAAACCTATTTAGTTATTGCTAATTTAACTTATTATATTCACAACAAAAATTGGGTAAACAATATTTAAAAGATTTAGTAAAAACTTAAAAACTATTTTTTTGGGATAAGTTTAAGGTTCTATATTTTAAAAAGATTCTACAGGCTCATTTATATATAAACTTCTCTGTCTTAAAGTTACTAAATTGTTAGCGTCGTCTTTTAAATGTACAAACTTAATTAATTGACACCTCGTATATTGATTCCTTTGGCCCAAAATATAGTTTGTTAATAAAAAAATGGTTATTTAAAAAGTAAATACAAAGTTGCTTAAAAAATAGTTGGTTTTAAATGTATTCAAGGTACCGCATGTGAAACCCTCTTACTTTGAGAATGAAATTAAGAGCAGATTTTAATTTTTCATTCCCAAAAACCCCTCTAGTCAAATACACTTCTCGACAAAAAACGGACACAGAAAATTTTGTTATAATTCAATTTTAAATAACTTTTTGTTTTTTCACCGATTTTAATTATCTCTTCGTCTAGTGATAGCTTTTTCCATCAAGATTATTATTAAATATGGGGATTGCAATAAGTTTTATTAGAAAAAAAAATTGACATGAAATTATTTCAAAGGGTGTTTAAGAATTAAAAAAGTGTTTATTTTAAGTTGTTTATATCAGGTTTTATTTTAAAGGCTACTCCGACTCTGCTCAATAAACTAAATAGCTCTAAGAAATCATAGAAGAATATTCGTTCTACTTTGTATGTGCTACACAAAAGACATTCTGTATTGTGTTAATTCAAGGCTTTTGGTGTCAAAGTGTACAGGTAGAATAAATATATATTTTTATGTTTCTGAAAATAACTTTTCTCTATTAAGGCTTTGAAGTTAAAATAGATATTTTTTCCAAAACTTTAAGGCTAAAAAACCCATTATATGTTTGTAATAATATACAGGTTGTTCGCTAATTAATGGTAAACCGAAAAATCAGACTTTTTATGTCAAAATATCTAGATTTAACCTAACATACCTATATGCAAAAATTGATAATAAATAAGATACAAGGTGTAAAAGTAAAAAAATATTTTTAATTATTTTTCGATAATTTTTGATATGTTTCTAATATTTTAGTAAAACTTGGTATCTAGGAATTCTTTGACATGAGCCATTAAGATCTGGTATTAATTTTTATGTGTGAACTAGGGGGACTAGCTTCTTTATTTAAATTTCCCTAAAACGTCCTAAAACTTTTTAGTGCTACTCTGTATGTACCATCTAAGTAAACCAGTAAACTCCCCTATGCTTTCTACACAAAACAGGTATACATTGTAAGAACAGCTCCAACCATTCTCAAGATATTTGCATTTAAGTGGTTTAGTACAACCATAAAGTATATAGCTGGTTTTACACTTATCAAACTTCTTGTCAAATAAGTTTTATTAATACAATTTGTTTGAAGGCAGAAGTGTAAAATAAGAAATTATTTGACAAAACTTCTTTGAAGCAAATATCAGGGTAAAAACCAAACACCACACCAATCACGATAAAATAGAGGTTAAGTAGTTGCACTAGTTGCGAACTCTCAATTTTAAATTAATTAGGTTGTTAGTTTTAAAGTTTTGCATCAAATATTTGACGAAAAATCGGACGTATACTAACCCTTCAAACAAATTTTACAAGGCGACCTTGAATTTCTTTGATATCCAATTTTCTGTTTTACACTATCAAAATTGTATCAAAATTGTTTCACAAGTAAACTTGGTCCAACTTATTTGAGAAGAAGTTTGATACGTGTATAACCAGCTTATGGAAGAATACATTAAATTATTCGCCTATCATGGGGTAGTTGTACTTTCTACTAATACTCTGTTTTTAAAGGCAATTTTTGGTTGCACTAAACTACTTAAATTTAAATATCTTTAAAATGGGCGCTTAAAGCAATTCTTACAAAGTATACCGTTTTTGTGTAGAAACCACATAGTCCATTGAAATGTTACATTAGGGGTGACAATTTTTAGAGGACCCAATTTTATTTTTATTTGTCATGGGGAGGTCAAAATAAAGTTATATTCAAGTTTGTGGGGTAGCCATTCTTGTCCTGCGGCAGACATCTTGGAAAAGAGGTGCAAATAGTTATTATTATTTATATAAAAATATTGGCCATACAAAAAGTATAAAACATTTTTTGTTGTAAAATAAATTCTCTTTAATTTTGGTTAAGTTAATTTTTTTCCTAAGATTAAAAATAAAAAGTTATTACCGAAAATTAGGGTCACTCGTAAAACAATTTTTCTTTAACCTGTAAAACTTTTTTCTATTTATTTAATGTGCAGAAAATGACAAAAAACGCATTTTTATAGAATAATCTTTAAAACATAATTTTGGTTTTATAACTTGTTATTGTCGATAAAAAGTAAAAAAGTTATAAAAAAAGTAGATATCAAGTTCTGAAATTTGTCAACCCGTCAAGAGTAACACCTTTGTTTACAGTGTGGTCTAGAGTCTGGGGGTTGGAATAAATTCATTAAAAATTCACACATAAACACGTTGATTTTTGTTTTTGTTTTCGTGTATACAGGTTGGCCCACAAATAGGCAATGACCATCAACCTATTTTTTTAAATTGGAACACCTATTTTTCATTACATTTTTTAATTCTTTATCAAATTCTAACTACATTTTGTGTACGTGTAAGCGTTTTTTAAACAACAAACATTTAATATTAAATAATTTTTTTACTTTTAAATATTGCATGAATTTGATAGTGTATTTCTCAATAACTGTTAACTTCAGGTATAAGACATGGTACATAAAAAACAGTTAGAATTCGATGTTAAATTCAAAAGTGTAATAAAAAATCAGTGTTTCTAGATTAAAAAATAAAGTTAATGTTCATTGCTTATTTGTGGACCAACCTGTATACATGTGCAGCCAAAAACTAAAATCGACGCGTTCCAACGGTAATTATTTTTTAAAGATTTTTCAATAAAAATGCTCGTCTCATTTTGTGCAAAATAAATAGAAAAAAGTTATACAGGTTAAAAAAATAACTAAACCAAAATTAAAGAGAATTTAATTTGCACAAAAAATGTCTTAAAGTTGTTTTTTGTATGACCAGTAGTTTTTATATAAATAATAATAACTATTTGCACTCTTTTCCAAGATGGCCACCGCAGAACAAGAGTGGCGACCCCACAAACTTGAATATAACTTTAAATTGACCCACTCTTAATATCTAAAAAATAAAATTGCGTCCTCTAAAAATTGTTCGCTATAAAAATGTAACATTTCAATAAACAAACAGGGAGTATACTGCTTTACTTAGATGGTACATACAGTGAAGCACAAAAAAGTTACAAGGTTTAGGAAAATTTAAATAGTGTAGTCAGCTCCCTATGGTTTACACATAAAAATTAATATTAGATCTGAATAGCTCATGTCAAAAAACCCCTAGATACCGAGTATTATTAAACTATTAAATTATTGAAATAAATTTAAAAATATTTTTTTCACTTTAACACCCTGTATCTTCCTTATTATCAACTTTTGGATATATGTAGGCATGTGTGGTTTAATGTAAATATTTTGGCATAAGGTATCTGTGGTGTTTATGTGTACCAATAATTAGAGGACACCCTGTATATGTAAATAAAAACATGTTTTCCAAGAGCGTAAAAAGATTATGTTTTTTTAATCGTTAACATGAAGTTAAAGTACGCCATTCTAGTACACTACATAAAGTGTTAAAAAAATAACTTTAACTTAAAGTGTTGAACTTTGAATTAGTGTTTTGTTTAAATGCCTACTATAAAAAACTTATAAATATCAATTTATGCAATGTAAAGTCAAAGCACACTAGGCGCTCAAGTCTCGGTACGCTCACGGACCGGTCAAATATTTTACATCTTTTTAAATGAATGACCTTGAACGACATTTAAATGGCATGTAAAATAGTTGACCGGTCCGTGAGCGTACCGATACTTGAGCGCCTAGTGTGCTATGACTTTAACAGTAAACGCGACATCAACTGAACCAAACGGTCAAGTTACCTTTGATTTCGTCATTATTTCTTTTAGTTTATACTAGTTTTAAAATTTGACACTTTGCAGCTGAATTTAATAAAAATTATTGAAAATTAATAATAATTATGAATTTGGATGACTAAGAAATTGAAAAGGAATTTATACTGTTTTAGTATTATTGGTTCAAAAAGAAAGTACATACAATTTTCTTAAATTAAATAATAAATGCCTAGTTATAAAGAGACTAATTGTCTCTTAAATAAATAATAGTTTAAAAAATCTAAAAACACGCTTTTATATGCAATCGAACTAAAAATTAGAAAATAATTTTTCATTACAAAGAGTTTGTCACTTCAGAGTAAAAAGCGTGGGGTGCATTTTACTATTTTTTCATAACTTTTCCCTCATAGATATTGGCAAATAGAATAATTGTAACATTTAATATATTAAGCACCCCACGCTTTTTACTCTGAAGTGACAAACTCTTTGTAATGTAAAATTATTTTCTAATTTTTAGTTCGGTTGCATATAAAAGCGTGTTTTTTTAGATTTTTAAACTATTATTTATTTTTCATTTTTAGTTCGATATATCAAATGCTCCAGTTTATTCACTAAAAATTCCTTCGCCATTTTGTCAAGAGACACAGAGGATCTGTAAAGGAATTTATTTATCCTGGCGGTCCTAATCAGGATAACGGGATACTGTTTGCAGATTATTGCATTGTCATGGGTCCTTGATACGTGTGCAAAGTTTCAAAGAAATCAAATCGCTGGAAGTTGGTAAAAATTAGGCTCAAAGATTCCGTTACATAGATAGATAGTTACAACCCAAGTTAATAAAAGCGTGTTAAAAATAAGGAGGATATGATTTTTTGTTGCAATATAATGGCTGAGCTGGAAAAATTAAAATTAATAAGTTTTTATAAATAAAACATGTATCAAACGGTATTTTGGAAAAATTTTATACGGTCGTGGAAAAATATAGTATGTAACACATGCATAAAGTGTCTTTTTTACTCATGGGAAACTTCCCATTTGTCAAAAAAGTATTACTTTATGAATTTGTTGCATAAATACTATTTTAATACCATTAAAATAAAAAAGTGTTTATGTTATTAAAATTGGCCAATGCCAGAAAATTAAAAAACGTACAGGGTGTCTCTAAAAGGTCTGTACAAAATGCAACCATAGACTCCCTGGGCCAAAATACAATGATCCAACGTAATTTTTCTTAGTCGCTAAGTTGATTGTTTGCGAGATACAGGGTGGTGTCGTCAGGGGCGGTCATATCGAGTTTGTGAGTCCTCTAGCCTCTTCTTATTGTTTTACCTTTTCTTTTTATAAAATTACACAAAACCTCCTTCCCACGTATTTGAAAAGGTCCTCACTCTTCAATTCCCCTCACCCCTCGGACCAACCTTGCCCATATTTGCCATAAACACAATAAAATAAAAAAATTGTCGCCTTCAAGGGGGCATGGCCCCATGACCCCCTATGATCGCCCCTGGGCGTCGTTAGCTAATAACGTGAAATCTGCAATGGCTTCCCCAGTGGCAGATCATTTATATACACTACGTTTATATCGAATAGTTGAAGCTAGCGTGAGTTAAAGCGGCTTTTAAAAGTAGTTTGAAAAAAGCGATATAAACGCGCTTGAAAGTGACTTGAATCGTTCAAGTCAAGCCTGAAAATAAGTAGGGTTGACTTCTCTGAAGCCGATTAGAAACACGATATAAACGATTCAAGCGGGCTTAATAACTGCCTAACTTTAGATGAATGCTTCCTCGAATGTCATCAGTGTTAATTTCATATATGATTTTGACATTTTTATAAAAATATGAGTTGTAAAACATGTAAAAAAACTTTAAAACACGCTCACACCAACAACAGCACACAAAACGGGACGAATTAAAAAGTAAGGTGTGGTTTTCATTTGATTTCCACTGTGAAGTTGGAAGTTCAAGCCACCGAAATAAACACATGGAAATCGCTTCAAAGCCGCTTTATTTTCAAGCCAGCTTTAACTATTCGATATAAACGTAGTAATATACTAGGAACAGAATCGGTCCCAATATTGATCAGTACTTTCACCTCAATCTCAGCCTTCGAGAAAACCACCTCTACAATTTTTACCACCCGCACTCTGTTTTTAAGATAGGACTCTATTAATTTAATACTTGACGTATCGCACTTGTAATAATGCAGTTTCTCCACAAGTCACAAAAAGAAACGCATTAAATTATTTGTCTTCAAAAGATGTGATGATGCCAATAATTCAGTTTAGAATTGCCATCACCATATTTTCTGATTTTAGCAAACTTTTGTCAAAATACTAAGTAGGGCGGTACTAAACTTTTTTGGCGTATTACAATTTTTTATTATTTGTTTTTTTTATCTTTTTACTCCATTCTAGTAAACATCTCATATACACTGTTTCACTCGTCAAATTCAAACAGCGAAAACTTGCAAATTTGTAAAAATAGTTATAATACGTTTTAGGTAATCATGATTAATCTCAAAGTAACAATGTAAACTTGACAGCCCAAAAATTTCATCTCTTTATAAGAAAGTTTCTCGACATTCCTAGCATTGTCATCCAAAAAGCTACCCTCATTTATACAATAATGACCCCACACACGGACAAAGCATTTCTTAGAATTTACACAATTTAAGAAAAATGCACAGGTACATTTTCGACATACATGGTGCATGGTGGCAGGTTATTCCGTTAATATTAGCTATTGTGTATAAAAATATGTCAAAGTTTAAGCAAATAGTCTTGTAAAGGTTTTTTTTTAAATGGGTCAGAAAAGTATTTTTGTAGTAAAACAATTACCAAAAACATTATCTTTTTAATTTTGGTACAACTGCAAATAATTTCGACTATCGACTGTGTCATATAAACTTTTTACAGGCTCCTAATGCAAAAACTGTAATATAGACAAGTGCAGCGTGTCCAAAACTGATAGGGAATGTATTGGGATCTTGGGAAATATAAAAGATAAATAGGTGGTTCATAAAAAAAGTTGTAGGTTACTCAATTTTAACTTGCTGTTTTGATGACGTTATCATCTAGTTCGATTTTTGGGATAGTGTCCCCTTGAGACTAGGCCACGTGACCAAAATTAGTTTCATTCCAAAGAGTAGTTTAACTGACACCTTTTACCCTAATCTTACCTGATCTCAACACCTTTTCTCATTTAAAAGATAATGGGAAGAACTCTTTTAATATCCTTACTGTATAATTTTTTGCATTATATGAATTTGGTTGTTTAGAAAAGCATCATTGATATTAAATATCCATATTTAAAAAGGTAAACCCTTTTCTACCCGCAATATATACATAGTTTATTACCTCTCTTTGTTTTTTCAAGCAAAACGATTGTTAACCCTTTCCTGTACATATATTTATAATGTTGTTATTAAAACAAAAGAGAAAAAGGGTCAAATAGGGCCACAAATTGGCTTACGTATACCCTGTAAAGCTTCTAAAAATATTCTCCGGCTACTCAGAATGGGGGACGTTTATGTATCAAATACCCAATACCAAACTTGTTTATTGATATCTTTTAAATACAACGTGTTTAAAATTCAATTATTATTATCAGTGGTTGTGTAACAATTATTGGATTAAAAGAATGGCTGATAAATTTTGATTAATAAATGTTATATTTTTGTTAATTTAATAGTTTAATTTGAAGTTATGGATTCCTACATCCCTAAGCGAAAAAATGGTAGAATTATTTTGAAAAAGGAAAAATAAAAGGATGTTTGAATATACAAAAAAAATAGGAAAATAATTTTTAATTACAACCAAAGAAAAAAAATGCGAAGGGAAGAAGTCAAACACTGAAAATTTAAATGAATCTGTAAAAATAAAAGATGCTCATTATCATAAATTATAAAGAAATCATCCGATTTTTTTATATATAATTTATAGTAGGAGAGCTAGTAAACCCTTCGAGTAGCGGAAATTTGTATAGTGATGAGTCATAGCATGCTAAGTACGATTATCATCACCTGGCAAGCATCAGCCCTGCACATCATTACCAGCCAGCTTGAAACTTTTCTAGGATTTAGTTCATTAAAAGTAAGGTTTAAAAAAATGACAAGCGTTTTCGATGAGCACAAGTACCTGCCAGGCAAACTGAAAGGTGTGGCTGATTTGGATGGCCATATTTCCAAAACTGATGAAGTTAGATGTACCTAATGTGATATTTTCTTAAAGCTCTTTTTAAGATCTTTTTAATGCTAATATAATATACAGGGTACTTCATTTAAAAAAACCTTTTTTTTTCTACCCTGAATATTGTCACCAGACATGAGTCTCATACAACGGTATTAGTCTTGGGTTTAATTAAGGAATTAAAAAAGGCGTTGCTTACCAGAACTAACCATTTGTAAGTGTGTATTAGTCTTGGATTTAATTAAGGAATAAAAAACAAGGCATTGCTTACCAAAACAACCCATTCGTAAGTGTTTGGGTTAATTAAGGAATAAAAAAATATAATAACTGTTTTATTAGACATACCTAGATACAAATAATTTCTGTACCGAGTTGGACTTTGTGGAACAGTGCCTGCCTATGTATGTGCCGACTTGGGCTATAATTATTCGATTTACCTGCTTGGTGTGCCGAGTTGGGCATCACCCACGAGCAATGCCGACTACATCTGTTATAGTAGATGGACACTTTTCTAGCTTTCACCAAATTACACCAGGGCTTAGTACTGAAAGCCACTCGATCCCAACTTCATAATAGGTAACGATTATCCCTTTACCACTATTTAGCCAGTCTATATAGTTTGACAGTACCCTTTTCCTCACTTTGTGCACAAATATGCGGAATAATTTATTGGTATTGAAGTTTAGTGGCAAAAGGCTTCCAAAAAATATTCTGAACCTTAGAACATTCTCTCGAGCCGAAGACAAAGGAGAATTTTTACATATAATACCAATTCAATTATTACTTTTTTTTTTTTGAGCGGAAACTGGGTATAATTTTTTAATATATATTTATATGAAAGAAACAATAAAAAAAAGTACTAGGTTAATTACGCTTTCTAAGACTTTACAAATTTAAATATAGGCCTTTTATAAGGTACACTAAATATGTAAAAAAATCGCATTAGCCTTTTTCTCCCTTTTTTTTTTAACAAATCGATAAAAATAGCGGGTAACATGACATTTTTGGACGCCATTTTCTTAAAAACTAAGTAAGATACATATAGCATGCGGTACATGTATTTTCTTACAATTACCTGTAAAATCGATTTGTGGAAAAATATACAGGGTGTTCCATTTAAAACAGCAAATTTGAGAGCACTTTCCGTTAAACCTAAAATGCCGCATAAAAGCTAAAACATTATAAAACTGCATTCTATTAAACCACACATCCCATCATAATTTTTAAAACGTACCTATAACACTCCTGAAAAAATAACAGGTTTAGTGTTACTCGAGACCAGGTATTTTCCTATTTTTCGGGGATTTTCTAAAACCACGCGGGGGATTTTCATTCTAACCCACCTGGCAACACTGAACAGGTTTTTCTAGTAATCTTGGGGGCACCCGGTATGTTCCAACTCTACTATTTTTTCTTACCCTGGTCAACAAATTTTTTTTTTGTGACACGACGTCTCTTACATTTTGGATTAAAAAAAAACGAAAAAATCAATAAAATAAGAAAAGAATCTGTATAGCATATCAAGTTTTATAGAATTACTTGATTTAAAAAATAAAAATATCAATATTTTGTGCAAAATGTTTAAATAACATTTTTTGAAACATTTTTAAACAGTTAGCCTCTAGAATATTTCTTTCTCTTTTCCAGAACGAAAATATCCTCATGTAAACGTTATTCACAATGCTTATCACCAACTGTTCCTACATTTTCAGGTCAAAATGATAATATTAAAATTAAATCTTGAGTTTTATGACATTTTGATTTTTTAATGGTAGCTTAAACTGCATTGATCAAGTTTTTCTACAGTTTTACCTTAATTTTTTCTTACCAAATCTTTTAAACATGTATACCTAGTGGGGCTTTTGCAGTACATGTATTTTTTTTTATAAAGGATTTTTAATTAATTATCTGATTTGTAGTTTCACAAATATTTCCTCTTTGATTTTTGTATTTCTAAAAATTTTGCTTTCTGCTTAAGGTTCGTAGCTTATACCCCTAAGAGTCTGCTATCCCTTTTCCATTTAAATGCACTTACCTATACTATTAATTCCACCGCATTCAGCAGGTGGTTACATTAGTTTTAGTTAAAGGGGAAGTTTTGTTGCGTTTTGTTTTTTAACGGAAATAGGTCGGAAGTCCATCTTCCTCCTGCGTATTGATGGTTCAGTTGTTTGGCGGAGCACTGGTGTGTGGATAAATGTACATTTCATGTATTTAAAAGAACGGGGTATAGTATTACAACTGATGGATGATCTTTCACTGTTGTATGAGGTGATAAAACTGTAAAAACATTACTCTTATTTTATACTTTATTCGGGTAAAGTAATAGATCATCTGAAATTATGAAAATAATTTTCACTTGATGGTATGAGTCTTCGGTACTGCATAGCGATGGGCGGATGAAGAATACTTTCGCAGGTATTATTATAAGCTATTGACCCTGGATTGAGATTTTGAAAAATACAATGGAAGAACGAGTTTATGACATTTTTGTGATTTAAAAAGCAAGCAATTATTAGTAATGGCCTTACTAATATAACGTACTTATACAGGGTGCTTCATTAGTGCGTCGGGCTTCTATATCGTCTAAACTATGAAACATTTCGTTTGAAGTGTTTTATGAATAAGAGATAAAAGTCTATTTTTAAAAAATATTTTGTTTTTATACAGGGTACTCAAATTTGCCCTACTAGAATTTGATCAATTTTTTAAATGGAACACCCCAAATATTTTTACATATTTGGGAGTCCTTTATGTTTGTCTATACATGTGTATAATTTTAGACTTATTAAATTATTAGTTTTTAAGAAAATTAAATTTTCTTAAAAAATATGAAAAAACTTCGATACAGGAAAAAAATTCCCCATGTCGATGTTACTGTCTCCAAAAAAGGGTTAAATCTAATTGTAAAGGATCAAAAGAAACCCTTTTATAAGTTTAGGCTAATTTCAACATACAGGGTGCTCAAAAATAACCTCCCAATAGTCAAAAATTCAATCAGTTTTTCTCGGTTTTTTTAAATGGAACACCCTGTATATTATTATTTAGTATAATAAGGCTTTAGTAAGGAAACAATTTTGGTAATAGACCCAAAGTTTCTATCTGTCCCTATTTTTGTGTTAATTACACATATCGCCCTTTAAAATTATTTTTATAATTTAATTTATTTGCTAAAAAAATAAAAAATACTGTAATAATAACCAACTAAAATAAAAGTTCAAAATGCCTTCCGTTCTGGTCTAAGCATAAATTAACACGCCGTTCAAAGTTTCTTTCCACTTCACGCAGCATTTGCGGAGAAACCTGACCAAATGCCTGCCTTATTCTATCTTGCATATTCATCACAGTTGTTGGTGGATCCTGATACACTTGCCCTTTAACATAACCCCAAAGAAAAAGTCAAGCTTCGTCAGGTCCGGTGATCTGGGTGGCCACTGAATCGGCCTGTTTCTTCCAATCTACCTATTGCCAAAATTTTGATTCAAATGGTTTATAACATCCCGTGAAAAATGAGGTGGTGCTCCATCTTGTTGGAGCCACATTCTGTTTCGGATCTGTGGGGGCAGATGAGCCAATAGCCTTGGTAATTCGTGCTGCAAAAACTCCAAATACATAGCGCCATTTAAATGACCTTCAAAGAAATGTGGGCCTATTATATATTCTCCAACAATTCCGCCCCAAACATTTACGGACCATTGATGTTGACGATCAATTTGTCTTATGATTCGTGGGTTTTCAGAAGAATAATAATGAAAGTTATGTCTATTGACACAAACTCCATTATGAAATGTCGCTTCATCTGAAAACATAACGTAATTGAAAAATAAAGGATCTTCTTGAAAGTTGCTTTTTGCCCATTCACAAAAGTTGTTCGATTTTGAAAATCTATCTCCGTTAATGCTTGATGTAACTGAATATGGTAAGCGTGAAAGTTGTTCTTTTTTAAAATTCGCTGCACCGACGTATCGCTTATTCCTGTTGTTTCCTCCAGTTGTCTTTGGCTTACATGAGGATTTTCAGTTACTGATAACAACACAAGCAATTCATTTTCCTCGTTAGTAGCGGATTTTGACCAAGTTTCTTTCTTATAGGAAACGCTTCCCGTCTCAACAAATCTTGCAGGAAGTCTCCTAAAACACTTTTCGTCAGGAGCTCTTCTCTCTGGGAAACGAGCCGCGTAATTTCTGCTAGCCAGAAAACATTTTTTTTCACTTTCACCAAGTGCAAAAATCATATCAACCAACTCATCTTTGCTAAACTACATATTTATAATCACCAAAGAAAGTAAGTACAACAGCAAGCAAATAAATAATACTTGACACTTTGAAACTGCCAAAGTTATTTAAACAAAAATCTGTCTAAGCCTACTATGAACTTTTTAGTAGGCGCAAAGGAAGATATTCTGAATATTAGCGTTTTATAACGAAATCATTTGGAATATCTTAACAAGACATGTATATTCACTTATAAAGTATAAAATATGGTGCCTTAAAACTTTAAATTAATATTATTTTTTAAATTAATAATAATTGTAAAAATCTTTTTACCTAAAAATGATTTTAAAAGGGTGAATTTTAAATACGTGTAAGTAACACAAAATTAAAGATAGATAAAGACTTTAAGTCTATTACCAAAATTGTTTATTTACTAAAGCTTTATTAAACTAAATAATAATATACAGGGTGTTCAATTTAAAAAAACCGATTGAATTTTTGACTATTGGGAGGCGATTTTTGAGCACCCTGTAAATTAGCTTAAAATTATAGAACGGTATCTTTTGACCCTCTACAATCAGATTTAACTATTTTTTGGAGACAGTAACCTTTTCATCGACTTGGGGAAATGTTTTCCTTTATCGATGTTTTTTCATATTTTTTTAAGAACATTTAATTTTCTTAAAAACTAATAATTTAATAGGTCTAATATTGTACACATGTATAGACAAACATAAAGGACTCCCAAAGTGGGCCAGGTGCCAGGGAGAGTAACCTAAAATGGCTGTCGGTTCTTTCAACCGGGCGATTCCTTTATTGCTGATATTGCGATTAACAAATAATAAATTGTTTTTTAGGGATTAAAAAACAAAACACTGTGCAAACAATTGTGCGTAATAAATATTAATCTAGAAGTTTTAAAAGTAAAACTTTAAATTTTTCAGAAAGTAATAAATTTATATAGTGAGGATTTTAAAACTCCTCCTCTACTATATTATTTGAATGAAACAAGATATCCAGATCGGTAAAATTTTAGTTAAACGGTGTCACTGAAAGTATTTTTAGTATAAACATTTTGTCGGGGACATTGATGATCTCTTCATTTTTTACCCAACACCGCTTTGTTTTCAAACATCGTCCGTTCTACACTTACAAGCGTTTGAAATTTAGTTCAAATTTATACATACAGTGCGGATTTTAATATTCCTTCCCTCCTTAACTTTTAAATGGAAGATATTGAGATCGGGTAAAATTTAGGTAAATTGGTATAACACTAGGTTTGGACATAATAATAATTGTGATCGGGTGACCTAATGTTATGGTGCTAGTATTAACTTGCACCTTATTTTAAAGTCCTTTTGATTTCCTCCTACTTAACTCAACTTTGCTTTTGGCTAAGCTGTTCCAGACTAATAAGCAAATGCACAGTATACCGGGTGACAACGCAATTATAATCCAGCATTTTATTTTCTTGAATGGAATCGTAAACTTTTCAAATTTGGGGACTTCTTATTGTATCACCAGATGCAAATTCTAGATATAACAGCAGCTGTGTATTACTTCCAGTTTAATTGGAAGTGATATAAACTTTGATATTTTAAATGGAACCCCCTATATAATATTTATTTTTTAGATTCTGCGTGAAATTCTAAACACAATTTATGTATAATATTCTATGCTTAAGTCCAACCTTTTTTAACTAATTTTAAATTTTATGTCTAAAATAACGTTTGTAAGCCAATACATAACCATCAACTTTTTCTAAAAAAAACCTTTAATATGAGTAGGGGTTGGGATTCTCGTGGATAAAAACTACTTTAGCAGACCGTATTAATATTTTTACAATTTATAAATACAGAGTTATCACAAATAATCGTTAAAAATTATAAGGACAAAAACCTTAAAAGTCATTTTTTTCAAATAGAAACCCCTATCTTTTATTACCTTATCCTATTAAGCATTAAAAATAAGGGTAAGTTTGTAAAAGGATGTCTATGGAGCCGTTCAAGTCTTACGTAAGAACGCAAGCAGGTTGGTTTTGCATATTTTTGATGACATGGGGGTCTAGGTTGAGATTACGTCAGCATCAGCTTTTTACTGGTTTACACATATTCAAGTAGATAAATCCAAGTTACACCAAAAATGTTTTGAAAGTTTTAATCTTATGCAAATACAAAAGTACAAAATGCAGTTAGTGAACAAAGTGTGGCGTAAAGTTAAATTACAAGGAAAGTCCTACAAGGACTTTGATATTGTTTCTAAGAAAATTGAAGAATAAATGCAATTAGTGACTAAGAATAAATTCAATCTTCTATGATTTTTTTATAAGGTGAATGTTAAAACCATTTGAGGTATAAGTACTAGAACTAGAATCTTGGTTCTCGAGTTTGGATCGCGTCAAATTGAAATCGTTTACCGACGCTTTACCAGCGATTGCTCAAGACGTTTCAGGGATCTTTACTCTGCAGGATAGAAACGTTGACTTCATAAGACAGATTTATTTCTTACGATTGACTCAGTCGACTGGTCACAATAATAAACTATGTTTTTTTTGTATTTCTGTATTTGAATGGCTTGATGTTAATATTAATATACAAACCAACAATTTTAAGAACGTTTGTTTTGTTCGTAATATTAATTAATATTGTAATATTTGTACCTTACCTTATATGCCAATAAAGTTTGTTTAAATGAATATTTTTGTGCGTCTAAGTCCTCTATCAGCCTATTTTCTTATTTCTAGAATTATAACTGCAGCTTATAAAACAATTTAAAAGATGAAATGCATTAAACAAAAAATGCATATACAAATGTTTAGGTAAGCATGGGAGGGGGGTAAGGCTTTTGCTTACTTTTGATAACATGGGGGAGGGAGTTAATAATTGTAATAAATCTGCTTACGTAATACTTTGACGGCCTCTGTTTCAAAATTTATAGTTCTCGAAATATTAACGATTTAATATTTATCTATTCTAACAATGCATTTAAGTACGGGTAGGTACGATGTAGTTGGCTATGACGCCGCATTTAGTTGTCAAGGCCAACTAGAAGCCAAACTAAGCCGTATTTAAAAGCATTATTAGAATAGATAAATATTAAATTGTTTTTATTTCGAAAACTATAAATTTTTGAAATAGGCATCCATATACAAACGTATTCTTATTTTTGATGCTTAATAGAATAAGGTAAAAAAGATCGGGGTTTCGATTAAAAAATTGGATTTTTAACGTTTCTGTCGTAATAATTTGACGATTATTTTTGACCACCCTGTATTTATTAATAGTGAAAATAGTAATACAGTCTACTAAACTAGTTCTTTCTCTACTTTCTCTTTAGGAACCGAACCCGAACTAATAAAAGGCTTTTGTTTAGAAGAAATTAATGGTTATGTGATGGCTTTTGACATAAAATTTAAAATTAAGCAAAAACGGTTGGACTTGGGTATAGATCAGTATGCATAATTTATGTTAAGAATTTTAAGAAGAATCTAAAAAATGAATATGTATTCCATTTAAAGTAAGGAAGTTGATATTACCTTCCGGTATTACCGGAAGTGGTAGAGCTGTCAAATTATTTTAGTAGTATGTGCCCCACCGACTTTACAATGCTACCAAATTTTTTAAAAATTGCCAAAGCCTATCTTTCAAGAAATCGATCGCAAAAGTTTCCTGGGGACACCCTGTATAAATAAAGAGGTAAATTTTGTAACTTTAATTGTTTGTAAGGGCTAATTTTCTGAAATACTAAACCCATCATAAAAAATCTTTCACAATCAAAAAGCTACACTGTTTAGGAATGCAATAGGCTATATTTCATTATGATTGAACAAAAAGTTCAGAGAAAAATATAATTAACGCCCAACGAAGTGGGAACGGGTCGGCTAGTAAGCTATATTTGGCGAAATGGTCATTTTTATTTTAATTGCGATCTTTTCTATAAACGAAATTTTTACAGGGCGTTAAAATGTTTAAAAAAAGTTGGTATTTTTAATTATCCTTTTCGGTTTAGGGCTGGCCAAGGGAGGGGCCGAACATTTTTAGGTGGCTAAAATTGTTTTTAAGGTATGAAATTTTTGAGCACCAAAAAAAGGTCCTCACCCATATAAACCTTTAAATTTCCTTAGCGCCCAGTATAATGTTATTTAAAAACGTCCTTTTGTACAATTTGGCTCACCAACTTTTCAGGGGTAGCCAGCCATTTTTCAGGGGTAGCTCAGGCCACCCCTGCCCCCCACCCCTGGCGTTGCCGCGGCTTCTAAAGCTTTACCTAGATTAAGATTATTAAATCAGTGACGTCTCAGTGGTTAACACAGTCAGTATTATTGAGAAAAAAATACGCCACTGACTTTTTATGAAGTTTTTATATTTTTGTCCAATTAAGCAAATAAAAATGTAAGTTTTAAGTCTCTTGTGTTTTATTCGTATCTATGTAGCTTTGTTCTCGAGAACAAAAAATTGAAGCCATTTTAAGTCATTTTAAAAAGTATCCATAAGCAACATACAATAAAATCCAAAATTAAAATAATAAACCATTTCGAGCTTAGTACATAGGCAAAATTACAATTTCCGATAAAATACTAGACTGTTCATTTATTTTAAGGCAAATAATTGTTTATATTTTATTTTTGTTTTTAAATTATTATCATGTTGTCTCTGGATATTTTTTAGAAGGTACAGCTTTACAAGCGCCTTATTATACAGGGTGTTACTAAATAAATGCAAAAATTTTAGGAAGTTATTTTCCACCAAAATATAAGGAAAAATCTTTATATGAGCATATGTCCTAAACGTCTAAATTTTTAAAAATATATGGTTTTTTATAATAACTTTTATACCCATACTTATATCTTACAAAATTTGGGTTACGCACCCTTTGCACCAGAAGTCATTTTGTGGCATACAGGAAAAAAATTACCAGTGTCGTCCATGGGGGGTTTAGGGTAAATATTAAAAAATATGGTACGCCACTGCATTTTTAAAAATATTTTTCCCCATATCTCCAATTAGTTTAGAACAAATTTGAGAGAAAATTCCGAGAAAAGGTTTCTATTTATTTACGCGAAAACCGTTTATCAAACAAAAAAAAGTTAAGGGATTAAATTTTTTCTAGACTAAACGGGGACTTGAAAAATATTTTTATTTTTGAAAAATGCAGTGGAGTACCATTTTTTTCTTAAAAATATTTACCTTAAACACCTCATGGACGACACTGGTAAAAATGATTTTTTTCTTTTATGCCAAAAATGCCTTTTGGTGCAAAGGGTGTGTCTTCCTTATTTTTTAAAAATATCTAAATGTGTATAAAAGTTATCATAAAAAATATTTTTTTTTAACACCCTGTATATGTAGTTCAAAAACTAAGACGTGTGAGGCATATGTTCTTATAAAAATCTTTATTTTTGGTGTATAATCACCAAACCACACCAAACTTTTTGCATTTGTTTAGAAACACCCTGTATATTATAAATTAAAGTACCTAAAACCATATAAATAAGTTAAAGGTTTTTTAAGATATTTAAAAAATAAAGAAATACCGACTTTTTAAAAATATTTTAACGTCCTGTATGTCAGAAATAAAACAAGTCCGGACATACAGGGTGTTCAGAAAATGCGTTCGGAAATTTTAAAGGGTCATTCTGCAGTGTAAAATAATGTCCCTAAGACCTTTGACAAAGTGTCGAAATCTCCCTGGTTACCATGTTACAGGGGTTAAAAGTTCAGTTTTTATTTTTGTTTTCTCGCGACATTGTATTTATTTTTTAACCAATCTAGTTGACATTCGGCACACGAATCCAGCTCTGGAGATGCTAAAAATTAAGATAAAAGTACTTTTTTATACCTCTAGAGGGCAGTTTACCTAGAAAAGAATTTTATTTACTTCGTAACTTTTTTATTTTGCCAGAAATCGCAAGGCCCGGAGCGCCATTGTAAAGACAATCAAAAACTTAAAAATAATTTACTCTTCATTAAAGTCGATAAACCCCACCGTTTAGCCACCAATCGACTCGTCATCAGACTTTTCATCGATTTCAACATAGTTATCCATGTATTTTGTCATTTTGTCAAGGACTTACTCATAAGCAAATCAAGTCGCCTGGCCGCAAATTAATAACTTTTCAATCCTTTTGCCAAAGAACTATAACTAATATGATTTTACATTGTAGAATGTAGAACCCTGTATGTATATACCTTTTTTCCATAAAAGACCATAGAAAATTACCGTTTTAAGTTTCGTACTGTAGTTAAGAAACACACTATACAGGGCGTACATAATATAGTATGTCCGAAAGATATGACGAATAATATTTTTTTATACTGGAATATTTTCAAAAATAATATTCTTAAATCGCATATCAAATATGTAATTTTTTCTTCCGTTTTTAAAATATTAAATAACAAAATTTTATTTAAAAAATTAACAATATTTTATTTACACTGATCTGATATCAGGCACATTCAGGAAACTTACAACCATAAAGCGCTGCAGCAACATTTTAAGATTATTATGAAAGGTACAAAAACATAAACAAATTAGACCAATTTAGTAATAAAACCTATTAACGAAGTCGATAAAGAATATGTGCTTTTTAATAAGGCCAAAAATTAAAATAAGTTAATCATACAAATGGGAACACGGGTATCAAAAAACCATTGTTTCTTAATCACCTGTAAAATATCTGGGAAAAAGGATTTTTGACCCTTCTAGTCGATCACATGTCTATATGTCAAAAATTCCAATTTTCAATAAGCTTTTATGAATTTCCAAACTACAATTTTTAAGGGTGTGAAGGATAATTTATGACTAACTTGTCACTTTCCTTACAGAAAAAAATAGAACGTAGATTCGGTTTCAAAATATCCGTACATTAATAAACATGACACGAAATTTACAACGAGTTGTATACATTTCTTTTTGATCATTACCAACTTACAAAAAATTATTGGTTACAGATATAACGAGTGAAATTAAATAAGAAAGTTTAATTCTTAAACCTAGCATCTCATTTTTGTTAAAGACAATTATTACTTACGAAAAAATTAATAATTATGGGGGCACAAAGACGAGCAACGTTGACTTAATTACAAACTTCCCTTCGTATTTCGCAACAGCTGTCTGGGCAGGTGAGACGTTTGGAATATTATCAGAGGGCATTATCATTTTTTCAGAAGAAAAGAGGTAAATAAACTTTAAACATACATTTTTTAAATTGTATAAATGTTTAAGTACATTTTTTCCTTTGTTTCCGCAACGGCTAAGACATACAAGGTGTTTTAGAATTCGATACAAATCTTTTATAAACTTATTTTATGAGACCCAAAATAAAGACTTTTTTCTCCACAAAGACAGTGTATCTACTTAAGGTCGCACCACATGGAAAGCTTTTAATTTTAGTAAAAAAGATATTCTTTATAAAAAGTTTAGCATGGTCTTAACCACCACATATATATTTTTTTAGAAGTAACGATGAGAAAAAAAGAAATATTAATTTTTCTCAAAAGAAAAGTACCTTTATTTTGCACATTTTTATAAATAAAAAATGTTTAGGATTAAAATTACCTTTAAAAAATATACAAACTTCTGTATTTAAAAGAAAAAAAAACTTTTGTTTTCAAAATCGAGTTTTTCTGTGAATTTTCGCTGTTTTGACAGTTCAAAAGCTTCCTTTACATATAATATTTAAAATAAATATGCACTTATGTACAAACCACCATTTTAAACGTTTTTAAAAAAGGTTGCAATATTGGTATGTTAAAGTGTCTATTAAAATATTTGCTTTTAAATAAATATGTTCTTCTTTTTGTTGGTGTCTATAAAACATGAATACCAAATCTTTAAACCACAAAAATAGCACCACGGTAGGAACAACAACTGCGCAACGATTTTCCGGAAAAGGCCCCGCTCACCCGAGCGGCCTATTAATACTCGCTGCGTCTGCGCCGGGACACAGTAGCAGAGACAAGAATGAGACGAGTTACTGGTCCTGGAAATTTGTCCATTACGTTTTATCTCTCTCCCTGGTTTAACGCTGGTTCCTATAACTATGCCTCTGTCATTTATCATGGGAGCTAATCGCAGAGGGTGCAATCATCGCCTTTTCATGGTTGCCAAGTTGTTTACAATTTCTGCATGTAAACTTTAATGTCTTTTTTGGCTAAAACCTGATTATACTATATACCAAGAATCGAATATTTTTAACTTGACAACGCTGCCGCTGGCAGACACGCCGAAATGTTATTCGATATTTGTGTTTGATATTTTTTAATGGCCCATTTGTTTGGACCGTTTGTTTACAATTTTTGTGATTTGTTGTGCGTTTCGTGGTTTTTTTACATTTAATTGGACTTTGAATATTAACTTTTATAAGTGATCACAGTGTATATATTAAATTTGTGCTTTTCAACAGATAATTTAAGGTAATATTGACATGGTTATTTGTAAGAAAAAATCTTTATGAAAACCAAATAAATGACATTTTTAATTAGATGTGTGTAATTATTGAACTAAACCCCAATACTTTATATTAATAAATGGCACAGCTACATATATAATTTAAATTTGGCAGGCAAACGATAAAGTCGACTCACGCGCCATCTGCGTTTACCATGCTTGAAGACAGACAAGGAGCGCCCAGCAGCTATCGCTCTCCGGGATAATTTATTTACATTTAGTTGCTCGTCTCATTCTTGTCTCTGACAGTAGTACGCAAATAGTCTACCAGGAATCTTCTGAAGATGCCACCCACTCGCGCTGGCGAAACGTCAAGGAAACAAAATCTACAATGACGGCCGAATAGCCCAAAAACTTAAGTTTAGCAATTTCCTTAAGGGTTTCCATAGTAATGCAAGGTCTAATTGTGTTTCAAATATACCAGTCCAGACACTTAATGCTATTGTTTTATTATTTTTAAATTGGTTCGTTTATTGAGAAAAACACGGGAGACGAAAAAATGTCTAAATAAACCAAGCTATTAATATTTTAATCAAGAAGCGCGTAAGCGACAGACCTTCGTTAATAAATAAAAGCTAAGAATTTGTTAATGGATGCTTCCGACATAGATAGAAGCAATGGTAGACTATGAAGTTTGACCCATAGTGGCTTTGGCAGGTACCAAAAGTTAATGAACTGAAACTTAACTTTTGTTATTTGGTACCTATTGGATGATATTTCCTCAGTCGCCAGCAGGGGTGGTCATATCAACTTCCCGAGAGGGGGCCATATCATTATTCAATGTCCATATATTTGCAATTAGGTGTGTTTAGGTAAAAAAATAATCGGCTACAAAGGATGTGGCATGAAAGGGGGGACATGGCCCCCTCCTTATGACTGCCCCTGGTCGCCAGAGAGTTTTGACAGTTCCAACTTGGCAGACAAATATTTTGGGGTGGGCCAATGGTCCGAGGAAGTCCAATATTTTTGGTATTTAACAAGATATGACAAAAGTCTTAAATAAGAGTTGTTGGGTTTTCAAACAGGCATCTCCTAAAATTATTTTGATGTATACAAAGTGTCTAAAAAAAAGGTATTACCGTGGGGTTAGTTTTTTTAAATTGTTTTTTGAGACATGACTGTATACATACTGTATAGAAAAAATCTAAAAAATATGCAGAAAATGTTTTCAAAAGTAATATTCCTATAAAACTTTGTTGTTTTCTAAATGTTTCTGCCGGGTATTTCCCAACTATAAAGAAAACGCTAGAGCCGCCACTGCGAGCCCCTCATATACCCCACTATTTCTCTAAGCAAAATAATGTCGTCATAGCCACTGTATCGATCTTTACTTCCGTTATTTTATTTGCTTTTTTCACATAAAATTAAAAAACAAACACCAATAAAAAAATGGTAAATGGTTGTTACTGTTCTTTTTTCCGATTTTGTCGCACCAAAGTCGGGAGACGGTACGTGTGTCGGATCGATAAGTTTTACGTAGCGAATCGAAACCAACGTATCGCTTTTGCACGTTTGCATTACGATACGGTTAGGGATAAGTCATGATTTTTAAACAGTTTGTTGCCTCTAATAAATAAACAAATTTTTATTTTAAAAAACCCAATGAATCTTCAGCAATGCCATGTTGACCTAAGTTTGTAGAAAAAGAACTTAAGGAAAATAAATGTAATATTTATAACAACTTCCACAAATAAGTGCCACATCACTAATAACATCAATGGTCACTTTTTTCTTGGCTAATTGCGACATTGCTAGCTCTAAATAAATTAAAACAACAATTTTAATACCAAATAATTATTCCAGGGTTAATGCAGTTTTCTTTTAGAAAAAGACTAAATGGACAAATCAATAGCAAATCCACCAAATGCTACTTGAAAATCCCATAAAAACTGCAAATCATCACTCCTGCTGACCAACGATACCGAAAGCTGCAAAACTTTTAACACCTGCTCTCTAAACACCCTTCTTCCACTTTTTGTCTCCCTTTCTTCCACCTATACGCCGTATTCCTATCTCTACCTTAACCATAATAAAACTACCTGTAACCCCGAAGAGCCGTTTCAGTCTTCAGGCGAACGAGACTGAAGAAACACCGCATATTTAGAGCTATGGCCGGTCCACCGTGTGTGAGCATAGCTACGGCCTTCCTGGCACTCGTAACTGTGTCTGTGTGTCAAAGTGTCGGAACAGACGACGATACATACCGGGACGGAATAAAAAGTATTGAAGACAACCGAATAGTGACCGAAACAAATAGACTTATTAAAGACGCTGATTACGATTTATTAGTTTTAAGTAAACAAGTTAAGGCGCTGGTTGAAAGACGAGCAGAAGATTTAAAAAGTATCGAGGACAGTGTAAGAAAAACTGTATTTAACGGGCCTGAGGTTGAAGAGTTAAGAGATCAAGTTAGGAGTCTGAGGTAAGTAAAACGTAAACTGAAACATAATTTGTATATTTAAATGATAAGAGACGCTCCCAAAAAAAAATAGTAATAAGATTGCTACATAAAAAAGTTTTTAAGCAAACTATTTAAAAATGTATATGTTATTACATCTTATGAGTAAGACCAAAGACAATTATTGTAGTTTCACTATAGACACCCAGACCAATGCTAAATTTTTGGCAACAGCTTGGACGCTCGCTACGTGAAATTTATAAAGCTGGTATCCATCGAGTACACACGTAAACAGTACGTATAATTTGCCGCTTCATAAATTCAGCCAAGCCAGCGTCCAAACTAATGACCAAAAACTTAGCATTGTTCTGGGAATCTATAGTGAAACTACAATTGTCTTTGGTAAGACCTAGCTACCATACAGGAGTACCTAAATAAACATAAATTAAAACTTTTAAAATATTTGCCCAAAAATGGGTTTCATTTATTTATTTTTTTAATTCGACATAAATTGTTTTGTTTTTTTTTCATTTTTAATAAGGACAGTTTTTTCCTAAGAAGTTTTTAATTTGTCTCTTTACCCCTAAATCCTTAAAATTTTAATAAAACTGGCCAAAGCTAACGTAGTTTGGGACCATGCACCAACTTTTACAATAAATACAATTAATTGGCTAATTACAAATAAAAAGTTTTTCATTTGTTGCTTTCTTCATGGACCACACTGTTACGTGATATTACAGAATATTATTAAAGAAGACATTTAAGGACAGATTCTAGATCTAAAAATCTAAATAAATGTTTATTTAAACATTGATCTGCAAACAGTTTGTTTTAATGATACGGGGTGTAAATTTTTTACAAATGAAAAAAAAATAAATAAAAAAACATACTACTAATAACTTCTAACTAAATAATAAAATAATTTGTATATCAAAAACTTTGCGTCAGGACGAGAAGGTCAAAAAGACACTTTTTAGGCAGAATTATCTAAGAAATGTCTTTACTTTGTGCAAAATCAACAGTAAAATCCGTTTAATATTGTATATTTTTAAAATAAAATATACATATTGTTTCATAAAAAAATTAAGTTAGGTCCGACAACTTTTTTACCTCACCCCGTATACTTATTCTGAAACTTGTAGATTATCTAACAATTAATATGCAAAAATTTTCTTTTAGAAAATAGAACTAATGTTGTAATTTTTTTTCCTGAATCTTTATCTAAAATATTGTTTTGATTTTTTTTTATTATTTTTGACTATATTTCTTAAGCGAGCAGTAATTTTAAAATTATTACTTTACCATTTTAAGTTAAAAGATCACATACGCTTAATTATATTACTTGGTAAAACTTAATTTTACATAAATACCTTATAAAAGTTAATTCAAAATGTTCTTTTATTATGGAAGTTTGCCTCACCTACACAAAAGTTTAGCTTACCTGCAAAAAAATAAAAAAAAACAATTAAAAAAAAACGTCTTTGTAGATACATGCATAGGTGTTATTTTCTTTTTAATTATTTAACTATACAAAATTTAAGTTTACCATTAGGTACTTTGAAAACATTTTGATTAAGGCGAATGTATGTAATTGGTCATTATTTAGTCACCTAAACAAATATAAAAATAAAATATCTTGAACTAAATAAAGTTTAATAAATATAAGATGCAAGTAACTTAATTAATATTTTGTTTTTCATTTTCTTAAATTTAATTATTCTGCATTTTTGTAACAGAATAATTTTATACCCTAACTTATAAAGCAAACGATTCATGAAAAAACACTCTGTGGATAAAAGAGTGGTTCTTTAAAACAATTAATTATTTCCAAATTTAAACCAATAAGTTTTTTCTTTTAAATAATAAGAAATACAGGTTTAAGAATTGAATAAACATTAATTTGTCTAAACTAAGTTTCATTTAAAAAGTTGGCCTATTCTAGTTGTTTTATTTTTGTATCAAGTAATACAGGGTGGCTATTTGAAAACGAAACAGAGCTAGTTTTGGACATTTCAAAGAATTTATAAAGAAACGCTCGGACACGCAAATTTTAGGGGAAACATGGTTTTTGCCACTTTCCCCCTCTCTAAATTGCAATCCTCAAGGCAGGGGTGAAGCTCACCCCAAAATCTTAAATAAAAAGAGGAGCCAAGTGATACTTATGGCGCGTTTAAACGTGCATGGAATTAGTGGCGTCATTACCAACGCCAGTTAAACTTTTGCGCCAGTAAACGTTTACATGTTGCATGTAGAGAAATAGTATTTTTGCTTGCCAGTTTGGGTTTTTAAAAATTGTAGTTGATAAAATTTTGCCCTAACTTCTGGAATACCAAATCCTGAAATCCCCATCGCTTTTGATAAGCTATCGTATGGATTTTCCCGAGAATCTTTGTCCCATAAATACGGGTTTTGTTTATAAACCTCATGAAATGTGATAATTTCTACAGAACTCCACTTTTTACTCATTTTTTATTTGAAACTAACAACTCGACAAATATTCAATACTAGCCGAGCCGTGCCCACTTCGTTGGGCGTTAATTATATTTTTCTCTGAACTTTTTGTTCAATTATGATTAAATATAGCCAATAACACTCCTGAATAGTGTAGCTTGCTGATTGTGAAATAATTTGCACCAGAGAATCGCTCGTTTATGTTTACACGTTGCAATGAATATTTATTATCTTCGCCAGTTTCTACTGGCGCATGGAAAAGTTAGAAGGCAACTAACTTTCGACATTACTACGTATTGTGCAATAAAATTCATCGTCTAGGGCTAATATTGAAGATCGCGAAATGATTGAACGAAAGTTTGAGCGAGTTTAATTTTTATTGCACAATATATTTGGCATCGTGTAGGGTCATTATTACGCAATACTATCAAATCAAACTACATTCAATCATATTGCACAATAAAATATATTGTGCAATATTATTGCAGATCTAGGGGCCGCCAGTTTGAAAAAGTTTGCTCTTACAGGTAATTAATATTATACATCAAAAAGATAAAAATCTAAATTTTGACAAACTGTCATATTAACGGATATAACAGCAGAGAGATCAAATTTGGTGGTTGTAATCGCAGGGTCGAGTCACCTTCAAAATAAGGCACCTCTCGACTCCACTTTCCATTTAAGATTTTGGGGGTGAGTCTCACCCCTGCTTGAGGGTTGCAGTTTAAGGGGTAAAAGTAGCAAAAATGTTTTCATCGAAAATCAAAAATTCACGTATCCGAGCGTTTTCCCTTATATAACCTGAAGTGCCCAAAATTGGCTCCGTTTAGTTTTTAAATGGCCACCCTAAAATAGAAAAAATATCGCAAAAATTTAAATACCTAAGTGTTATTAATTATAAATAAACGTTTACTGTAAACAAAAATAAATGGGTGTATATAAATATATGCAAAAATTTGATGCATGAACAGCTATGAAAAGTAATATTCTACAAAATATCTTATTTCCTCAAATATAGGGACCCCATAACGTGCAATTTGCTGGTTAGTTGACCTAATCGCTAATATCTTTCGCCTCACCCTCTCATATCGAGTTACAACCCCTAAATGGGGAATTGAAAACGAAACCTGATGATAACCGCACCTTATTCGACCGAATAATTATATTGGGCCAAGTCAATATAGGTTAAGATAACTAATGGTTTTTGGTTGCAGTTCTGATTGAAAAGGCAATCACAAAAATTAGCTCGTTTATTTCGATTTACGTGATTTTCTACTTTTTTTTATTAAAGTGTAGTGCTAGAGAGAATAAAATTTGTGATTAATGAATTTTTACAGACATAACTTTAATAATTACCAGAAACATGAATTATTTTTATTTAAAAGTAAAATTTTCTTTTGTGTGTGCAGTTTTGGTATAAATCGACGTTTAAACTTTTAAAAATATGATTGATTCTAGACATGATCAGTTTCACTTGCATCAGTTCCTTCACTTGCAAGAGAACATGCTCATTTAGTCACGTGACAGATGACATTTAAAATATTAATAAACATTTAGAATGAAGTTAGCCACATAAGTTTTAAAATAATGTTATCAGTTTCACTTTCCTCAGTTTGTTCACTGCTCATGTCTCGAAAGAATGCCACTAATGAATACGATACAAAAATAAAATAGGTTACTTTCAATTCAGCCCGGTATAATACACACGGCATTTTTGGGGTTTTGTACCACAAATAATAAACTTATCACGTTAAGTGTATAAGAGGTGTAAATTTATTACCTTGATACCCAGTACACCTTTTCTACATACAGGGTTTTCACTCAAATTTGTGAATAAAAAAACTATTAAGTGACCCATAATATTTAAAAAAGTGACCTTAAAGATGACTAAAAAAAATTTCGTAGGAATTAAAACTATATATCATATAAATTACCAAACAGAATGAGAAGAACCAACACTGTTATTAACTAGGCTAAAACAGGGTTTCAAAATGTTGCAGTTCTCTTGTATTTTAAATTGAAATTTTCCATACACCTAAAACCGAGTCCAAAATTGAGTCAACAATTCTCAAACTTTTTTTTCATTCTCATAAAACGTCGGCAATATCACGAAGTGGCGTATTTAAAAAATATATAAAAATTGACTGGAGACGATATTGTGCTTATAAAGATTTGCTCCTCAATATCGCAAATTGGTACAAGTTCGATGTGCCAAAAAGTATTTTTCCCCTTTTAATTTATACACTTTATATGTGTCCCAAATCCGAATTCCTTTGGAATATTGTTCTCATATCTGGGGCATGGCGTCCTCCACAAGCATAAGCATTCTTGATTCCATTCAAAGAAGAGCTATTCGTCTCATTAATAATCCTTCACTTACAGAAAGGCTTCCCTCTCTTGCCCATCGTCGGGCTGTGGGGGATTTAACGCTTTTTTTATAGGTACTCCCATGGCTTCTACTCTAAAGAATTGTCCAGTATAGTTCCTCCACTTACGGTTCCCAACAGAGAAACTCGTGGTGCCGCGCATATGCATCCCTATACACTCCAATTGGACAGGCCCTGAGCTTCCCACTTTGTTCGTTCTTTTATCCGTAGAGTTTCCAGAATGTTCCCCCGCCATATCTTTAAGTATTTAAGTCCCGTGTCAACAAACTCCCTCCTACCTCGCTTAGGACACCCACGGTACGTTAGTATTTAGGCTTTTAGCCTTCGTGGTTTGTCCAAAGATAAAAAAAAACGTTTTCTTCATTCGCCCTGTAAGTGAAATTGCAAACTCTATCAATTACAAATTACCCTAATAAGTGAATAAAACTCTAAAATTATTTTTGCAAGATAGTGAATTTTTAGTGATTTTCCAAAATAATTTTTGGTTGCCTTATTTACTAGTTGTCAATACCCATATATATGTAATTTACAATAAAATCTGCATTACTTGAACGTCGTTGACTTGAATACATTCACAGGCATAAAAGTAAATATACTGATCATCCCAAAACTTTGTGTCAAGAAACAGAACAAAAAGTAACCAAACAGTGATTTTATGCCACATTTTCACAAAAAAGTGACTTTTAATGACCTAGTACCCTGTACATATTCTTAATGTTTAAGTTTTAAGCTGTTCGGCTGTAATTTTTTTCTATTTAATACAATTAGTGCAACTGGCATTTTTATTTTATGTTAAATATTTAATTGACATTTGACCTTTACCCATCTTGTCTCCAAGCTCTATCTAAAAAACCTGTAGGGATACGATTTGTTCAAATTAATTTAACTTTAGTCAAATTTTCTTGCTAACCGTATTCGTCTCACTGGTTCAAACCGTATTTGAAAATGACAATATACGTACATTAATTTAAAATTGGAATGAAAAAAGCGTATCGATTTGCCAATTTTGCTTTAAATAAAATAAAAAAATGTTTTTAGTAAACGAAGCACAAAACGTATGTAATATTGGAACTTACCCAAAAACTAATAATAAACAACTTATGTTTGCTTTGCGTATATGTATATTTCAGCATTATACAGCGTCCGGAAACTCAATGTCAATATCAAAAGGGCTGGTAGAACAAATCATAAACATCCAAAAAATCATAAAATGACCTCTGTAAAAAATCGACGGTTTTTGAGATATTAGCACCTTCTTTACAATTTTGATTCACCCTGTATATCATATGGCGTTTCTTATAAACGGTTCTGCTATTTCAGATGAAGCAAAAGTTTTTATGAAATGTTTTTTTCCAAATATTAAAAATAAAAAAGTTACAGGTATGGCTAAGTCCAACTGTGAAAAACCTGTAGATTTTTGGGAAAAAAAAACTTTTGGTTTAATATTGGTTTTGAATAATGTAATGCTTATTTAGTGCTACAAAAACCATAGTTATAAATTTCTTCTGACAATAAAAAATTTGATCCATGAATAGGGTTGCCATAATTTCTGTAGTCAATGTCGGGACACCATGATTTCGGGAGAAGGGGTTGGGAGGAGGGGGGTTAAAGGCACTATATCTTCTGGTGATTTAATATATTTATAAATTTTAACATCATTTTAAAGTTATACTGACAATGCAAAATTATTTGCCTCAATAGATTCTGCAACAGTCGATTCCTTTCGTCGGTCCTCTAACTTGCCATTAATGAAAAAACCGTCTTTGAATTGGCATTATGTGAAAGAACTAAAACTAAGTATTCACATAGTTTGATAATTTTTGTTGTTTGGTATAAATAGTTGATGTGTTTTAAAGGTAATAGATAATAAAGAGGTTTATTCAAAATTAAATATCTTCTTCAGGACATAGGACCTAATAACGGTTACAGTCCCGATATATCGGAACGGATGGCAACCCTATCCATGAACCATGATCCATGACGAACTTTATGAGTCAATATTCAACGATTCTCACTGGGGTTATTTTATGTCTTTCTTGATGCTGTTCCATCAGCCCTTTCAGTATTATCACTTACTTTCCGGACCCCCTGTATATAATGTCACTTGTTTTAATGTTTTTTACTTTTTAAAGCGTATATTTAACTTTTTATATTAAAAAACGCAGTACTAAAAAGTACATTTTTTAGACAAGAAATAAAACAGCTTCGATCCGGCGTACTACCTACCCCAGCACCTCAAACACAAAATGACAAGCTTACTGTCAAATGGCTGTCAAACGCAGTCTTCGAAATCAAAACGGAAATAACCGAACTGCAAACCACCTTGAATTCTTCGGTTGTACTGCAAGACTACGAAGTGCATAAGTCTCAGATGAGTTTGATTCAGAGTGACATTTCAAATTTAAATGTTGAAATGGAAAAACTCAGAATACAAAATGCGCAAAAAGATGCTGAGATGAGTATCCTTAAGGAAGAATTCAACGTTATGAGAAACGATATGAGGAGTACAGCTGTGTCAAATGGAAAGCTTAAAAATCAGGTAACTTATTTTTAAATATTGTCAAATAATAAAAAAGTTGCAAGTATAGTTAGTCAACTCTTAAAACTGTAGCAATCGGCCTAAAGACAGCTTTTAAAAAATTTAATACACCAACATTTCTTCAAGTATTAGGTATCTTTTGAAACAATATGTGATTACCTGTATTGTTGCACTCTTAGACGATACTACTTGTTTACTTCTGTATTTTTTTAAAATAATTATTTAATATTTTCGGTAAGTCGCATACAAACACTTGGTAAAGTATAAATATGCTTCAAAATTTATTTTACTTTTTAAGTTTATTATTATTTATGACGTTAAGAGGTTTTTAGACCCCCTAGGTGCACATCATTTTTGTTATAAAATAATAGAGGTAAAAAATATAACTGTTATACATTTTTAAGGGCAATTTTAACTATTTTTAGTTTATTCTTATATTATAATTTTAATAAATTACTAGCGAAAGTAATTGCTTTTCACATTACTTCAAAAAATGTGGCAGTGACTTGAAAACTCAAAATTTGAATATTAAAAAATAGGGGTATTTGCAAAATTACGAATTTTCCCTTAACTTTCCCGGGAAAAATGATAACGGATTTGGATTCAACAAGTGTAGGAGTGATGCAGTATAATACTTCTCCCAAAAATGGCGAGAATACACATATAAGGAACTAAAATATCCCAAAAAGATGTTTTACTCTTAAAAAGTATGTTTGATTGTGATAATGTTTAATAAAACAATCATAACAAACAGATGTATATTTAATCCGGACGATCTAAGCTCTGTCCAAGTTACATAGTTATGCAAAATTTTAAACCGTGACAAACGCATGATATCGTGCAATATCGCGCGATATCGTGTTTTCTGTACAGCCATTGTTTAAAAGCCAATGCTTTAGGTTTAAAATTATTTTATTATTTTACTTATAGGTAAACAAAAAACACGATATTACGCGTTAATGACAGTTTAAAATTTTGCATATGTAACTTGGACAGAGTATAGTACCTAGAGGGTACTACAACGGGTAATCACTAACTTTATTATTAAGAAGTTGGGTAATACGTATCTTAAAGTATACATTTAAATAATTTTAAAAATATTAACCAGCTTATATAAATGAAAATTTAACTTAAATACCTGTATTTGTAAAGATACACATTAATTGTTACTTCACAAAAAAATTTGGAAAGTGAATTCGAAATTTACATCGTCTCCATTTTGTCTGCAGCTTGCAGTGCTCCACTTTAGGAAATACCGAGTGTGACACAGTAATTAACTTTTCTTTTAAAGTGTTAATAACGTGTTTTTTTATTTTTTTGTTAATTTAAGTGCATACCGGGCGATCTTGAGCTTTTGAATATTTGGTTTAATCCTAACATTGTGGCACAAGGGATCTGTGCTTTCCCTGTTTACCATTAAATAGTCGATACCCTGTATAAAAACCTTTATAAATTGTTTAGTGTTCATCAAGTTTATAAGTGGCTGTATGGCTAATGCCAAAAGCCAAAAGACGAAAAAAAAAGTTTATAAGATTTGCGACATATTCTTGTCGAAGTTGAAATAAATGAATTTCTTATTTATAAGTCAAAATGCAACAAGATGAATGTAACGATGAATCCTAAGTTTTCTGACTTATTTTATAAATAAATACATAATTTATACACGTTATCTGCGATTTTAAAGAAAGAATTTTATTTATTTCTAACGCAAAATAACAGTATTACAAATTATGAGGTATATGATAAAAATTAATAAAAAAAACAAAATTTTGTAGTATTGTACGACATATACATAAAAAAATGTTTTACATCATAATATTATGTCTTACTAGTAAATAAAACTTTAGTCAAATTTTCTTGCTAACCGTATTCGTCTCACTGGTTCAAACCGTATTTGAAAATGACAATATACGTACATTAATATGCGAATCAAGAAAATGTATGTTTCCAAGCCGTTTCGTCACAGCCCAAACTTTTAGGTCATGATTATGATTTTTATTTTTTAGGATTAACATGAACTTTTGTTTACACCAAATATAAACATTTTTACTTGCCATGTACAGCCACGTAATAAAAATACGAAAAATGACCGAAACAAAGTTTTAAATGAGTACGATGCATATGTCCGCCCTACAAGGATAGCTATATTGTTTTTGAACCATTGTCCGGGATGTATTCAAACACGGTTAAATACGCGACTTACATGACGTCACCGTTTAACAAGAAAATTAAATGTTTTTAAATGTTTTGAACCGTCTTAACAACAAAAAATGGCGTTTACTCGATATGACATATTTCTGCCTTTAATACAATCTACATATTTGATTCACTTGCCTGGTGGTTCTCAGCTTAGAAACAAAACATAAAAAATGACTTAATTAAAATTACAAAAATAAAGTTAACCAGCATGGAAAAAATATGAAATAAAATACCGGACATGCGGGCAGTCTGACGTTTAAACAAGAAGAATGTGTATACAAAGTTACTTACCACTTGGTTCTTTGCTAAAAGATGTTGCCACTTGATAAAAAAAAATATTTCGGTGCATTTTCATATTATTTCGCAATAAATCAACAATGTCTAAAATCTTTAATATTTAATATTAGGAATGTAATTTGGTACTTATCGGGGATTGTTGTAAAGTATACTTAAAATAGAAACAGCTAGGTACCGCATAAAAACCATTGCAGCAAAAGTGCATATAGACAAGTTGCTTAGGTTTTTAAAATTAACCCACCCTACAAATTTCTGTTAAAATTTTTTAAATAAATTATTGTTTTCCCGTCTAAAAAAATCTCAATTTCCTACGCAGAGTTGAAATACTGAGATGCGTTTTTTGGCTTAGTACGGCAGTACTGTCAAATAAATCAATATTGCAAACCTAAACGTGGGTAACAGCAGACAACTACAATATTTTCCTAAAAATAATTTCTGGCTAGGACACCTAACGATTTAAATTAAATTTTAATCGGTAAATTTCTTGAAAAAAACAAAGAAAAAAGAAAAGTTTTAAAATAAACCAGGCTATCCAAATATATATTATTTTTTAAATTTCGTTGCGTCAGTTTTTTTTGTAAATCTAGTTGACCAGAATTATAGAAGTGGAGTATTTCATCCCTTTCCACACGTTTTAAAAAGTGCTAAATAGGTAGAAAAAGTTTTTTAATACAGTGTGTCTACTTAAGTTTACACCATATGAAAAACTTTTTTATTGCTAATTTTACAAAAAAAGTTATTCTTTAAAAAAAATATGCATGCTGTAAACCTAAAATTTAATTATTAAATTTTTTAGTGGTATACTAGATATCTCAAAAAATGTAAATTTTGCTTAAAAGGGCAGTACCCTTTTTCACAATAGCAAAAAAATAGAAAAAGGGTCCTTTACATTTCAAAAACAAATATGCACGAATGTGCAAACTTACATTTTCACACTGTTATCGCAGAAAAAAAACATTATTTTTTCGCCATTTGTGCCGTAATACCGCTCCAAGGGATGACTTTATAGACCCGATGTTTATAAAGCAAAATTCTTTTATTTTAAAAAGAAATCACCTCCTTGAGTATTTAGCATTTTTAAAACACCCTGTGTTATTTCTAAAGCAGTTTTAAAACAACATAGTTTTTTAAAAGTTGATTAGTGTAATAACTTTTTTTTACAAATAATAAAATTCTACTCGGCAACCATGTAAAATTACTCGACTATGTAGAAACACAATGCGGGTAGCGTTCGTCCTAAAGCGCAATTGGTCCAAGAAGGCAGGTGAAAAACGCACAAATATCGGTCGACAGACGCGTGACACCTGCCTGCACTCGTTGTGGTCTCTGAAATATTTGGTCCGGATACCTTTGTAAAGTGAAATGAAAACGGTACCGACTGTATTGGTACCGCCAACTAAATACTGAATCGGCTCGAGTTACGATATGAAACAAAGAATGGATTCGCAACTGCCCAGACTTGTCCAATGGCATTTTCAAAAAAAAGTCAATGTGATTATAAAACTTGAATTATGCAATAATATAACAATACAGGTGTATTCAAAGAACATTGATTAATTTTAAAAGACGACGATTTGAGTAACTTTAAGATAAACAGATATAAACAAGTCCACAAATTCTTTCTTCTTAAAATACATGGTGCATGTGAAACTTGTTGAAAAAACGTTTTTGGTAAATATCTTAAATGTCATCGTTTACTCAATTTTGCTGCACTTTAATGGTGTTACCAGAGACAATTATAGTTTCACTCCTGTAATTGTCTTTGGTGTTACTTATAAAAGGAAAGTGACCAAATATGGAATTACATTTTGTTTTTTAAACATAATTTGCATAAAAATTATAAATAAAAAACTATTTGTAGTAATTATTAACAATCATATATTTGTCCTTTATTTCGTAAAAGTTTTTAGTTACATTGATTAATTTTAATTAGGAATTTTTAAAAATAATAAGGGTATAGTTAGAACCAGATTTAATTCATTCTGAAAGCGATGCCCCCAAGTACACCTAAAATGATAAAGTAAACAAACCTTTTCGAAAGCATATAGCCTCTGACAGAGCCTGATTACATATTTTTAGATAATTAAATAAAAACATTGCGAAAACACGTATCAACACAAAATAACTAGCTACGCAAGCTTTAGCTAGTATCTTCTTTGGTAGCACGTATTTAAAAAGCATCCTCTTATTTCGTCTCTGGCCTAATATAAAACCTGTGGCGCGTGGCGTACTCATCGGGTTGAATATTTTTAGCTGCAATAAATCATTGTTCACAAAAGGGTTTGCTTACTTTATCATTTTTTGTGTACTTTGAGGCATCGCTTTCAGAATAAATTAAATGTGGTGCTAACTTTAGCTAAATATGGAATAAGTATCCCAAATATGGAATACCATAAACAGTAGACTGTGCCAAAAAATTGACTAATATATATATTTTTAATATATAAATATTGTTTAGGGTAACAAAAGAAAATATCGTGAAGATTTGAGCCCTTAATATTAATATTTAGAGTTCCCTCTCCTTCGATTTAGAATAGTAGTATTTTTTAAGTACCTTAAGAGTTATGAGAAAGCGATAAAACTAAACGTTGCTACAGTGACGAAAGGGCTAGCTCTACTGGCATGTTGTCACTTCTACTCGCGAATGGGCATAAAAAAAAGAGACACACTCCTCTAATTGCGTGTGTGAGTTTCCGTTTAAGAGAAATGTCGGTATTCCATATTAGGGATTCTATTCCATATTTGGTTACTTTCCTCTAACATTAATGCACAGTTTTACAGTTGCGAGTTCAGCTTATGATCAGTTAAACTCAATTGGTGGTTGAACCTGCCCATTTAAAATATATTGCTGTCACTTTTAGCATTTACTTCAGAGCAATATATTTTAAATGAGCAGGTTCGACCACCAGTTAAGTTCAAGTGATCCTCGCAATTGTAAAACTGGTCATAAGAAGCTATTTTTGTATAAGCTCTTATGTGATTGTCCAAATTACAGAACTTCTTTCAGAAACGTGCGGTGAATTGACTGAAAATGATTTTTTTATGAAGCACATATTTTTAAGATCTTTAATTAAGCGTGTATTTCACCAAAAATTAAATTTCAATCAAAATAATAAAAAAGGAAACATGGGAAGAAAAAAAAGCCATTATGGCGGACTCTGCACAGGTTTAAAGCAGTGTTAAAAATTTTAGCTTTTAACTAAATTTAATGTGTGCAATAATTGAATTCTTAATCAAACAATACGGCCTAGCAAAGTACACAATATTGTTTGACATTTCATATAATATGAACTTAATTAGGTTCTCATGTTAACACAATTTAATAATGAATAATTCATAGAATGTTTCGTGTACGTTTACGATAACAAAATTTGGTTAAAATAGGCAAATTATACGTAGGCACATAATAATATTATACAAATCTCTGTAACGACCATTTTTTTTTTTTTTTTTATCTTTGGACAAACCACGAAGGCTAAAAGCCTGGGCAATACTAACGTACCGTGGGTGTCTTAAGCGAGGTAAGAGGGAGTTTGCTGACACGGGACTTAAATACTGAAGATTTGGGGGAAGGAAAGACCTCCGCGGGCAGCAGGTTCCACAATCTAGAAACTCTAGGGATAAAAGAACGAACAAAGTGAGAAGTTCGGGGCTCGTCCAGTTGACCGTATAGGGATGCATACGCGCGGAACCACGAGTTTCTCTGTTGGGAACCGTGAGTGGAGGAACTTATACTGGTCAATTCTTCAGAGCAGAAGCCATGGAAGTACCTATAAAAAAGCGATAATCGCCCAGCCCGACGATGGCAAGAGAGGGAAGCCTTTCTGTAAGTGAAGGATCATTAATGAGACGAATAGCCTTCTTTGAATAGAATCAAGAATGCTCAGGTTGTTGGGGACGCCATGCCCAGATATGAGAAACAATATTCCAAGGGAGGTCGGATTTGGGAAACATATAAAAGTGTATAAATTAGAAGCGGAAAATACTTTTAGCTCGAAAGAGAAATCCAAGCTTTTGAAGCTGCCGTGGCTATAGATACAATGTGTTTATGCCAGTTAAGGTTACTCTCAAATGTGACGCCCACGAGATTGAAGGTGTCTTTGCTCTGTAGAACTTGGCCGCTGATAAGTAGAGGATGAGCATTTGATGACTCTTTTCGCGACAAGGAACATGACTGTGTTTTGGATGCATTAAATGGACGAGATTTTTGGCGCCCCAATCCAATATCAAATTAAGATCCTGGAGAAAGAGACATCCGCATCGCTCTGCGTTTATTTTCCAAGTCAGGGTTTAGTGGATGGGTTTAGGAACCTGGAAACTGGAGTGAAGGGTACATCGTCGGCGAAACTATGAATGTAAATTAGTTGTGGACGAGAGAAGGTCGTTGATGTGAAGAAGAAACAATGTTGGTGCCACAATCCGAGCCCTGAGGACTCCAGCATTTATTTGGTGAAAGCTTGAAGAATGGCCGTCCACAATAACTGATATACGCTGATCAGATAGATAATCAGAGAGCCAAGTACAGAGTTTAGTTGAAAGACCATAGGAGGGAAGTTTATTAAGAAGTGCGGCATGCCAGACCTGGTCAAAAGCCGGGATATATCAAGAGCAACGATCTGGGACTCACCTTTTATACCATTTATACAAGAAAAACAATATACCTATTAGGACTGGCTTTTTTTTAATATTATATAGATTTCCTTTGTTTAATAAAATAGAATCTTTGTTTAACGCTAAAACAATTTTTGTTATAAATAAAAGAAGTAAAAAAGAATACATTTTTAATGATAATAATTGGAAAAGTTCAATGATAAAAAACAGATGGTAGACATGTAAAGAAACCCTAGCAAGTCCCTTATACTCGTAGAATTATTAAATCATCTGGTGACATCTTTGAGAATTGAGTTTTTTCTTTAGTTGTTCATTGAGATACTATGCATCTAAGTTACAGAAATAGACAATGTTTAATTTTTGATATTACAAGTTTAGAATATTTCTTACCAAAAGTTGAAATATAATATTGTAATAAAATACAGAACATAAAGTTAAATTATATTTTTAAAATCTTAGTTATCGCTTGCTTAAAAAATAGTCTGCTCTAATAAGCATTCCTCGCGATTTAAACTTCTCGAAAGTGGCACCTCATTATTTTTTCAAAGCTCCTTCATCAGTTAAAATAACCATGGGCCGGTTAATTATGCAAAGGAATCAGCAGTGTTTTTACGTTCCGTTTTTGTTCTTTGGATATTTTACGGTCTTTTTAAGATTTAATGAGCTTTTGTATGGTCCGCAAGTAGAAATATTTTTTTAGTAGTTGTGAAATAATTAACAGTACAGGGTGTTCTTATGGAGATAAAGATATACAGTGTGTCTACGTAAGTAAGCATATGGGAAACATTTTTATTATTAATTTTACAAAAAAGTAATTATTTATAAAAAGTTCTGCATGGTCCAAAACCTAAAATGCAATCATCAGATATCAAATTGTGTCAGTCATGTAGGTACGAGGTTTGGCCAAAAATGTAATTTTTGCTCAAGAGTAAAGTACCTTTACTTTTGCTAATATGGCAAATTGTTATAAAAAGAGAAGTTTAGAATTAAAAATTACTTCCAAGCATTGTACATTCTTTTTGTTTTGATAACAATTAATTTAAAATGTTTATTTAAAACTGTCCTATGACATTTATAATCATGAAATATAGTGCACTAATGTAAAACCTAAATTTTTACCATTATCACAGAAAAAATATTTTTGTTTTTGGAAATGAACAAAACTGCATATTTGGAAGTAATTTTTAATTCTAAATATCTTTTTTACAACAATTTGCGATATTAGCAGAAGTACAGGTACTTTACTCTTGAGCAAAAATTACATTTTTGGCCAAACCCCACACATGACTGACACAATTTGATATCTGATGATTGCATTTTAGGTTTTGGGACCATGCAGAACTTTTTATAAAGTATAACTATTTTTCGTAAAATTAATAATAAAAATGTTTTCCATATGTCGCCAACTTACGTAGACACACTGTATATTCCAAATTATTGTGGCTAATTTTTTTATCAAAACAATTTTGTTTGGGTTTTTGGTAACTTGGAATACATTAATTAGTCTGCGCGCAAAATTAGGCCCTGCCCTGAAAACTCGCAGATCCATCCAAAAATACGAATGTTCTACGAATATTTCTTTGCGTTTTAAAGGGTATTTTCTATAGCATTAAGAGGCTAATTTAGTCTCCTTGTTTTGTTTTTCACAAAAATATACGCCACTAACTTTGGTGCAATTTTTATATCATTGTTATTATAAAAAGTGTTTTATTGGTACATTAACACCGACTTCAGCTTTTTTGCTTAAGGATTTTTGTTTTTAATTTTGAGATGAAAACAAAACCTACTAATTGCCTATCCCTTGACAACACAAGAAGAATACGATATTTTTTATTACTTTTATAATTGTTTTTAAACGATGTAAAAACAACAACAAATACTAAACCAAAAAACAATAAAAAGTTTTATATTTAAACAAAAATTTTAAATGTATAAAGCTGACCAATTTAATAAAAAGAAATCAGTAACGTACATTTTTTTCCCTGAAATTAGTGCCTCACTACGACAAATAACACAACCAATTTCTATCAAAATCGATAGGATATAGTTCTATCTTCTGTCCGTTTTCAAGTCTAACAGTTTAAACTTGAAAACAGACAGAGACAGACTTCCTGAAACGTTGTGTGAAAAATAAAATAAAGACAATGGAAGTCCGAAATTCTTTAAGTATCACTAATGTTAGTACTTATTGTCCTTCAAAGTTAAAATTTAAAAAAATCTTAATTTAATTATAACTTTTGAATTGTTGCCACAGTACCAATGATGTTTGGGCGTTAAATTATCTCATACTTATGCTTCTTTTTCATAGGTAAACGGCTGTTTAGTAAGTCGGGATTAAACAGGGTGATACAAAGGATTTTTTTCATTTCATGTATTCATGTTTGACATTTTGTTTTGGCTGTTTGATTCCTTTATCTTTTTTTTTTTTTACAAAAAAAGGTATACCACATTTCAATTGATATTATGTACCTGGCAATACGCTTTATTTGATAGCTACTATGGTGTGTGGGTGTGGGCATAATGTATTATCAATGCATGCTTTAAATAATATGCTTTGAAATAAAAGTTTTATGTTAGGAATGCTATAAACAATCCTCCAATAGAATAGACTCCTTGTAAAACGACATTGCATTTTTATTTTCATACTGGGTTACTTTATAGAATAATGTGAAAATTAGTTACTACTACTCGACGTAGACCTAATTAAAATATGTCATTAACTTTCTTCACAGCACTTCATACTATTTAAAACATTAAAATCTTTATTTGGAATTAATGAATAATGGTAGGGAAGCCCAAGAGGGATTTCTGGATTTACTACAGCGCGGCAGATTAATATACCTGCAAAACTTCTAATATAAAATATTTTTTACAAAGAATATCACCAATTGATTTATTTTCAACCTAAACAGTGTCAAATATCAAATTATATCAGTCATCTCCGAGGTTGGACCAAAAATGGAATTTTTGCTGAAGAGATATGATACCTGTATTTTTGCTAGTAATAAAAATTGTTAAAAAAATGTTTAGCATTAAAAATTACTTTCAAATAAGCAATTTTATTCATTAACAAGAATTAAATATTTTTGCTGAAATAATGTAGAAAATTTAATTTCGTACATTTGAGTATTGAACATTACCTTTGTTTGATAGCTGTAATTTTAAAAGGTTTATTTAAAATTGTTTTATAAAATTTATAATTATTAAATGCATTGCACTAATGTATAAAATAAAAATTTTCATCATTACTTATCGCAGAAAAGCATTTAAAAAGTTTTGCATATTTGAAAGTAATTTTTATTTTTAACATTACTGTATGTTACACCTCTTACGTAATATAATTAACATTTCAAGGTAAAATATTTTTTAATTTTAATAAGAAATAAATTAAAAATACAAATATTCAAATTTGGCCTAAAAATATTAATTCTTCTGTAAACTGCTTTTAAAAATTATAAAAACAATTCTTAAAAGATCTTTATTTTTTAAGCCAAATGTAAACATATGGATTGTAATTTGTGTGTATGTTTAGAATTTTATAAAAATTTTATATTTGCACCTTTTCCTCTTTGTCAAATAAATATGCAATGAAATTTATATTTTTGGTACCTAAGACCACACGCGTTTTTAGCAAAGAGAAAAAATAGAAAGCATTATATTCAAGTAAAGCTATAGTCAATTTTAGTTGCATTTTTTACTTTTATCACCCTGTCTAATATTATCTTTCTCTATTTCAGCTTAAATCCTTACAACTGGAATGGTCTCACAACTGGAAAGCACTTCAAGAAAAACAATTGCCGTCTCTTCCATCGGAAAACGCAACACACAGCCGTCATCACAAAATCCTCCGGCAACATATCATCTATTTGGAAAAAAGCACCAAATCCCTTCATAAGGAAAATTATTTTCTAAAGTCTAAACTTTCTAAAATGGAAGCTGAAATAGAAAGAATTAAAGAAAGCAATAAAAAAATGGACAATTCCAATGAAAACTTTGACAGAATAAATGGTAACGATATTCACAATTACATAGCAACAAACAGAATTCAGGAGGTAGTACCCTTGGCTGAAAGAAATAAATTAATGGACAAACAGTTGAGTATCATTACTGAGCAACAGCTGATGAATACAGAAACAATTGCTAACCTCTCAAAACAAATGACAAACTTTGACAAACTTCACCTGTCTATGCTGGAACTTCTGGAAAACGTAGAAACTTTGGAAAACAAAGTAAACAGTGGTTTTCCAGAATTCCGAAAAGAAATTTCCAAAGTCGAAAGTCAAGCTAGTCAAATTTCGTCCGACATTGCCCTGCTTAAAGAAGACCACAAGAATATGAGAGATTCGATGAAAGCTATTAGTTTTTCCGTATCAACATTACAAGACCGATCGACTGAAGATAAGGAGAAGCTGGAAAAGTTTAATGAACACTTGAAAATTTTGGAACAACACACAGTGGTGCAAAATTCTAGATTACACGACCATATATTAAAGGTAAATAAAATCATTAGATTACTTATAAAAAAAAATTATAAACATGTATTTATTAGCAGGTTTTTGCACTTTCAATTGGAAAAAATCCATATGTAGTGTTTAATTTTGCTTTTTGAAAGCCGAAATATAAAAAGTACGAAGTAATATAAGGGAATATATAAAAAATAGGTATTTTTTAATAGTGTCTTTGTAATGCACAAAAATTTAAGAAAACACAGAATATTTCTTGTAGTCCATCAAGTATTTTCAAAGTTTCGGTTTTAACAATCAAATTTTAAGCATTCACCATTTTGTCGAAAAAATGATATGTTTTGTTTTAGATGTACCACATTTAAGTTTTTAAAATGTTCAACGGAACACGCTACAAGCATACAAAATTATAAGTTTTTAAACAAAAAGTAATTGGTTAATTTAGATAAATAAATGAAATATCTAAAAAAAATATAAACAATATTTTCAAGACAACGTTTAAAATTTCTTGCTACTGCATTAATTTACACAAATGTGTTATTTTAGTGCTTAAATAGTAAGTTTCGTAATTTCCATTGCAACATTCATGGTATATAATATTTAAAGTTAACCTGTATACCAAAAAATAAGACACATCTCTTATATCTCAGTATAAGAACATATATTTGATAAATAAGTCAATTCGTTTAAAATTGTCCTTTATGAATCGAAACAAAAATAGGTCACACCAGAGTTAGCTAATCTTTATCGATTATCTAAAAATAAAACGGAAATTTGGTTTAATCTTGTACTACTAAAAATTATCTAATTTATATGTTATGGCTATTGTAATTATTTTTTATTACTGTTCGAAGTTTGATTATAGTCCTAAATACGAATTAGCAGCGACCTTCACCAATCGCCAGATTAACACTATTTTTTATCAAATATAATATAAATTAAACAGCAGTTTATAAATGGTTTGCCTAAAAAAATTATAATAAAAAACTATAATTCTCTTAGAAATGTACGCAATAAAAACTTTTAAAAATCTAATCTTGATAATTTCGAATACTAACTGTTTCTTTTTGCTTTCAGGAAGAAGCAACCACAGTCGACTTCAACGCAACAAAATCAACAATCCATCTAGTTGAAGAGCTCAAAAGCTTCGAAAGCGAATACAAAAGCATAGTCAACAAACTACCTAGAGACTGCGGTTCAGTTGACGGACCCAAAGGAATTTATCTCATATCTCCAGGAGATGGAGAACCGATATTGGCCCACTGTGACAACGGATGGACCACTATCCAAAAGAGATACGATGGCAGCATCAATTTTAACCGAAACTGGAACGAATACAGCAACGGGTTTGGCAGCGCAACTGGTGAACACTGGTTGGGAAATCGAAATCTAAATCACTTAACTAAAGACAACTGCACAATGCTACAAATTAACTTGAAAGATATCTATGGAAAATACTGGCAAGCATCTTACGACCACTTTCAGGTAGCCGATTTTACTCAAGGTTTCAAACTGCTGGTATCTCATTACCATGGCAATGCTAGTGACGCTATGGACTATCAGAATCGAATGGAATTTTCCACCGTGGACAACGACAGAGATATTTCCAATACGCACTGTGCAAGTAACTATGAAGGAGGGTGGTGGTTCTCGCATTGTCAACGTGCTAATTTAAACGGCAGATATAATCTGGGATTAACGTGGTTAGATAGTTCTAGAAACGAGTGGATTGCAGTAGCACAAAGCGAAATGAAGGTTAAGCGAAGGGATGTATGCTAGATGAAGAAAAGTAGAGTATACGTGATAAAACAGACAAAAGATCGACAAAGGCTTGTCAGAGTAAATATTTAAAAGGATTATAGACCTTACCTGGTAGTCCCTAAAAAGATGGTTGTTGTTAAAAGAAGTTGAGTAGAAGAACATTTAAGTTAATTATATTACTTGTACATTTTTTTGCTTGTGAGTTACCGTTACACTCGACAGGCTGTTTGATGTTACGTGGGCACTATTGCTAATAATTCAAAAATTATTAATTTTTAAGCTAATTGACATGGTTATGTCACAAAAACAATTGAACGTCTGACTAAATTTAACCTAATTCAATGATATTAAATTTTTATTTCAGTTTTGCATTTCACGACAAATAGTAAAAAAATTAATTTAATTTAAATGTTAAGTGGACATATTGCAAAAACTAACCATATTTAAAATTGACAGTTTTCCGTGGTCGCCCAATTATTGTAACATTAAAAATTAAATTATTTACTAATATAAAAAGTAGTAAGAAAGTTAGCAATAATCCAGACTTAACTTCGAACACCCTGTATATTTATATATTACATTCCAAAGATATCCTAATTTAGGTAATGTTTCTAATATTTACACAAGAAAGTGCCAGCTTATTTTAAACTTTTTAGTTTGTACTTAGAATATGCACGTAATAAAAATAATAATAGTTTTCAAAATTAATGAGTATTTTGCAAAATTGGAAATATTTCATATTGCCTATTTTATCAGCCTATTGTGATTATTGTACTCTTGCAAATTGATTTAAAAAAATAGTTTTTACTTGTATCGCCTGCATAATGGTATATACTACTTTTTATAAATTATAATCAAAATATTTAAAACAAGTTGTTATAAAAGTATAAAAATCGCGACAAGCCATCTAGAGTTAAAATATGCGATTATCTCACATTCACCATTTAATCGATTTGTAATATATCGGTTATCTAATTTATTTAAAACTTAAACAAATTACACCCTCTTGTTATTTTTTACTTGTGTGTTTAGGTCAGACAATCTCAGATCATTAAAAAATAAAATGGTGAATTCAGAGCTTAACCTAAATCTTAGAACTCGCCTACAATTGTTAAAGACTGATTATATTTTGGAATGTTAAAATTTTGTTTTTAAAACGCAGTTTTGGCTTCTGTAATAAATATTGCCAGTAGAAACCAAAGATAAACTAGTTCATGTATTATGCTTATGTATGTTTTAGAATAGATGTTTGTAATTGTAACTTAGAATACAACATACTGTATAGTAATTTATTTATTTTAGTGTAGGGTATAATTAAGCTTAAGCCCAAATTATTGCCATAAAGTAGATGTAAAACATGTACATACATACTATTTTTGTCCATAAGTGTAAGGAAACAATATTGTAAACAAAATTTACATTTTTGTACTAAATCGATATTTTTTTATTAAAAATTAAAATTTATTACTTTGTGTTTTGTTTTTGTCAGAATCTGAAAAACAATTTTTATTTATCTATAATTAGAAATAATTAAAAATGTATTCAGGATACCGGGTCCCCACGAAGTTACTAGCAAGCCTGAAAACTAAATGGGAATTATAAAAAATATTTTTATTTTACTTCTTTTTACTTTTTACTTTACTTATTTTTTCCTTCTCACTTTGTTCTTTCTTTTATTGGTCCTTGAGCCAGCGACAGATTTTCTTTACCAATTTCCTTCAAGTCCATAACTCGTAAAATGATCAAGAGGGTTGTACATGAATTGTTGTGATCGTCAGCTGTGGGGCCAATGTTGGAATTATACAGGGTGCTCCAAAAAAAGATTTATATAAAACTTGTATTTTTTTAATGGAACACCCTGTATATTAGTTCAGTTTTGGATTGCAAAAAATAAACATAACGCAAATTTTATCAGGATACCTATACCAAAAATGTAATGGTAGCTTTACATCTGACATTTATTGCGTGATATTTATGTCAGACCAAAGATCTTTTAAGTCTCACACATCGATTTCTATGTGTCAGACAGAAATTCTGGCTAATGTAAACAAGATGTAAGCTAGAAATTTTTTATTGAATTCTGTGTCTTAGGATAGAGGACAAATGCACCAAACATTTTTGAATTTTAAATCGGCAATATAGAAGAATGCATTTGCGTATCGTCCAATCTTTACAAAATTAGGTGAATCAAAATGGTGCTATCGAGCTCAGTAAAGATAATTTGCATTTCCTGCAAGATGCAGCTGCCCTTACTATCCTTAAGCAGTGGCTCAATAAACCGTTTTCAGAAAAATGGACTGAGAGACTAAGGAGCAATGAAATGTCCCCAACGATCTTCAAACTTAACTTCTTTAGATTTTTGCAAATCACCTGCAAATCTTTAAGAGCCCTAAGAAATTTCACCGGAATACTAAAGTATTACCGGACAACCGCGCATTTTAAACATTTTAATTCGACGTGTTTTATTGTTTGTTACAAAGATATTTATGGTCATTCGTTTTAAAATAAAATATTTATAATATTAATGAATCCTCATATTGTCGTATTTTAACAATATTTGCTCTTAATTCATATACACGTACAGGGTTTTCATTTATATTTTGCCACCCACTTTTAACTATAACCAAGAAGGATAAATAAAAACGTCCTGTTTAAAAGTTTTATACTTTTTATCTATTATCTTTTAAGCAAAAAAAAAAACAAAGAAACAAATGAACATCAAGAAAAATAAAGAGGTTAACTTTTTAAAATGGGATACCCTGTATATTATGTGACTATTAAAAGGTTTTTACAAAGCTTTACAAAAACTCATTTGATATATATCTATCTTTATTAGTTTTAGCAATATGACCACTTAAATCTGCCTACGGCACTAAGCTAAGGCTGTAGATGTAATGGAAATTATACTTAGATTTAAGTGGTCATATTTTTGAAAGTATTAAAGATAGACATATTAAATGTGGTATTTTTCTAAAGCTGTTTAAAAGACCTTTTTATGGTAACATAATATACAGGAAGTTCCATTAAAAACAAGCTACCTCTTCATTTTTCTTTTTGATGGTCATTTGTTTTTTTTATGATTAAAAGATAATAGATGAAAAAGTATGAAACTTTATACAGGACGTTTTTTTCTATCCTTCTTGGTTATAGTTAAAAGTAGGTGGAAAATATAAAAGAAAACCCTGTACAACTTGTATACGAGATATGTATCCAAGGTTCAAGTTTTTCTATAAACATTATTTAACAAAGGAAAATAAAATTATTTAAGGTAATTTGATAGGCAATAATAAAATTTAAAAAAATGAGTCCTAGAATTATGTATTATTATTTTGATACATAATCACAGGAAAGCATGCACATATTAAATTTTAAAATAGATTTATTATACATTTTTAACAATACAAATAACATTATATCATTTATCATATAATAATTTATGTACAGGGTGTAGGGTGAGCCAAATTTACTACGACCTTATAATATAACAAATACAAAACAAATAATTCTGAATTAATTAAATACCTAGTATATCTAGTATAACAAAAGGCGAATTTCATTGAACGTGGCAGAAATATGAAGTGTTGCACTTTTTACATCTAAATTTAGGTGTCTTTAAAGGTATTTATAAAAAGAGCCTAATAAATTAAAAGTGAGAAGCAGAACAATCGGTGTAATGAGGGAGAAATCATATACCTACAACCTTCACATGCAGCTCACTTCCGCGGCATTGAACAGAAATTTTGGCATTGCGTGGTTTATGACATACATAGAGCAATGATAGAGGAAAAGGTTTTATTTTGTTTGATAGTCTGATTTTAAAGCTGTTAGGGTTTAATAGGATTAAAAAAGTTGCTGTCTTATTATAATAATATCAGACCATTTTTCTCTTCAAATAAGAAATTTTCCTTCATTAAGGAGCTTCAAATGAAAAGTAAAGAAAATGCTTATAGACAGGCTTCTATACCTTTGCGACGAGTCTTATGCCAGTTCTTTCTTATTATTTTTATTTATGTTTTATGTTATTTATATTTTTGTACTAAATTTTATTTTTAACACGCTTTTTTTATTAACTTGGGTTGTAACTATCTATCAATCTATCAATCTGGCTGGCTATGTAACGGAATCTTGAGCCTAATTTAACCAACTTCCAGCTATTCGATTTCTTTTGAAACTTTGCACACATATTAAGGAAACATGACAATGCAATAATCTGTAAACAGTATCCCGTTATCTTTTGGATCGCCAGGAAAAAAATTCCATTATATTATAAAAACAACACCTAGGGATGCCATCTGTTGGCAACATTTCAAACTTTGCTATTAAATGAAGAAGAATTTTTTAGTTTTTACACAATTTGGTTATTGCACTATTGGTGTTCAATTTTTTATGTGAACAATAAAAATTAATAAGTTCTTTACACAATTGGGTTAGTTGCACCATTGGTGTTCATTTATGAACAATAACAGTTAATAAATGCCGTTAACACGCTTTTTTTTATTAACTTGGGTTGTGCAACTATTCAAGGCGTAACGGAATCTTTGGAGCCCACTCTTAACCAACTTCCAGCTATTCGATTTCTTTGAAACTTTGCACACGTATTAAGGAAACATGACAATGCACAATCTGCAAACAGTATCCCGTTATCTTTTTTGGATCGCCAGGAAAAAAATTCCATTATATTATAAAAACAACACCCAGGTTGCCATCTGTTGGCAACATTTCAAACTTTGCTATTAAATGAAGAAGAAATTCTTTAGTGGGTCAGTAAATATATTGGCAACGGTCCAAACATTGCCTGGATTGCCATCTGCTGAAAAACTCTCAAACCAAGCGCTTCATTGGGAAGAAGAAATTTTTTAGTGAGTTGCAATCTGTTGGAAAAATTTTAAAATTTGCCACTCTGTTCATTAAAAATTTTTTTCTGCCATTTGTCAAGAGTAAAGTAGAAACTAAAAATGAAAATAATTAATAGTTTAAAAAACACGCTTTATATGCAACCGAACTAAAATTAGAAAAATAATTTTTCATTAAAAATATTGTCATTTCATAGTAAAAAGCGGGTGATAAATATATTAAATGTTATAATTATTATATTTGCAAATATCTATGACGGAAAAGTTATGAAAATAGTAAAATGCACCCCACGCTTTTTACTATGAAATGACAATATTTTTTTTTTAATGAAAAATTATTTTTCTAATTTTTAGTTCGGTTGCATATAAAAGCGTGTTTTTAAACTATTAATTATTGAATCTTTACAGTTGTTTATTTTATGCTAAAGTTATCTTTACATGTATTTTGTACAGTGTGTCCCAGGATAGGTGTTACAAGAGGATAAATGGACCAAAAATTTTGGAATTTTTAAACGTCCTTTTGGTAAAACTGACTGTATGGTCCAAAACTGATAAATACAAAATTTTACTTCGATTGGTTATATACAGGGCGAGATATAACTAAAAATATGAAAAATGATAAAGAGTAAAATAGGTATCTTTATTTTTAAAAATAGGAAAAAAATTTATAAGTACATGTTGTAAAAATTAAATTTTATGTCAAAATTTAAAGTAATGAATTAAAGTTAAAAAAATGTAATTTTTTACATTATAAGGCATTAAATTTTAGAAAAATATTTAAAATTATTTTTTCTTTTAAATTTTTATTTTTTAACTTAAAATTTTGACATCAAATTCAATTCTCTATTTACTTATACAATTTTGTTCTATTTTAAAAAATAAAAGTAGTAAGTTATTAGGCATTTTTCTTATAAAATAGGTCTAGTACTTTTCTCTCTCAGCGATTCTGACCTGGTTTTTTTTTATGAGACCACCACTATTTCAAATAAAAAACAATTTTTAAAATTAATTGGTCCACAAACGCCGGAGTTATCGCTTAATTTACAAAAAAAAACATTTAGGCGAATTGAGAACCTCCTCGTTTTTAAAGTTGGTTAAAAATTAGTACTTCATAATTTTAATATATCCGATAACAAGGAAGGCGTCGATGTGTGTTTTGAGAATTAGTTCTTTAATTATTTTAAATATAAAAATAACTAGATACTATGTTCCCTAATAATCTTTACATAATTATTTAAGTTTAAAAAATATACATTGGATCTGAATAGTTTAGAAAACGCCTAGATAAGGAGATTTATTACGTATCAAAAATTATTAAAATATATATTTTTTTTAACTTTGACACCCTGTACATTAACTTTTAAATAAGTTAAAATGTTGCATTTATGCAGTAGTAGCTTTTGTCCGCGGCTTCGAATGCGTTAAATTTTATCTTACCAGATTTAGATTTAACCAGAACTAACCAAAACAATTTCCATTTCCCTATACCAGCCAGCGTTTGCAATGTAAACGCAAAAAATGTGTTAATTTACGACTACACATTAGAAATCTTGAAATTATCAGTGGTTCTCTAATATATTAAGCATGTTACTGTATGCACATACTGTATAAGCAATAGCTAAAGGTATATCGGCCAGTAACGCAACAGCAAAGGATGTATGATGAATCATCCAATACGAAATGTTTACTTGCTGGTATTCACGTTAGACTTTTTTTATCACATTACCTATGTGTTATGTTATTAAGCATATCCGTTATAAATCTTCCTCTTGAATCACTATTAAAAAAACTGCATCAAAATCCGTCAAGTAGTTTTAACGATCTAAGCATACAGTGGTACAAAAAGTCTCCGTACGATATAGAATCTTGGTTTTATTTATACATAAACTACCGCAATATTTCAAATATTCGGGAAATATAAGCAAATGTGCGATATTTAAAATATTTTTCAATAACCATACATGTTTTATTTCTTTCTTTTATACGCCTGTAGGTTTGTTCCAGCAGGCTGTTAAAAATGTTTTCAACCGTTCGGATTCTGCGTACGTCAAATTTGTCGTTCCCGCAGTGTCATGTTTGTAACAGTATACAATTGTTTGTTGTTCAAGCAGTAGTTTGAAGATGTTGGAAACAGTTTAAAAAGTTTGCAAACTTTCTTCAAACATTACTTTTTATCATAACCTTTCTTGTATTGACGGATAGGTAGTATGCACGCCTTGTTTATTTTTCGTTCCAGCAGAAAACTGTTGCTAACATTTCTGACTAATGTTTGCAACATTTTCTGCGTTTTACGATTGTTGCTTACATGTTTCCAACAATCTGCTGGAACAAACCTTGTAATTAAAAACATATAAATACCAGAAATCAAGTGACAAATAAATCTCCGTACGCGTACGGTTTAAAACATCGTACACAATAATACATTTTTTTCGCGGCAACAAAAAATTCTGTTGGCCGAAGAAGGTAAAAATTACATTATTTAGGCAGTATTAACGATATTGAGTATTGAGCATAGGTATTATTTAATTTTGCCAGTATTTTTTTTTTTTAATGAGTTCTAAAAATGTTAAATTGTCCGATGATATTCGCAAGCTAAAAGTAAAATTATATTGTGAGGGAAATTCTATGAGTAAAGTTGCTAAAATAGTTAAACAATCTAAATCAACAGTACAATATATTATTGAGCATTATGACAGATACGGTACCGTTAAAACAAGGCGACGAACTGGACGACCAAAGAAGATAAAGGAACATCATGAACGGTATATTGTACGACAAGTAAAGAAAAATCCAAAAATTTCGGCGACAAGGATTTTCAAAGAACTAAAAAACAGTTTAAATTTAAAATGCAGTGTAGAGGCTGTAAGAACTGTACTTAGAAAACATAAAGACACCGCTAGTATAGCCCGTAAGAAACCCTTTATTTCCAAAATTAACAAACAAATGAGATTAAAATATGCAAAAGAACATCTAGACAAGCAACAGAAGTTTTGGGATGGTGTCATTTTTAGCGACGAGAGTTTAATATTAATGGATCGGATGGAAAGCAAAATGTCTGGAGTAAACCGAACACCGAGCCAAATATTTAAAATGTATGTGGCACAGTTAAGCATGGAGGAGGAAGTGTTATGGTTTGGGGTGTATGTCAGCGGCGGGGGTAGGTAATTTAGCGTTTTTTGACTGTATTATGAATAGTAGAATGTACTTACAGATCTTCAAGTCAAATTTTCCAGAAAGTGCCCAAAATCTAGGCTTAAATCGATCATTTACCTTTATGCAAGATAATAATCCCAAGCACACCAGCAACCTAACAAAGCACTGGCTGCTTTACAATGTAAAAAATGTCTTGAATCACCCACCCCAGTCCCCAAACTTAAACCCTATAGAACATCTATGGGAAGAATTGGAACACCAAATAAGGAAACACGATTTAAGGTAAGGTTTCGTATGTGTTAACATCAAGATCACCGATCGGTAAAGAGCGGTTTGACAGCGGTAATACCGGTAACATCGAAATGTTAAGAAACCGCGTTTCATATTAAATTCGGAAATTCATATTAAAACGGAACTTATTAAAGAAAGTCAATATAGAGCCAAACCATATTTTAAACTAGATAAAGCAAAATTAAGCAGAAACTTACAAACTGAATCATGGGATGCTGTTTTGGCGAATAATAATAGCAATACTGCAACAGAATGCTTTATAGAAACGTTGAAATATCATGTTGTTTCTGCTACCTCTGAAATTAAAGTTTCTAGTAAAAAACGTTGTATTAAGCCCTGGATATCCCCAAATCTGGTTATGAGCATACGTAAGCGAGACAAACTTAAAAGGTTCGCTACTTTAAACCCAAATAATGATCAGGCAAAACAACATTATATTAATTACAGAAATGTGTTACAAAAGACCATTACAAGAGTTAAGGTGGCTTACTACAAAACTAAAATAGATGAAAATCAGTATAATCCAAAAAATATTTGGAAAATTATAAAGGAAGCTTCCAATGATTTTGAGACTCCTAATACAATCAATGTACTAAAGAATGATCAAGGTGACACCTTAACAGATAGTCACCAAATAGCAAATGAGTTTAACAATTTTTTTAGTTCTGTGGGTAAAAAATTGGCTAAAAATATTGATAAAGTTCCAAAAAATGTATTTAGGAATGAATATAATAATGTAACAATGTTTCTTGAACCCATTACTGAGTCTGTGTTGGTTGAGGTTATTGGCTCCTTAAAAAATTCTTCTTGCAGCGATGACAAGATTACACCAGATATTATAAAATCAAACCACTTATTCCTTATTAAACCACTACAATATATTACAGATTTAATATTTGCTTCTGGTGTATATCCTGATGTTCTTAAGCAATCAGTGATCATACCCTTACATAAAGGTGGTGATAGGACAGATGTAAATAATTTTCGACCGATAGCCTTGACAAGTGTAATTAATAAAATTGTCGAAAAATGTATAAAATTCAGACTATGGAACTTTCTGTTGCAAAATAAAATTATATCTAAGTGTCAGTATGGTTTTAAAGAAGGTGTTAGCACTTCGAATGCACTTTATGATGTGTCTAAATTTTTAATTGATTGTCTTAATAATAACTTAAAACCGCTTGCTGTGTTTTTGGACCTAAAGAAAGCCTTTGATACCGTGGACCACCGAATCTTATTGGATAGATTGTATGACATTGGTGTAAGAGGTACAGTATTGAATTTATTTAAATCGTATTTGGTTGGTAGATTTCAACGTGTAAAAGTTAATAATATCCTTAGTGAGGAAAAAGAGGTAGAATTCGGTGTTCCACAGGGCACTGTGCTTGGTCCTATTTTGTTTGTTATCTATATAAATAGTTTATTTAAACTCCAGGAACCAGATGAGATTGTGTGCTACGCAGATGACACTGTGCTCTTGTTTAAGGACAAAGAATGGAATGATGTATTTAACAAGGCTGAAAAAGCGCTTTTTAAAATAAAATTATGGATGGATAGCAGCATATTGACACTTAATAGTGAAAAGTCTTATTTTATGCCTTTTGCCCTGAATAGGCGAGGTCTTCCGGCTAATAAAAGCATTGTGTTACATAAAGGTAACTGTAACGACTTTAAAAACTGTAAATGTGATGTTAATATAGCACGTTGTGAATCAATTAAGTATTTGGGCGTTTATTTTGATCAGTGTTTAAAATGGAATGCGCATATTGAATATGTAGCAAAGAAAGTGAGAAAATTGGTTTACAAGTTTTATCAGTTAAGATCATTTTTGTCAATTAATCTCTTAAATCTAGTTTATTTAACTTTGGTTGAGTCAGTAATGGGTTACGGAATTATAGCTTGGGGAGCTGCGTGCAACAGTATATTACACTCCTTAGTTAATGTTCAAAAATATGTTCTTAAGATAATGCTTCGCAAAAATCGCACCTTTCCAACTGACACCTTATTTAGGGAATCTGGTATGTGCACAGTTAGACAACTCTATTGTATAAGAGTAATACATTTTTCCCTAAATTTTAAAATATTTAATAAATTTGTATCACATTTGCACGAAACCAGAGCTGTAAGTGGAAATTACCTATCTCTACCGCAGCAGTTCTTTTCTGGAACTCAGAGGCATATTACCTATGTCTGACCTAAAATACTCAATATGATGCCCATGGGGCTGAGAACAAAACTTAATAAAAATATCAAAATTAAAATAAAGCAGTGGGTTGTAACTAATTTTGTTCGGATTTGCCAAGATATCTCTTGGTTTGTGTCTTAAGTGAGTCAACTTATTGAATTATTTATGTTTTGTCAATCATTTTTTTTATTATTATTTAAGTTTATTATATTTTAATTCTATAGGATTAGGCAAGCATTTTTAATGGCATGTGAGTGGAGCAAACATAAATCTCCTGATTCATTTTGCTTCCACTCATATGCCAAATATATTATATTTTCGGCAACTGTATACAATTTTTAATTTATAATTTGTTATTTGGTTAGTTTGTTAAATGAATAATCTAATCAGAGTTCATAAATGGTAAGGATACGGAACGGAAACCGAAAGAAACAAGAACCGTGGTTAACTTACGGAGCGTCACCTAAATAATAAAATGGACCTAAAACAGAAATTAATGAAAGAATGGAATAATATATTAAACTGTAACACGGAATTTGGTTAATTCAATGCGCCACCGTCTACGAGCCGTTATAAAAGCCAAAGAGAACATAACGAAGTACTAAATATATATATATATATATATATATATATATTATATATATATATATATATATATATATATATATATATATATATATATATATATATATATATATATTATCAGTTTTTTAATCGTACGGAGACTTATAGTATAAATTTGTGCAATATTAGTATATTTTAAATAATTTATTTTTGTAATGAGATTCGGCTAAGTATGTAATCGTTATAGTTAAACAGTTATTATAAATTAAAATTTTTTAGATACGTTTATCTTTTTAGGTAATAAAATATATAATTAGGATTTAAAATGACTATTTTGTACCACTGTACATACATACAGACAGACGCAACAGACGCAAGAAGCTGCTTTATACTATGTAGTGATTTCAGATGGCTACCGAATTTTTGGTTATGCTTCGAGCCATAATCCTTTTTTTTAATAATGGTATAGAAGTAAAAATATTAAATGTTATTATTATTATTATTATTCAACTGTCTAATAGGTATATTTTTAATTCATAATATTTAAAAAAGGGCTGGCATAAAATAGTTATACAATATATTACAAGATAAGCTTTACTAAAATCTATAAATTATACAAATATTCTAGTTATCAACAATATGCTATGTAACAGATTAAAATGTATTTAAACTAATTGTTTTAAAACCTATATGTAGACTTTGGAATTTATGAAAAATGCATATATATATATATTTTTTTAAGTTATGTTGTTATTCGTAAGTAGCATAGGTATATAAACCACCAAAAGGCATACATTTTTTCCTGAAAACTTTAAAATATTTTATTGTTACGTGTTTTAAAAGCACACGTACTAGATAAAAACTTACTAAGATGTTAAGACCAGAAACTATTTTTGTAATATATTGTATTTATTGCATATTTTATTCCCATGACTTTACATTTCTTTTTAGAAAAGACATGCAAATACTACATGCGTATATTTTCTACGCGTTGCTTTGCATATATTTCAAAGTCTACTTATATGTAATTTATAATATTACTACATATACAGGGTGTCCCGGAATATGTGAACAATCTCTCGGATATATATAAAACACAGAAAAATAATATGATAAGTTCCTATATTTTTCCCAAAGTCCATTTTTGCCAGACCCTTAAAGCATGCCGCTGTAAATCGATTTTTCTTGAAATTTTTATTAATCTTGGTATAATGAAATATTATTTAAATACGATAAATACTAGTTAGAATTAAAATTGTGTCAATATGTCGATAAATTGAAACGAGAAAAATACCTTTTTGCCTAAATGGGGTTGTTCTAATAATTTTGTTTGTCGGTTCGACATAGGCTTTCTTTAATCTTATGCATTCTCTAGCTCTAATCATCGAAGATTATGGTATTCTCCATAAGGCTGCAACACTATTTTATACTGTAGTAAAATTAAAACAAAAAATATTTTTGATATTTTTTTAGTAAAAATTATAACAGGATAACCTAATACTAACTGTCTCACTAAATATGTTTTTGTCGAAAACGCGTTAATTTATCGAAATCGAACAGGAGTATCTTTTTTACCTAAGTGTTTAAGCTACCCAATAATTAGCATATATTGTGTAAGGGTTAGTCCGCCCCTGGCAGTTCTAACTAGATTAATCATATTAAAAAATTATTTTATTACACTAAGTATTATAAAACCTACTCAAGAAAAGTCAATTTTCAGCGGAGTCCTTTAAGGACCTATATTTTTTTAGAGAGGGGCTTTAGCGAAAAATGATAGGAACTTATAATATAAATAATAAATAAAATATGTATTATTAAGTGATTATATATATATATAAGCAAAGACAACTGTAGTACACACGTAAACAGTACGTATAATTTGTATTATTATTATGTGTTCTATATGAATCCTGGAGATTGCCAGATATTTTGGAACACCCTCCCTGTATATCTTTGGTACACAATACTATGTAGCAAATAAGGAACTTAAATATGCTTAACAATAAAAATAGAAAGGCATGAAACAATTTACACTTATTTTACATCCTATTGTAGCTATGTTTTTAAAGACTGACTGTACGGAAAAGACCATTGCACGCATGCTTGTAAAGAATAAAATAATGTTCTGCAATTGTGTGGAAAAACTCATCATTATTTACAAACCCCTTTGCACACCGACATCACTTCTTATAAAGATATAATACAAAAAGGCTTGAATTTACCTTTTTTAAAAAAGGCTTGCATTAAAATGTTTATTTGGTTAAAATTTTGAAAAAAAGAGACAGGTTAGAAAAAAATCCTGTAAAAAGTTTCATACTTTTTATCTATTATCCTTCGGGCATAAAAAAATAAACAAATGAACATCAAAAACGCAAGAAAAATGAAGAGGTAAACTTCTTTTAAATGGGACACCCTGTATATTATGTCACCAATTAAAAGATCTTTTAAAGAGATTTACTAAACAAGTTGGTTTTCTTAAAAAAGCCTTCTGAGAACAAAAAATAAAAGCATAATAATTTGTATATTGGATGTACCTGCTTTGAAATTAATAAAAACCCCGGCTATACAGCGTGTCTTTGATTAAATGTTCTTACTAAATGGGAAACTTTTAATTATTAACCTTACCAAAAAGTTCCTTCTTCTAGAAAGTCCTGCATGTCGAGAAAATAAATATCCACAAAAAAATATGTTGGATATACAGGGTAAATTTAAAAAGGGCATAATTAAAAATTAATAATAAATGCCTGGTGCATTTTTTAAACTGAGAGTTGTACAGGGTTTTCATTTATATTTTACCACTCACTTTTAACGATAACCAAAAAGATAGAATAAAACGTCGTATATAAAAGTGTCATACTTTTTCATCTATTTTATCTTTTGAGCATTAAAAAAATAAACAAATGAACATCACAAACTCAAAAAAATTAAGAGGTAAACTTTGTTTGAATGGAACACCATGTACATTATGTTACAATTAACAGTAAAGTATTTTAAAAATCGTTACTAAAATACCACATTTAATATATCTCTTCGGAGATATGGCCATTTAAATCAGAATATAATTTCCATTACATATACAGTCTCAGCAGCTCAGCCTAGTGCCCTAGTTAGGCATAATGAAAATTATATTTACTTTTTTAGATTTAAGTGGTCATATTTTGAAAACTATTAAAAATAGATAGAATAAGAATGTGGTATTTTTGTACACCTTTTAAATACCTTTTAATTGTAACGTAATGTGCATGGTGTTTCATTCAAAAAGTTTACCTCTTCATTTCTTTGAGTTTTTGATGTTTATTTGTTTATTTTATTATGCTCTAATGATAAAATAGATGAAAAATTATAAAACTTTTATATTAGATGTTTTATTCTATCTTTTTGGTTATAGTTAAAAGTGAGTGGCAAAATATAAATGAAAACCCTGTACAACTCTCAGTTTTAAAATATAGCAGGCGTTAATTATTAATTTTTAATTAGGCCCTTTTAAATTCACCCTGTATATCCAACATATTTTTTGTGGATATTTATTTTCTTGACATACACGACTTTTAGGAAAAGGAACTTTTTGGTAAGGTTAAAAATTAAAAGTTTCCCATTTGGTAAGAACTTTTAAAGACACGCTGTATAGCCGGGGTTTTTATTAATTTCACAGCAGGTACATCCAACATACAAATTATTAGGTTTTTATTTTTTCCAAAAGGCCTTTTAAGGAAAAGCACATTTGTTTTGTAGATTAAGTAATTAAAAAGTTTCATGTAAGACTAGGCTTCAATTATAAACTTAACAAACGCTACCAACTTTTCATTGGGTTTTTATATTATAAATATTAAATAAAATATGTATTATTAAGTGATTACATATATAAGCAAAGACAATTGTAGTTTCACTATAGACGCCTAGAACAATGCTAAATTTTTGGTCATCAGCTTGGACGCTCGCTTCGTGGAATTTATAAAGCGGGTATCCATCAAGTACACACGTAAACAGTACGTATAATTTGCCGCTTCATAAATTCAGCCAAGCCAGCGTCCAAACTGATGACCAAAAATTTAGCATTGTTCTGGGAGTCGAAACTACAATTGTCTTGATATAAGTTAATTATTTCTTTGTTTCCTTTTCGTCACGCTACTAGAGAAAAATGATTCCTAGCCCATGCCGAAAGAGTCTTTTCCGCATTCAGATAAGGGATAAGGGAAAAATATCAATTTCGTCACTATTTAGGAAATATTCCAGGTGGATCGCATAAACTTGGTTATATTTCTCCTAAAATCCTATAATCTCGTTAAAAACACAACTCATTTCGAGACAAAAAAATATTCTGCATCCTAAAATAACTGTGCCCATAGTAAATGAAGAATACTTATTATTATTATTATTATTCTTTACCAATAGTTTTGTATAGGTTACCTACTAAGGGAACATAAAAAGATAACTAAATATAGAGAAGTTACATTTATCCCAGAATAAACATGTATAAAATACTATATCAGACCCTATCTGTTGTGTTGTTGGCTATGTTTTTACTAGTATACCTCTCGAAGGATGTATACAGGGTGTCTAAAAGTCTGTATAGTGCGGCCAATGGAACTTGTCCACATATTATATGACTATAACTTTGTTACTTTACAAATTACCGAAATGTTCCAAAAACTAGTTGGTATAGCACAATTGAAGGGTTTTTGCAAAAACATCAATGTCATTTCTAATTCATGCCTTTCTATTTTGGAAGCAATGGTTTTTTTCTCTAAATTAAAAAAAAACGATGCTTATAGGACCTTCAAATATATATTAAATGCGCAAAATACAGATCTTTAGGAACAGATTACAAAAAATATATGGATTTAGCCATATAGGTTTAATAAAGCTCTTTTTTAATATCCTCAAAGTTGAGTTTCAATTTACCTTAGTTTAAAAGCTGATCGTTTGCAATATACAGGCTGTCAAAGTAAAAAAAATAAAACGGAAGATGTATCTCGAAAACGATCAACTTTTGTATTAAGGTAGATTGCATTAAATCGTTTTATTTAACACAAGGAGTTTGTAGTATCATTTGGTACAGACCTTTTAGAGACATCCAGTATAACAATAATTGAGGTATGCTCCCTTTAAAAAGGGCCCGAAACATTTATTAAATAAATAAAATTTTAAAAAATCAAAAAATATTTATTTTTTACTTTTAGGGGTATTCTAGTCTAGAGGCCCGAATTTCGAGCATTTTTGACAATAAATAAAAAAAGCAATTTTTATTTTTTCTATCAAGTCTTGTTATCATTTTTTTATTAATATAAAAAGAGTACACAAAAATAATTTCAGAAAAAATAAAAAAATATTCATGAAGTTATGCGTTCTTGTGTGGGAGAAAAAAACGCCATGTCCTTGTCGCCATGATTTCTACCGTCATGGTGATTTAAAAATAAAAAATTGACAGATTCTTAAATAATACGAATGTTGTTTCCGCGTGAACCATCAAAAATAAAAAAATATTTCCATAAAATGGGGGCTTCTCAAAAATAAAGATCGATTTTCTTACTAGTTTTTAGGCTTTTTGATTTTTTAAAAAATATAACAAATTTTAAATTGTTAGCTTTTTTGGTTTACGCTATAGATATTTAAAGAACATTTATGCCAATTTTAAGTAAATCAGTTGATTAGAACTTAAGATATCATGGTAACCGTATCGAAAAAGTAGTTTCGAGGAAAACGGGTTTAAACTTTTAAGTTACGTTTCAGGCAGCATAACTGATAGCATGGTACAGTGCGTCCAATCTAACTTGTCCACATTTTAAATGTCTATAACTTTTTATTTCTTAACTTAAAAAATGATTCAAAAACCAACTTATACAAATTATCAAGTTTTTTTCTGTTATAAAGAAAACACAAAATAATTTCATTAACAGGATATATTGACATAACTTACTTTTTTAAATGGGACACCCTATATATCGAGGGTTTTCTGCCAGAAGGGTGTATCCACATAATTTGTGATTTTCATTTTATGTAAGAACAAAAGGCCTACTGCATGTTCGAAATTGTAATAAAAGTTGATATGCCACAAAAAGAGTGCAATATTGGCTATTCTATCGAGGCAGAGAATACGGCATTCTGGCATGTCAAACAGATTGCCATAAGCGTCAAATTTTGCGAATAAAAAGAAAATTACAAATTATGTGGATACGCCCTTTTGGCAGGAAACCCTCGATATTCAACATTAAAAACGTCTTTTAAAGAGCTTTACAAAAATACCACATTTAATATATCAATCTTTAATTGTTTCGGAAATATGACCATTTAAATTCCAAAAATAATATATATAATATCCATTATATCTACAGTCTAAGCTTAGTCCTGTAGGTAGGTATACTGAAAATAACATACATATAATATTTTTCAGATTTAAATGTACATATTTCCGAAACTATTAAAGACAGATATAATAAATGTGGTAAGTTTGTAAAACTCTTTAAAAGGCCCTTTAATGGTGGTATAATAATACAGGGTATCCCTTTTAAAAAAGTTATTATATATATATATATATATATATATATATATATATATATATATATATATATATATATATATATATATATATATATATATATATATATATATATATATATTAAAATTATTTTGTGTAATCTTTATAACAGAAAAAAAACTTAATAATGCACTGTACAAGTTGGTTTTGGATTATTTTTTAAGTTAGGAAATAAAAAAGTTATAGACATTTAAAATGTTGACAAGATATATTGGATCAGAGATAACCAACAAATGGACGGGTGGAAGAACATGCGTACTTAAAAGCCGTGACAAAATACAAACACCGGCACCCCGTACAATCCGTGACGCTCATTAGCTATCGTACATACTCCGAACAGAAAACCAGGACGCCGTCGACAAATTCTTTTCGATAATGCGGATAGTCTGTTTAGCGCCAGGCGCGTTCACCCTCGATTTGCTTGCGCACAAACCTGTTTTTCTTCCATGAAATATAACTTTTGTTTCGCGCAGGTAATAATATTGGCAATTCATCGAGATCAGTGGATTGCACGCACTGTACATATACCATACGTTTTCTTAATCAGTCATCCCAGCTTCCTTCATGATGTAGTATACTAAAAGTATTATGGAGAGGAGAAGGGAGTATACATACAGGTAGGCCGCCCTCCAATCGCCTATTGTTACAGTCGTCCCCTTAAACCGGTCTAGTTGCCACGTATCTAAAACGGCTGTAACTTTAAAAATAATTTTCAAAAATCCTTTTACGGAGGATATTCTTAAATACCTAATTTATCGAATTATAAAAAAACCAATTTTTCAAATTTCTACCCCCTTACTAAGTAGGTATTGATGGAAAAGAATAATTATAGGGGAAAATAAATATCCCAGTTAATTTTTATTTAAAGGGAATAGGTCAAAAAATAATAATTATAATTTGCACATAAATTATTGCACGTTTTTTTGGACCTTAAGTTTTCTGTAAGAACCTCAAAGTTCTATGAAAACAATTCACTATAAAAACTTTTTTATTTTAATTTAGTTGAAAAAAATAGACAATTTTGATTTTTTTCTTTCTTTTTAAAATTCAGAATATAAACCAATAAAAAGATAAGGCCTGCTCTAAGAGATAAATGAACTAAAATATAATGACCCAAAAATGGTAAATACGAAATTAATTACAAAAAAACTCATTCAAAATTTACTTTAAGAGTTGAACAAAAAAATAAATTATCTTAACAACAATTTAAATAGGCAAAAATATTCCCAAAAACTGGCCTTTACTTTACTTTTTGTAGTATACAACTACTGGCCATCATTATTTCTTTACAGTAAGGTTATTAAAATACGTGTCTCTTGCAATGTCAAGCACATATTTAAACAAAAGCTAAATATAGGAATTGAGCACACCGGTAATCAAGGTTACAGTTTTAAATAAATCATCAATATTTTTAATTACTTCATCAGACTTTAAAAAACTAACATTAATAAAACCACAGATTGATTGTAACTTAAATGAATTATCTACCTCTAAGTTTTTCGCATTTTTATTTCTTTGCACATTCCCATTTAGGAGTAAAATTATTTCTTTACTTTGAAAAATGTATCAATTGGCATATCATTAAAAAATTTAATTACAGAAAAATATAAATAGTTTTCCTCAATGTTATTATTGTGCACACGTTAAAAAAACTGTTGTAATTTCCTAAAAGTTAATATTTTATAAAGGCGTTGTAAATTAATTATATCCTAAAATTTTTATAAGCCAACTACTAGTCATTGTATAACAAAATACAAGTTTCAAGATAACTAATAATAAAACTTAATATTTGAATCTTACAAACAGGGTGATACAAATTGGAGGAGTACCATTAGGATCTCGGATACAGGGTTGGTTAAATCGAAAAAGTTGCACACTTTTATTCTTAACAATATTCCATTTCAAAATTTAAATTTTTGCAGCTGTCTGAAATCATTCGGAAAAAAATCGAAATTTTGCGAAACAGTTTTTTAACTTAATAAACTCGTATTTTAATTCTAAATTCAACGACATCTCATTCTTTAAATTAATACAACTTTTTGAACCAAAAATCATCATTTATTCACTGTTTTGCCATTAAAAATTACAACCAAACGATCGTGAAATTTTGCAACTATGCATCCATTTTTTCTTTATTACTATTCCGTATTATTCGATTTATAAATTCATTTATTTATTCATAATTTAACTAACGGGCAACAAGAATTAAGTTAATTTACATACATTTACTTATACGTATTAAAATAAAGCATTCAATTTAATCAAACGCCTTTATCAAGTTTATCGTAGCCTGTCGTAAAAAAAATGATGCATACTTACCTGCAAACAGAAATTCATTACAACAATGTAAAGTGTGTTTTGTAGTTGTATTTAGAATTAAAATAGGAGTTTATTAAGTTTCAAGCCAAACATTCCACCCATTTAAAACAACAAAGTTGATGATGGTGGCTCAAAAGACGAAACGTCGAATTTAAAATTTAATGACATCTTTACATAGAACCGAAAAAGTAGCAATGATAATGTGTCATATTTAAAAATATCTCTTCAAATAAAGTGAGAAAAAAATAAAAATTGTTTCGCAAAATTTTGATTTTTTCCGATTAATATATAATAAATAATATAAATAATAATAAATAACATTTAAATTTTATAACGGAACATTGTTAAGCACCAAATTGCACAACTTTGCCCCAATTTAACCAACCCTGTATCTCTTACCCTCTCTGGAGATCCTATTGGTGCTCTTCGAATTTGTAACAAAATAAATAAAATTATAATATGTAATTAGGAATTGCACACAAGATCACCTTTATTTTCAATTTATACAGGCTGTTACAAATTCGAGGAACACCATTAGGATCTCGGGAACGGTAAAAGATACAGAGTTGGTTAAATTGGGACAAAGTTGCAAATTTTTATGCTTAACAACATTCCGTTTTAAAAATTTAAAATTTGCATCCGTTCCGGAATTATCCGGAAAAACCGAAATTTTGCGAAACAGTTTTTATTTTTTTCTCGGTTTATTTAAAGAGATATTTTAAAACAAACGACAAATTATTATTTCCACTTTTTCTGTTCTATAAAATGATGTCACTAAATTTGTGATTCGACGTTTCTTCTTTGAGCCACCATCACCAACTTTGTTGACAGAATATTTGGTTTTAACTTAATTAACTCGTAATTTAATTCTAAATCCAACATATATCACACTTCACCTTTATGCGACGTTTGGAAACAAAAAACCATCTTCCACTATTTTTCCATTAAAAATTACGTTTTTATTCCAAACAATTTTGAAAATTTTCATTTGACGATAAGTATGAGTATATATTTTTTTATAACTACTCATTGTAATTCTTTTTATTTATTTATTTATAATTTAACTAACAAGTTACAAAAATTATTGTAATTTACATACATTTACTTATGCGTAATAAAATAAAGCATTTAATTCAATCAACTTTATTGTAGCCTGTCATAAAAAAATGGATGCATACTTATCTGCAAACGGAAATTTCCTTGAACGTTTGGGGGAAAATCGTTATTTTGTAACGGCAAAATAGTTAATAATGATGTTTTTTCGGTTCGAAACGTCGCATAAATATTAAGTGGGATATATCGTGGGATTCAGAATTGAAATACGTGTTTATTAAGTTTAAAACCAAATATTCCGCCTATTTAAAAAACAAAGATGATGATGGTGGCTCAAAGACGAAACGTCGGATCTTAAATTTAGTAACATTTTTATAGAACATAAAAATGTTATTGTATCGTTTGATTTATATCCCTTCAAATTAACCGAAAAGAAAATTAAAAACAGTGTCGCAAAATTTCGTTTTTTTTCCGGATAATTCCGGAACGGATGCGAATATTTAAAAAACTTATTTTATTTAATTAATTATTGACGTTGTCTATGTCCAAATTGAATATTAATGACAAAAAAGCATTTAATTTCATTCAATATTTAAATTTTTAAAACGGAGTATTGTTAATCATAAAAATGCGCAACTTTGCCCCAATTTAACCAACTCTGTATCTCTTACCGTTCCCAAAATCCAAATGATGTTATTCGAATTTGTAACAGCCTGTATACAATCGAACTTGTTATTGCTGTATCATAGGATTTACCTGCAAGTTAATATTAGACGGGTCGACGAAATTAAGGGTATAACATTAGTAACTTTTCTTTAGAGGTGGTAGACAATGTTATGTTTTCAATAATACTACTTTCTTGGACTTCCATTGTCTTTATTTTAATTGATATACGTTTCGGATTTTATCTATCGTTTTCAAGTGATAACTGAGTTATTACGTGAAAACTGTTTAAGATAGATACCATTCGAAACGTCGTGTATCACTTAAAAATAAAGACAATGGAAATCCAAAAAGGAGTAGGATTAATAACTTTAATATCAATCAAGATATGACTTGTTTAAATTATTATGTGTAAAATCGATTGGTAGCTCCTTCAGCTGCCCCACAGCCTCAATGTTTGCAAAAAAGTCGGTGTTGGCGATACTTTATTTATTTTCCTTCTGAGACTAAAAAAATAGAATATTCAAATTATTTTATGGAAAATATAATACAAATCGCGATGGTACTTTTATTCTCATCATTTATATTATATCAATTTTTAATTACCCTTATCTTAAGTAGTAAACCACTATTTAAGTAATATCCATATATCCTAATTAGGTCAAAGTAAAACAGTTATTATATACAGGGTGTTCTTAACAAATGCAAAAAATCTTCGGAGGTGATTCCTTGTTGACAAAAAGGGTAGTTTGCTTTACAAACATGGGGTCAAAAGTCAACCATTAGGAAGATAATCGCAAAAAAATTTAACAAAAAGTGTCGTTATTTTTTGCTTAAAAACAAAATGAATATTGAATTTAAACTACCAAGTTATGTCAAATAAAGACATATTACAAATACCTTAATAGGTGACAGCTAAATTTTTTATAAAATAAATTTTTCCGTTCCTACACATTTTGATTTAATTAGGTACATTTTATTTTTTTATTTGAAATTGGTAAGTATGCGAAAAAAATATTGAAGTTAAAAGAAGCTAAATAAACAAATCTATCCTAATTTTTATTTTTTGATATCACTGTGTAAGCGATTCTGTAAATTTGGTTAGAAAAACGACAGGGGTAGTGTATTTCCACCACTTCCATTAATTCTTAAAAAGTGTAAAAGTATTCAGAATGTGTATATTTATTTAAGCAATATTTTTGTAAAATTTTATGATTCCAGCGCTTTTTGTTTTTGAGTAAATATTGTTCTAAAAATTATTTACTTATAAAAAAATTATGCTTAACTTAATAAATCAGCATATATGAAAGATACACTAATTTCAGACACTGTATAAACACAATAAAAGTAAATCCATATGACACAGCAAGTAATATATATAAATATATTTACTTATTCATGTACTGTATGTACAGAAAATATAACAATAAACAACTTTTACATGCACTGTACACCTAAAAAATCGACAAACTATACCCTGTTTAAACAATACTATCAATACATCTTATACTATACTGTTCCTCCAGATTTCTCATTTAAGGGAGCATAGTTTCCTCCCGAAGGTGCTTTTCTCTTAAATGTCACATATGTATACACTAAACTACCTATAACACTAATATTTAACCCTACAAAGTTTAACCATGAGAAAATGTAGTCTCCTCCAATAATCATACCTAAGTATGTTACACAAATATTTTTAAGGCACCCTATAATCGTTGTCGTCAAAGCAGAATTGTATAAAGTACATAAAATAACACTATACATAAGTATAAAACCCATAATGCACGATACAACAAACTGAAATAAAAATAGAGGGTTATCCCAGTGTTCATAGTTGTATGCTTCATCCAAATCTCCAGTGTAGAAAGACAAAAACACTGCTGGCACAATCATAAATAATGAGTTGTAGAACATTAAGCCATACTTGCCTAATTCTTTAGAGTCAAGTTTCTTTTGGTGTACACACCATTGATGGCAGTAAAAAAATCATTTAGTAACACAAAAACATAACCTTTAAAATTAAATGCTAGGTCGTTACTTGCTGCAAGAACCGCTCCTGCTACCATCATATAAACACTGAACTGTACACTAAAACTGGGACGAATACCCAAAATGTAAAGCTCGAAAATCATTGTCATAAGGATGGAGAATCTACGGAGCGCTGTAAACATTGGTAGTGACAATTCTTTAGTTCCTCCAAGTCCAAAGATCATGTTTCCGATGTAGATTAAAGGTAGAGGAAATAGTTTACCTGCCGTACTTAAATCAAAGTTGGGAAACGATAGGATCTTAAGCTTTTTGGCTACATAGAGAACTATTATAGTAGCACTCATCTGTCCAATGCCCAGAACTTGAAACGAAGGAAATTTGTAGCTTGTAAGGACAGTTTTATTTACTATAGTAATCATGAATGAAGCAAAAGCGTAAAACACAGCCGATAATATTTTCTTAAGAAATAGTTTTGGGTCTGGACCCTCTTCTTGGTTTTCCGTCATATTTAAAACTATTTTTTTCTTTTAAGTAATCACTCAGCACACACTAAACTTGGCAAGTACAATGGAGTGCATGGTTTCTTTACGAAAAAATCGACACGTACTGTGTTACTAGTGAAGGTTAAATTAAAGAGATTAATGAAGGTATTAAAGAGTTAAATGAGGATTATTCAAACAATTATTAGTAGTCGTCACTTGTGTTTTTATCTTTGCAGCCGGGAGTTACGTCAATCTTTGTTTTTTTTTGTGGTTAGATGGTGGGGCGACATCTGAAGCAGACTTAAGAAAGTTCTATTTGAAGGTTCCTTTGTTTTGATATTGGAAAAACGTACATTTTTAATAAATTCAATTAGGTACTCTATGCTAATGATTTCAAAAATAAATAAATAAATAAAAAAATATATATATTTTTAGCAAGGTTAATTTAAATTTATGTTTTTAGGTCATTCGGACTTACCTCCATATCTAATTGTATTTGAAGTTTTGATCAAATAAAATAATACTTTTGTGTCCACAATGCTACATCACATATTACATTTTTGTTAAATACAGTCCACAATTATTTTAATTAACAAAATAACATGTATATAAAAGTGAAAATATGTAAACAAAACATTGAGAAATGCACGGAAATACAGAAAACTGTACACAGACACGGTTTTTTCAATCCAAATTAGGGATGTGTGATATTTATCGATAGTATGGAAACATCGATGTTTTGCCATCGATAGTCGGTTATCGAAATCATCGATATTTTCCTCTACACTGGCTATTTAAATACTTATTTTAGAGAATTATTGCAAGTTGCCTTATTAGGCTCGGGTATTATTAATACCGGCCTTATTTAAATAGTGCCTTTATCCAAAATTTAGAGTTATTGCAAATCATGTTGACAGTACCATTAACCTAAAAGCAAGGTTTTAAGTAGTTTCACTGCTGAAAACTTCTCGCTTTTGTGGTTGGAAACCGTTCGGTTACAAGAACAGTTCCGAAAATAAAACAAGACCAAAATAAGGCACGACCTTAAACCGACATAAATAAAGCCAGGCACTATCCTTATTAAGGGAGCCCTATCCCACCATGCATTTGCGCCAGAACAGATGTCAAAATAAGGCCGGTATTATTAGTGCCTGGCCTTATTGCACTGTGAATTCTCCTTCTCCTCTAATAAGGACCCTTATTCTTGAATCTCTGGGAGGAGAACTTTGCGGGAAGTGAGTAAAGTTCACGAAAATATTGTCAAAACAGTATTCTTAAAACTATTTTGTAGCTTTATCTTATTTGTGAAATCTAGTACTTTTTAGTACTTACTTTTTTCTGGAATCTAGTACTTTTTTAAAAATCAAAAAAAGGCGAGGACATTTTTTTTTGCTCTTCACAATAATTTTGATCGAAAAAACAGCTATAAATGGACCAAAAGTTAGTCAATGTTAAAACTATTTTGTAGCTTTATCTTATTTGTGAAATCTAGTACTTTTAGAATTTTTTTCTGGAATCTAGTTCTTTTTAAAAATCAAAACGGCAACCCTGCATTTTTAGAAGAATGAAGAATGATTATTTTTTCTTGTAACTTTTTTGGTAATTGTCTAGAAAGTGGGTGCAACTCCGATTTTGACGAAATTTGGCATACCGCTGATCACAAATCTGAAAGAATTTTTAGTCAAAAAGGTTTTGTTTTGGAGATATCCATCATTAAAGTAGAAAATCAAACTAATCTTATTTTTACTATAATTCCCCTTCTTTTTGCACATATATCTTGATTTAAAACTAAAGTGGCCCACAATATTTGATTTTCACCTTTTAAAACCCTGTTTTGTAGGTATTTTACACAATTTATCAAATAAATTGCGAAGCTTTGTTATGTGGCTTACCTTTAAAAACGCAGCATACACTGTTCCAGCGCATTCACCACATAGTGGCGGGCGGCGCCAGTTTTTTAGGTTGGGCTATACCCGGCGGAAAAATTTGAAAGGTGGGCAGCAGTATTTGCAAGTGCAATCAGGGTAGCTTTCCAGTGACGAAAAATTTTGTGCGTCACGCTCCAGGGCTTGAAGCTCTTGAACTGCTCTAAAAGTTAGTCACTGGAACGCATCCTTAGACAAGGAAAGAGTGATACTTTAAGAAATCTTAAAATTTCGTTGTTTTTAACCTTTCTTGGCTTTATAATAATAATCTATTTTTAATATCTAATTAAATTTTAAATAAATAATTTTAAAAAATCCATCCTTAACCATAAAAAACACATTTGAAGCACAAAAACCAAAAGAGGGCTTGGTGCATGAGGGGCAAGGGGAAAGAAAAACGGAGTAGCTCAGGTGCATAACACTTTCCGTCACTGGAACGCCATAAAGTAGAACGAAATGCTACTCGGGAGCGCTCTATTTGCGTCACTGGAAAGCCACTCAGGGTCGCAAATCAGGGACCTAGGGGGAAGAGCTCTTATCCTCCATAAGACGGCCGAATAGTCTCCAAAATAAATGAGAATTTATAATATATTAGTCTTTTCGACATATGTCGGTGGTGTCTTCTAAAACGTGCGGAAAAATGCTACCACAAACTTCTGAAACTATATTATAGAAAGTCATATTTTAACTTTAAAAATTTAGCATTTTTCCGCACTTTTAGAACTCACCCAACTTACCTTTGTCAAAAAGAGTGGATAATTTTAAAGATACAGGGTGTCAAAAGTTTAATATGGTTTTAGTTTTTCATAAATAATTTGGTTTATAATAGGTTTATTGCCACAATATTCGGCTAGAGAAGTTTTGGGGAGTGTAAAATTAAAATCTTCTTTTACTTTTATTGTAAAGTTTAAAAGGCGCCACCTGCGATACCTTGCAGGCATTCAAAAGCAAAGAACTATTTTGTGCAACTCTGTTTTATAGTTTAAGATACATTTTTTATTATTTTAACATATTTTACCTAAAAACCGTATACATGGTAAAAGTTAACTTAAAGAAGGAATTGGAATATCTGGATTTCAAAATTCACTTTCTGTATGGAAGTCTAGGCTATACAGGGTGTTTAAGAAGAAAAAAAAGTTCTAATAAACCTATGTCATAAATGTCTTATCTTTTGAGATACAGAGTGACAAAAAGATGTTTTTTTTCTTAGCTTTACCACCCTGCATCTTAAAAGTTAACCCAGTAAAACATATTTAAACTTTTATTCTTAAAGATCACCTAAGAATTTACACTGTTAAAGATTAACATCCGTTTCTAAAACACCCTGTATAGTTAAGACCTAGCCATACAGTAAGTAATTTTTTAAATCTAGATATCTGAAAACGGCTGATAAAATAAATTTGTTCTACATAAACCTTTTTTAGGTAAAGAATAAAGAATTAGAATTTTATCTAAAAGGTAAATACAGAATGGCTTAAAAACTTATTTCGTAATTAATTTGTATAAAATATCGCAGATGGCGACCTCTAGATTTTACAATAAAATTAAGAGCCTATTAAATTTTTTTACCAATACACCTATTATTAACAAAATTTTAAAAAAACTAAAACCAAATTGATTGAGATTTAGACTAAGGTATGTAAGCAGAGCCGTACACAGGGGGCTTCCCCAGAAGCCCGAAAAGACCTCTTTAAGATGGGTTGTTTGCTGGAGGTGGCCCCTAAGCCACTTGGGTATACTCACCTGAAGTCCCTTTTTTTGATGGTCACCCTTTTGCCCCCTCCTCTCAAATCACTTTCTGTGTACGGCCCTGTATGTAAGTGTAAATAGATAGTCATATTTTAGCGTCAAGAATTAGTGGTAGAAACTAGAGCTTAAGCCTCCCCAAAAACCACCTGCTAGGTGAGCTACTAGATACAATATTTTAATTAAACAGAAACGTCGTAGGTTATGTAAAAAAACGTTTATTTTAAACTGTGGCTACTTTTTCGCATTAAATCTCACGAAAATTTGCACACCTCCGTTTCTTTATAAGTTATATTTATGATTCGTCTTATAAATGGTAGAAACCCAAAGTTAAAGGGGGTATTAAGGGGGTAAAGCCTAACAAAAACTTTATGTGTACGATTTATTTTTTAAAAGTTAAGCTACACAAACATATCTACCAGAGAAAAATCAAAATATTTAATTTTTTGCATTTTTGTGATGAAACAAACGGATTTCGGAAAAATTGTTTGCTTATTAGGCTGTGAAAACCCAAAAATGACTTATTTTAATTCCACTTTTAGTGATATATAGCAGGAAAGCCCAAGATGCTATATTTGCAGTTACTCGCGCGTCATAGAGACCTATTGGGTTGCAAAGCTTAGATGGTAAGAGGAAAATAATGTTCGTTGATAATATATACATTTTCATCGGGGCGTTAAGCGGCTATAGACTTTTAAGTATGTCAAAAAATATTTTTATTATTTCCGTTTGTGGAAATCGATTAAATCGTATTGAATTATATATTTTTCGTTATCCTTAAATTATTTTCTTAAAAATAAAAAAATAGTAATTACGCTCGAGCATGTCAAAATGACGTTTTATTTACAACTTTGAAGCCTTCTGCTTTCTTTACGTCATTTTTAAATTGTCAGATTAGTAAAGTATACACTCTTTAGCAGATGGATATATTTTTGTTTTTTACGATCGCTCCTGTATACGAAGCTCATATTTGGTGGAGGTATTTAATCGGGTACAAGGTATCTTCCGGTATATTTTTCTGACGCGCTGTAGTAACTTCAGAAATCCCCTCTTGGGCTCCCCTACCAATAGGTACCATATTTTGTTTAATAAATGACATTTATTTTGTTTTTTTTATATAAGCTTGCAGGAGAAAATTCGAAATTTTTTTAAATATTTTGGAAAGGTAAGTAGGAATCTCAAATTAAAAAAAAACACGGATATATCGAAATCGATAAATATCGTTTTGGCTAATATCGAATATTCAATCTATCGTAGACACTGATCTCGATGGATTGCCAATGATATAACCTGCGCGAAACAAAAGTTACATTTCATGGGTGAAAAAACCGGTTTGTGCGCAAGCCAGTTGGGGGTAAACGCACCCGGCCCCAAACAAACTATCCGCATTATAGGAAAGGATTTGTTGACGGCGTCCTGGTTTTCTGTTCGAAGTACGGTAGCTAATGAGCGTTACGGTCAGACCGCGGACGAAGGGTACGGGGTGCCGCTGTTTGTATTTTGCCACGGCTTTTAAGTGCGCTTGTTCGTCCACCCACTGCGCGAGGTCGTAAAAATCCGAAAAATGCTTCTTGCCACTGCGGATCTAAATGTAGGTTATCTATGATCGTAGAGCAATATATCGATATTTAAGAGAGAAAAAATATTGATAAATTACCATATTTATACCATATATATACCATATTTTTGTTTCTTAAAGCCGGCTGTCCATGAGAGCGGTTTTCCTCTCGCGGATTGATAATTCAGCGTTGTGATTGGTTTGTGCAAATTTAAAATGCTTTTCTCACCAATCACAACACTGAATTAACATCCGCGAGTGGAAAATCGCTCTCATGGACAGCCGGCTTAACAGGTAGTGCGTAAATAAATGCGGCATAATAGTAGAAATTACCTTCAAACTTTAGTCTTTTTCCTTAACTGTATAAGATTTTTGACAGTTTTAAAAATTTAAGTAAAAGAATAGCTTTATTTATTTTGTCTTATTTATCACAAATATCAAAAATATTCGATATAAATATATCGAAAAGAATATCGATAAGGATTATCGATTGTATAGGGATGCATACGTGCGGCACCACGAGTTTTTCTGTTGGGATACGTGAGTGAAGGAATTATACTGGACAATTCTTCAGAGCAGAAGCCATTAAAGTACCGATCAAAAAGCGATAAATCCCCCAATCCGACGATCGGCAAGAGGGGAAGCCTTTTTGTAAGTGAAGGATCATTAATGAGGCAAACAGCTCTTCTTTTAATGGATGCAAGAATGCTAAGGGTTGTGGTTGATGCCATGCCCCAGATATGAGAACATTATTCCAAGGAAGGTCGGATTAGGGACACAAACAAAATGTGTATGTATTAGAAGGGGAAAAATACTTTTTGGCTCGAAAGAGAAATCCTAGCTTTTTCGAAGCTGCCGCGGCTATAGATACAATGCGTTTTTGCCAGTTAGGGTTATTTTTAAAAGTGACGCCCAATATTAAATTAAGGTCCTGTAAAAAAGATATCTGCATCGCACTGCGTTTGCTTTTCAAATCAGGTTTAGAGATGGGTTTAGGAACCTGAAAACTGGAGTGAAGGGTACTATCGTCGGCAATTCTATGAATAGAATTAGTTGTGGACGACAGAAGGTCGTTGATGTGAAGAAGAAATAATGTTGGTGCCAGTACTGAGCCCTGGGGCACTCCAGAATTTACTTGGTGAAAGCTTGAAGAGTGGCCATCCACAATAACTGATATACGTCGATCAGATAGATAACTAGATTGCCAATTACAGAGTTTAGTTGAAAGACCATAAGCTGGAAGTTTATTAAGAAGTGCGGCATGCCAAACCTGGTCAAAAGTTTTAGATATATCAAGAGAAACGATCTGGGACTTGCCTAGAAACTCAAGAGACTCATTCCAGCAGTGTGATACAAAGGAAAGAAGATCTGCTGTAGATCTTTCGTGACAAAATCCATACTGCCTGTCATGCAAAATTTTGTGTCTTTTTTTATAATTTAGGGATTTGTAAATTAAATTTCTCCATTACTTTACAAAGAACTAAAAGAAGTGAAATTATTCTATAGTTAGATAGGAGAGATTTAGATCCTTTCTTGGGAATAGGTTGAACACGTACAGCTTTCCAGCTCTCCGGAAAAATACATGTGTCGTATAGGAAATTCGAAAGAGACGAGTTAAGATGGGTGCAAGTTCTGGAGTACATTTTTTTAAAACGACTGGTGGTATGTCATCCAGCCCAGACGATTTTTTGGTGTTAAGAAAATAGAGGATGCGCTTTATGTATTTCACTGGGCATTTTATAAGAAACTAAGGCAATAGCTGATGATTTATGGGAGGGTCAAGGGTTGAATTGGCAACAAATTGTTTAGCAAACAGTTCTGCCTTTCCTTTAGCAGTGGAAATAATTTTATCTTCCAGAGTTAGTGTTGGAAAAGAACTGGTACAAAAATTCCTACCTATGTTTTTCCCAAAGACCAAAAAGATTTACTGCCATTGAGCAAAAAACAACTTTGTTTGTAATACGATTATCGAAGGAATCTTTGGCTTCTGAAATTGTTTAATTGTAGTAGTTTCTTGCTTCAATGCTGGCCTGTCGGTTTTCTGGACTAAGATCTTGTAGAAACTTCTTGTGGGCCTGAACTTTAAGAAGTCTAGCATTATCACAAGATTTGGAAAACCAGGGTTTGTTATTGGATGGCTTGGGGTTCTTGATGGTGTGTGGAATATAGGTTTTGATGCCAATTGAATTGATTCAGTCAGTAGTCTAAACATTTCAGAAGGATCACGAGAAGAAGATTAGGTGGAATACCAGTGGTAAGTAGCGAAGAAGTCCATTAGGCCATCTCAGTCGGCTGAGTTGTAGTGCCATACGGTGCGTGGTGGCATGCATTTATTTACTTCGGGATGTGCAGGGTTAGATATAGTAACTAAGCCATGATCTGAGCGACCTAGGGGAGCTGTGACAAATACGTAATAGAGTTCGGGGTTGGAGGCAAGAAAGAGACTTGAACTATGATTAAGAACTCTCGGAAAGTAGGTGGGTTCCATAATAGAAACTTCTCGTGTCGTTTACGCTACGTTAATACGGTACCACTATAAATCCTGTATTTTAAATTTAGTTTAGTGTTCTCGGGATGGAAGTGGAATCCGCTATACGCTATTTATGTTTCCTTTTCAATTTTCATTGATATAACCTCGCTTTAAACATCAAAAATCAAATCAAAGTGATCAAACTGAAACAAAATCTAAAATTTAAATTTACGGGCCAACATATACTACTTTTGACAACTTTGACGTTAAATAGCGTTACGGTAAGTATGCCGCTAACGTTCCCTAAATAACGGACTCCGGGAACGCTAAATTGTCATCCGCGAGCGGAAAATAGCTCTCATGGACAGCCGGCTTAACGCTAGGAAGAGAATAAATTAAGCCTACTGTCCGTGAGAGCGGTTTTCCGCTGGTGGATGATAATTCAGCGTTGTGATTGGCGGGAGAAGCATTTTAAATTTGCACTAACCAATCACAACGCTAAATTATCATTCGCGAGCGGAAAACCGCTTTCATGGACAGCCGGCTTTACACTAGGTTACAAGTTATTCTCTACCTAGCTTTAGGGAACTCCCAAGAAATTTGATGGAAACGGGCATTAGTCTTAAGAAACGACCTTGAAATTTCGTAAAATTCAAAACTAGAATAAAATGGGGAAAAATATTAATTGGTTATGTGCCATATAAGGATTAAAACCAGTAACTCCTTTTTATCTAAGTTTCATTGCTCATTTTTTTAAACGTAGCTAAACAATGCCACAAAACTGGCTAAATTTATTTTAGGTTAATACCATAAAGTAACATACCTACGGATAAGAGAAACCATGGCATGCTAAAATTTTCGTACCGCTTTTGCGGCAGACTTGGCGGCAGGCTTGTCATTTTTCCAGTTTACACTTTAAATGCGTCGGTCGAAGCATCGCCTCGTGTAACATCAGCGGTGGGGAGACACGTAAGCTTACTGAAATGACTAACTGGCGGTATTTCAACGAGAAACGAATAAAATTATATTGGGAGTTTTCGCATGACCTGTCCTTAAATCGGCTATTCCATGATAACTCTTATAATTTCCTTACTCTATGGTTAATACTTATACTAATGCTATTACTAATACTAAAATTAAATTCTGATTTGTAAACTCGGCCTTAGTCCTCCAGTACAATACACTACACTACACTTTACCTCTTGCCAAACAAAACTAAAATAGGAGTTGCCGCCAAAGAGTAAATATATTTTAACAAGAGATGACACTCGACGAAACTTCAAAGGATTTCGCCGACTTCTCCCATTGGCCTTGAGCCATATTGTCGGACGCGCCAATGTTGCCGGCATTACTTGCTTACGTTGGTTTTTAAAGAATTTGTGTTGCTTGCCATTTCTTTATCAGTTTAATATTTTTACGTTAGTTGGGATTTAAAGCGTCTTTATTTGCTCTGATTTATATAATGATATGAAAATATTATGTAAGATATAAAATAAAGCCATATTGATACTGCAAATTTTTATGGCTTGCCATTTCTTTGTCAGTTTAATATTTTTACGTGAGTTGGGATTTAAAACGTCTTTATTTGCTCTGCTTTATATAATGATATGAAAATATTGTGTAAGATATTAAATAAAGCCACATTAATACTGAAAGGTATACAGGATGTTTCTAAATTTGCTTCAAATATTTTAGGGTAATATTATTTAGATTAAAATAGGACTTTTCTTTTAATAAACATTTGTTTTTTAAAATGCGTCCCTCTGAACCACAGTTATCGTAAATTGCAAAAAAACAATTATTTTGAACTGTGGCGACATTTTCGCATCACATCTAATAAAAATTTGCACAGTTTTGTTACATTACCAGTGAATATTCATTGCTTGTTCTAAAAGAGGTAAAATAGGTATAATAAGGATTAAGGGAAATAAAGAGTGGTAATGACAAACACGTTATGTGTCCGCTAATTTTTTAAGATACACCAGCAAGTCGGCCAAAACAAATGTTTTTCAAAAAAGTGGTACCTTTGCAGTTGAACATTTTTCATTTATTTACTATCCTGTTAAAAAAATTTGATTAACAAAAAAGATGCCACTATGACCACACGAAGCACAAGGTAAAATATAAAATATGATTTGTCGTCGACCGTATTTTAAAACTCGATCAACCCTCGAGAGTCAGGTACCTACTCGCACTACCTGTTCTTTGTTAGACGACCCAAGGTAAACAAAGATAGATATATGTAACGAACGTCGCATAGTAATATGATTGCCGAGCCACGTGCTTTGTCCCTTTAACAGGGACGCCTTTTCTATCTCTGTCATATTTTATTTGCCTTGTCTGACTGTCTGATCTTGTTAAACTATTATTAATCTTTGTTGCCGCTTCCACATATCGCATGTTTATCCAAATGTTTAAGTTGTTCATGTGCAAGGTTAGTTTATATTTATAAGGTTGCGACATATCCTCAACTTTTAGGCGGTTCGAGGTCGGGGACGCAAGGAAGGGCACTCCACGGAGAAAAGTTGGTAAAACTGGGTAAAAATCAAAGCTGATGATTAATCCAGTGGCGTCTAGAATTTCATTTTGCATTGTTTTGGAAGTGATATTTGTTGAAAGATGTAATTCCAAATGTTTTTTATTTGAAGTAAAAGAATTTACAACTTAATAATAATTAAAAACTGCTGTGTAAACGGTTGTTCTACTAATACAATAAACTGTATATCTCCGGCACTGAACAACATGGCCGAAAAATGGGAGATGTGACGTCATAACACGTCAAAGCAATATGGCCGAATGTCGCGACCCTATATAGACCGACTTTGGTTCATGTGTGGATTTGTTGATCAAAACAAACATCAATATTTTGTGTTTTTTCATGTTAAGATCATCTTTGTTTACTTTTCAAAATCGTGTGTAAATTGTTTATTATCTTCTAACTATTGTGTGCTTGAGTTCCTATCTTAAAGTATATGCGACGTTTAATTAACTTGCTTATACTTTTTTACCACGGTCACGTCCTTTTTTAAAGATAAGTTATTTAATATTTTACAATGGAAAACTATAATAATAAAGGGATATCACCGAAGGAAATCGACGAAATAATGGTAAAAAGTGAACTTAATGGATTGTCCAACAAAGGAAATTTAGTTACATTTGCTTCATTACCTTTCATTAAAGCTGAAGAGCCTGAGCCATTTGATAATTATCCCTCGATAAAATTGAATGAAAAAGACTACGATCCTGATAATTTATTTATAGAAAATAGAATTTCCAATTGTTCACTAATAAAAATAGAGCCAGAAATAATAAATGATGAAATTGAAGGATTTTCTAATAGTGCTAATAAAGATGTAAAATGTATATTGATTCCTTCTTTTGTGGAATTAGATAAGTAAGTTTGTACCAGTTGTCACTAACATACCTACCTAGAAAGGTATTGGGGCCAGGGGCGGCAGTGTAAGTGGGGCCCATTATTTTCAAAAAATTATTTTAAATTACTCTCTTTTGTAAAAATTCGACACCCAAAAAAAAACAAAGGGGCTTCAGATAAGGGCCTGGGGCGGAAATGTAAAGTGGGGCACCTTATTACAGAGTTAATTTCTCCTTCACAAAAATTTGAAAACCAAAAAAAAGGGGGCTTCAGGTAAAAAAGGCCGGTAAAAGGTAGCCTGTTTTTAGTTTATTCATATGGTACCACCTTCTCCAACACCTGGAGCCCTATCTTTCACTCTTCAGGGGCCCCTTCCTATCTGGGGCCCGAGGCGGTTCGTGCACCTCGCCTCCCTTGATACACTAGTACCAGTTGTGAGGCTTGTTTGATTTCTAATATAAACTGCTGCTTCATTAACTGGACATTTTTTTGATAAATTTCAAATCAATACTTCCTGAAAAAAATTAGAATAAAATAAAACACAAAATGCTGTTTTTACCATTTTGTAGAACCCAATAACACCCCAACATACCATACCCTAACATATTTTGGACCAGTTTCAGACAAAATAGCACACATCTTAACAAAAAATAATAATTTAAAAATTGCCTTTAGGCCATCCCAAAAAGTTTCTCAGTTATTTTTTAATGCTAAAGAAAAAACACTACCATTAAATAAATCTGGAGTTTATAGTTTAAATTGTGAAGAATGCAATAGTTTATATGTAGGGCAAACAGGAAGAAATTTTAATATTAGGTTTAAGGAACACAAATCGTCATATGTACTAAATAAAAATAATTCAAACTTTGCCAACCACTTTATAACATCTGGTCATTTATTCCCAAATGTCGATAATCTAAAAATTTTATATACCGCACCGAAAAGTAAAAAACTTAACATTTTAGAGTCTATTGAAATTTACAAAGCCAATAAAAACCCCTCAATAAATTTATTAAATGACCAGACCGACCTGAAGAGCAGCCCGCTATTTACAGTTTTTAAAAAATTTAGGATAGGCACTATTATTAAAAATGTGTTAACCATTTGTACGTGTATATATATACAAGTTTCAAGTAGTTTAGAATATTCAGTTTGAAAATGTAGCAAAGCTTCGAAACTGCAGTCACAATGTTGATAAATATAGTGATAGAAAACAAAGTAATTTGTCTCATTTTAATTTAAAATGGACTATCACAAAGTAACGGACAACTCAATTCAGTATTTTTGTTTTTTTTTAACTATCAAAAGATTTAGATGAATAATTTACTGCATTAACATTTTTTTTTTGGGTAACTATTTTGAATGCATTCACAACTTAACTATAAATAATTTAAAATCAATTAAAAAATTATTTGTCACCTAAGAAATTTTAAACCAGGGGTCACCAACTGGCAGACCGCAGTCTGGATCCGGACCGCCAACCCAGTTTGTGCGGATCTTGTTGACTACCCAATTTCATTATTTCCGGGCTATCTTTGTTATAGTTGACTCACAAAGGAGGGCCAGGCTGCCCGGAGGTCTTTTTTCTTTCCGGAGTGTGACTGACATGTTATTTACAAAAAGGACCCCTAATAAAAGTAGTTGGTAACCCCTGTCCTATACTTTAGAAGAGTATTAAAATATGATAAAGGTAGGCATGATTTAACTTAATAGTTTGGTTTTTATACACCTATGCATGCATCTGTTATTGTCATATGAAATTGATCTACACCCTTGGGGTTTCTTTTTATGCAACATTTTGTTATATAGAATAAATAAAATACTACTACGACTATAAAAACTGGCCTGGGGACCACACTTAAGCATAGTCACTCAGAAGGCAAAACTAGCCTGGATAGATGCCAAAGACTTTGCGGAAAGAATTGGGGACTCAGCCGGAAGATGAAGCTATAGTTATATAAAATGGTCAGCCAACCAATGGTAACCTACGGTTCAATTACCTGGGGTACTAAGACTCGCTTGTCCATGTATTATGGGGGCCATGAAATCAACCTCTACTGCAGCACTGGAAGTGCTGCTTAACCTACCGCTACATATACATACAGGGTGAAGTGAAAGGGGTACAATACCGTCTCAAACAAGGCCAGAGTCCTATCATACGACAGGAAAGGGCCCTTCAATGGAGATTCAAGGAGGACCAAGAAGTAACTGTGTAAAATGCCTTCGGACAAAATGGTACCAAGCTACTGGCTAAACAAGGGTTTTCAAACATTGATACCGGACAAAAAGGACTGGGAGGCAGGCCCTCCCATTAAAGCCGCTCTAATCTGGTATACAGACGGCTCCAAGACAAACCAAGGATTTGAAGCAGCTTTATATGGGGACAAACCAAGGACGAAAATAAACTTGGGTCTCGGACAACACACTACTGTGTTCCAGGTCGAAATTGTAGCCATAGAACAATGTGCTAGGGAAATCATCAGTAGATGTTATGTGGATAATACCATAGTTATTTATTCGGATAGCCATCAGGGCAATCAGTTTCTGCAACATCAGCTCTAAGCTGGTGCGGGACTACATAGTTGCCCTTTAAGATGTGGGTGCGTCCAACAAGCTAGCCATTGCCTGGGTACCAGGACACGAAGGCCGCAAAGGCAATGAGGAAGCTGATAAATTGGCAAAGGAGGGGACTAGCAGGACAATGGTAGGTCCCGAGCCCTACTGTGGTATTTCGTCATGCCAAGTAAGGTCATCTATTAGATCATGGAGTATGAGGGAATCCCAAGACTGGTGGATGAATTTACGAAAGACCTTCTGAATTACAGCCGAAAGGCAGTAAGAATAATAGTGGTTCAAATAAGAGGTCACTGCAGACTGAATAAACACCTGGAAACCATGTGCCTGGCAGAAGAAAACCTATGTAAGTTCTGCCAGGAGGCGGAACAAACCGTAGAACATGTATGGTGCTAGTGTGAAGCCCTTTGTCGTCTGCGGTTTGCAAGGCTGAGTGAAGAAAAACCTAGATTTACCAAGGAGCCGGTTTCAAGCTTTGGAGTCTGAATAAAAAACCGGTTTGGATAGCATGTTCTAACCTATGGACGAAGGTCACACAATAAACCTGAACAGGTTGCGGTGATAGAGGATATATAATCCACCTCTCATTCTAATCTAAACTAATCTACTACTTCTATTATATTGAAGTATTAAAAAAAAAACTAACTGTTTTTTATTTCATTTTAAGGATAATAGCGATCCTTTATTTACTAAAAAATGTCCGGTTACAGTTGAATTAAGCTACAGTTTGTTGTCCAGTTTAATTATTTTTTTTTAATTGGTTTAAGTTGACCATATCAATTTCAACCAAACCAACCAAATTTATTTTTACTTCTACTTTAGATTATATTCTGAATGTAATTGAAACTCTGAACTATTATTTTTTTTATTTTTTTATAGATTTAGCAACTTGGATACCTTAGAAGACTTGAAATTAAAAAATGAGGAAGTAGATATTAAAGATGAGGAGTTGCAACAAACCAAAATAAGGTAGACACCTACTTTAATAGATTTTTAGGTTGCATAGGCATGTTACGTTTATAACTTGATGTGGTTATTATTTTTACAAAAAATGTGACATTACCAAATTGCATAGTGTCTATAAAATGCAATATTTTTATTTGTTGGAAAATGTGTTGGCTAAATAAATGAGGTAACAATTAATTAATTATTACCCAAAACCCATTATACTTAATACTCAGATTTCATAAGTCTTCCTGACCTATTTTAACCATATTTAAGCCATTAGGCTATGGTTATATTAACTTTTTTCATATTTTCTGCTTCGCACCCTGGAGATTTGACAGATCAACTCCAAAAACGCTTTAAAATATGTGCAATAAATATTTGTACAGGGTGTCCAGAAAGTCCACTACAATATTGAAATAGTTGGTAAAACAGCTCATAAGCATCCAAAAAATATATAAAATGACTTCAGTAAAAAATCTATGATTTTCGAGAAATTTGCATCTTAATAAAAATTTTACAATTTTAAATCACCCTTTATATCATACTAGCCGACCCTTGCCCGCTACGTTGGGCGTTAAATACATTTTTCTCTGAACTTTTTGTTCAATCATGCCTGTGGCATTCCTAAATAGTGTAGCTGTTTGAATGTGAAATAATTTTCATGATCGGTTCAGTATTTCCGAAAATTAGCCCTTTAAAACAAACAATCAAAGTTACAAACTTTTCCTCTTTATTTATCATATTAGTATAAATGAATATTGAAGAAAAAATCTACTAAAAATAAGTAAATTCGTTCCTTTTTTCTTATCCATTTTTATATCTAAAAAAGAAATCTGCATACGCAGAGAATCGAACCCGGGCCTCCTGCGTGACAATCGAACATTCTAGCACTGGACCACCGGTGCTTACAAACCTAATGTCTTTATAATATTAGTATAGATTGATATACATATGTCATTATTTTTCTCTAAATTTTTGTTTAATCAATGATAAAATATCGCCTATAGCACTCCTGAATAGTATAGCTTTCTAATTGTGAAAGAGTTTTTATGATCGCTTTAGTTATATCATCTAAATAACTGATGTGGATGGCCATATTTCTGAAACCTAAAAAGTTAGATGTACATAATCTGTTATTTTCTGAAAGCTGTTTTAAATATGTTTCCAGTGGTGATACTGATAATAATGTACAGGGTAGGACAAGAAGCACTTATTTTTTAATGAAACACCCAGTATATTTAATTACCATTAAAAATATCTTTAAAAGTGCTTTAAGAAAATATCATATTAAGCACATTTAACTTTATTAGTTTCGGAAATATAGCCATCCAAATCAGAAATTTAGGTAACTTTTTAAAGTACCCCCATTTTCTAATAGGTGAAGATATTGACTTTATAGTCATGGATTATAAAGTACTCATCAAGAGCTTTAAAATGATATGTCACAAGATCCCCATTTCCATTTAATTTTTTTCCTAAGATGGTGCCCATCCGTCATCTTGATTATTGCAACTATCATTTTTAAAAAGTGGATTATATCCCCCACTAGTCATACTCAAATTTTTAGTACAGGCGATGGGGAGCGGGTTACTCTTGGCCATAATGCATAATTTTCCAGGAGCTATTTTTTTACATATAGATGGAGTATGACATAATGAACCTAAAGACCCAAATACTTACAAATATGGCGAACGGAAGTGCCGCCATTTTGCGGAAAACCTTTTGGGCCTGTATCTTCGTAACTGTGCACTTGAGGCTCACATTTATAGGGACTTTTATTATAGGTAATTAAATTTTCTATTTTTTTGTTTTACATTTTTTTGTATTACTTACTGTTCACGATTTATAAGATGATTACTGTTTATATCGTGTAAGGCTTTCGCGGCCATCTTCTGCTAAACTTATATTCTTTTGGGCTATTCGGCCGTCGTCGGCATTTGCGTACTACTCTATTAAGTAGTCTACTAGGAACCTTCTGAGGATGCCAACCACTCGCGCTGCCGAAACGTCAAGGAAACAAAATCTTCGACGACGGCCGAATAGCCCAAAAAATATAGTTTTATTACTGTTTGTTTATTGCTTCTTTTACCGATAACTCTTCTAATAATTGTTTAAACACTAAATTGCTAATAAGTAAACTTTTGAATCGATACATTTTCTACACTTTTTATTATAAACTTTTTCCTTAAAATTTACGATTTTTGAAGTTATGACGCGTTAATATCAAAATTCCTGTGACACCAGCTTGGCGGAAACAAGTCATCCAATATCTGGCCAGGTATTCTCGGATTAGGCATGCATACTTCGTTCTTATTAACCTTGTACTCGGTAGTACAACATTGAACGTATTGTAACTTCAAAAATAATAATTTTAGGAAAGAAGTTTCAAATAAAAGTTGTAGAAAATTTATAGGTTTAAAAGTTTAATTATTAGCAATTTATTATTTAAACAATTATTAGAAGAGATATGGGTAAAAAGTCAATAAACAAACAGTAATAATCTTATAAATCTTAAACGGTAAGTGAAAAAATTGTATAACCAAAAAGATAGAAAATTTAATTACCTATAATAAGGATTCTTATAATTATGGGCCTCAAGTACATGGTTACGGAAATACAGGTCCAAACGGTTTTTGGCAAAACGGCGGCACTTCCGTTCGCCATATTTGTAAGTATTCTGTGTTTTTAGGTTCATTACGTCATCTATCTGTAAAAAAACTCCTGGAAAATTTTGCAAGAAAAAATCCTCTATTTTCTGTATTATTTTATAAAGAAAAAATTAAGGGTACAAAAGTAAACAGGGGGACTATTTATGTCCACACTGAATTTAAATATTATACAATACAGTTTATTTCCTAAAAAAATATGTACTAAATTTTAGTTGTTTTTTAGAATTTCGGCTAATTGCATTAGCCAAGGAGAACATAAAGATCATATAATCAAAAAAGGTCATGAAGAAATGCGGCAACAGAAATTAAAGGATCAACACCGTTTAAAGACTCGTCTTCTTTTACATAAAAATCCCAAAGATGTTAATATATTCAAATGCGATCAGTGTGACTATCAAACTCTTGTAAAATGTAATTTAAAAAGACACGTTCTACGTCATGAAAATCCGAGCGACGTTAATATGTTTAAATGCGATCAGTGTGAATATCATACTTTATACAAACATAGTTTAAAGACTCATCTTCTCCGACATAAAAATCTCGAAGATGTTCATATATTTAAATGTGATCAGTGTGATTATCAGACTCCTTACAAAAGTAGTTTAAAGACTCATCTTCTTCGACATAAAGATTCCAAACATGTTAATATGTTTAAATGCAATCAATGTGATTATGAGACGTTTCGGAAAAGCTATTTAAATACACATCTTTTGCGGCATAAAAACTCTAATGATCTTAATATGTTTAAATGTGATCAGTGTGAATATAAAACTCTTCATAAAAGTAATTTAAAAAGACACGTTCTTCGGCATGAAAATCCCGAAGAAGGTAATATGTTTAAATGCACTCAATGTGATTATCAGACTTTTCGGAAAGACTATATGAAAATTCATTTTTGTCGGCATAAAAATCCCGAAGATGTTAATATGTTTAAATGCAATCAATGTGATTATCAGACATTTCGGAAAGACTATTTAAAGATTCATCTATTTCGGCATAAAAATCCCGAAGATGTTAATATGTTTAAATGCGATCAATGTGATTATACGACGTTTCTGAAAGTTTATTTAAAGACACATCTTCTCCGGCATAGAAACTCCAGTGATGTTGATATGTTCAAATGTGATCAGTGCGAATATAAAACTGTTCAGAAAGGCAATTTAAAGACTCATCTTCTTCGGCATAAAAATCTAGAAGATGTTGATATGTTTATATGTAATCAGTGTGGTTATCAAACCATTCATAAAGCCAATTTTAAGAAACACGTTCGTCGGCATGAAAAACCCAAAGATGTAAATATCAATGACAAGAATGCGACAGTTAACTGTCCCTAAAAATTTGTCCATTGTTCTTTATCTCTTTTTGGATACTTCTACAGACTGTCTACGGATGGGGTTTACAAGAGGACAAATGGATAAAGAATTTTGCTTGTAAAAAAATATGATTCATGAAGAGAAAATGTTGATTTTGTACACAGGATACACAAAAGCTTAAAAAAACATTATTTTTATTCAAGAGTAAACTAGGTGCCTTTATTTTTCATTTTTAGGCAAAATACAATTTAGAATAATATTTGGAATGATTTTATTATTGTTACAAGGGTATCAAAAAATTCATGGAACTGACTTTGGAGTTATCAAAACTTAATTTTAAATTTTTATAAAACGAAATTCCCTAAAAACTCTTATTATTTGCTTTTTAAACATCTTCTTCCTCTAAATTCCTACCACCACAATTTTTCACCTGTAAACGAATGTGATCAAGACGTTGTCGTCAAATAATGGAGATCAATACTATTTTGTGTTATTGTTTTCCTTAATTATATTATTAACATTATTCTAAATAAATTTTGCTAATGACATTTTGCTTAAAAATAAAAAATAAAGGCATCTAGTTTAATCTTGGATTTTTTTAAGGTTTTGCTGACCCTGTATACAAAATCAACGTTTTCGCTTTTTAAATTCTATTTTTTTTTACAAGCGAAAATTTAATCAATCAATTAATCAATCAAAATAGGCTTTATTGTTTAAGAATTATTTTTTGTTAACAAAGCTGAAATAACTAAAAATGTAATATTATAAAAATAAAAAACAAACAAAATCCATGTATATACCACAAAAATACAAACAAAATGGTAAAAGTTATACTAATACTCGTATTCAATAAACAAATAAATAAAAAGGAAAACATAACTAAATGACATGAATTTTATAATAGTCAGCTACATAAAATTATAATAAAACAAATTAATATAATACACATTTGAAAACATCGTGTCAAAAATCATACATATACTATAAATTGTCATTCTTCATTAAAACAGTTCAAATGGAAAAAAAATATATACATCACATAAACATTATTTATAAAAAACCAGAAGTGAAAAAATACAAGTCAAAATCCAAAATGACACATGCGCTCAGTACTCTTCAACAGTATAAAAGACCTGTGTGATTAAAAAGGCTTTAACCTTCTTTCTAAAAGCTTTGTACTGTTTTAACTATCGAATGTCAAGTGGCAAAGCATTAAACACTTTTTGCTATCATAAAAGATGATTTTTTTGTTAAAGCTGTTGAAGGAATTGGCAAATTAATGTTAAATCTACTGCGCGTGTTAATTAATAAAGTGGCATGAATTTGTTCTGAATATTTTTGTGCGTTCGACAAACAGACTCTAAAATAAACAAGCTCGACAGGGTAAGAATTCCGTCGGACTTAAAAAAGGGTCTGCATGAGTCCCGGGGTTTAAGATTATATAAAATACCTAACTGTGCGTTTCTGTAAGATAAAAACTGATGTGAATAAATATATCGGACATGAACCCCAAAAACACATTCCATATCTTAAATAAGTGTCAATGACAGCAAAATAAACATTTTTCGCCACTGTAATACCCGGCTCCCTCCTGACAGTTCTAATTGCAAAACAACCCGAAGACAATTTTGTACACAAGTTATTAATCTGGCCGTCAAACCTTAACCTATTATCCACATACAACCCCAAAAATCTGTTCTCATTCAGGCTTTTAATGACCCTTCCATCCATATAGACTTCACTTAAATTGCATTTGATATTTAGTATATTAGTTTTAGAAATATTAAAAGAAAGTCAATTAGAATCGCACTATTCTTTAATGTTGTTCAAGTCAGAGCTCACTATTTCATTTAGAAGAGTTGGGTTCTTGTTGTGCCACAGTATTGTCGTGTCGTCAGCAAAGAATGCGTGCATCGGCCATATTTAATGCATGTGGGTAGATCATTAACATATTATATTAAGAATAATAGTGGCCCCAGTATAGAGCCCTGTGGCACACCTGCTGTAAGACTGAGCACACTCGAGGTATGTTCCTGGAAACGAACACTCTGACATCGACCCGAGAGATATGATCTGAACCAGTCCAGGGGGCTTTATTTGAAATGTTCACCGACGTTCATTTTCTATGAGCGCCCAAAAATAAGCACATATGCTTTATTTGAAAAGATCACGCGTGCTCTTTTTCATTTGTTTTGTGCGACACTTCTTTAGTTGGCGTTCAAGCTGGGAGCACGGATTTCAGACGTCATTTCCAAAGAGGCTTTATTTGAAATGAGCGTCGACGCTCGCCTAAAAATAAGCACATATGCTTTATTTGAAAAATTCGTCGACGTTCCCAAAAGTTCACGCGTGCGTTTCTTCATTTGTTTTGTGCGACACCTCTTTAGTTGGCGTTCAAGCTGGGAGCACGGATTTCAGACGTCATTTCCAACGGTTTTGACCATTAAATCGAAGGATTTTTTGTATATTCGAAATGGAATTTAATAATGTTGTTAATTTAAATGTAATGGCTGGAATAGAGCAAGCGGAATTATTAGAATACTAAAGACGAAGAATTTGCCTCTGGGTAAAGGCTTTATAGAAGCTTAAATTTCCAAAAGGAAATTAAAAAAAATCCGCTTTAGAAAAACAATCTTTGCGAGAAACTAGAGGAATTTATGGCTCCTCCAATTCGTTTTACGGCTACACCAAAAGATGTTAAGGTATGTGAGATATATATATTTAGTTATATTTATAAAATCTTTAGTGTAAATTGGAAATACATAATATTTATATATTTGTAGATTCTTTCAACCCTTAATTTGTTGGCAACTGGAAGTTATCAAACTGATATTGGAAACAACAACTTTGTTGGTTTAAGTACGCATAAAGTTAGCGACCAATTAAGAATTTTTAATAAATGGATAAACTTTCCAAATCGGTTGAATGACCCTAATGATTTATGAACAGGGTAAGTACTATAATGTTAATACGAATAAAGGTCTAGCCACACATGACCGCAACGAGCCCGCAGCCGTGCGTCTCGCTGGTTAAATGTAGGGGAAAGCGGTGCAAAAAGTTTTATATTCCTAATAAAATTGCAGTTATATGAGTCTGTAATACTACGCTTTAAATTAAACCTAGTCGTAAAATTAATCTTTACAAAGAATACGTTAACACAGTTTTACCTATACTACACTAAAAGTTTGTATAAAAAGAAACAAAGATAAGTAAGAAAATCTGTTTTTGTTTAAACAAAGGGATATACATACAAAACAACAGACTCATCTTGTTCATCACATCATGCTTTTTATATTTTTGAGGTCAAAGTGCTTTTAAATCTTTTAGAATTAATCTTCTCTAATTTCTTCTATCATTGTGAATCCGAGCTCGGCGCGGCCTTGGTGCGGTTAGGTGTGGCTTTGTTTGTTTGTTTCCGCCTTTCATAGATCTAATTTAATATTTTTTTTAACAGAATACAATGAATTACATTTTAAAATAGGAAGTACACAGTACACTAAATATGAATAAGCAAACAAGTATTATTTTAGATATAGTTAATTTTTTTCTACCATGGGCGTAGCCAGGAGGCAGGAAGGCGATAGCCTCTAGAGGTTAGGGATTTCTTGTAAATATTGATATAAAATTTAATATCAAATTAAAAAAATTGGTTAAAAAAGTAATGGATACCCAAAAAGGGTGGACACTTAATTTGACCCACTGTGCATATTGTATTTTTACATTTTTTCCATATTCTTCAATTGTAAAAAAAAAAATTTCTGTTTCTATTAGAGAGCCCATAATCTGTTTGTAACCACATTTTAAAAGACATTATTTAAATATATTTTCTCATTAGCATTTTAGAAAGGTGGAAACAATGGTCAATTTTGGTATGAGCCAAGCTGTAGTTAATAAAACAAGGTTTCTCTTTTCTTTTAAAATTATTTAAAAATAAAGGTTTTGTAGTAAGTATTTTAAAAATATGTGTACTTATTAAAAAATACATTAAACATTGCTCAAAATTTGCATTTGAAAGATTATTGTTTTGTTTAGCATATTGTTTAAAACACAAGAAAACTTTAAATGTTTCTAATCTCTTTTAATTCAACAATAAGTGTTTTTCATCCAGCTTTTACTTTAGAAAATAATAGAGAATTATTATACAATTAAGAATATGTATTATTGTAATATGTATTACCTATGTTATTGAACAAGAAACTTTTTTGTTCTATGAACATATTACTCATAATAATCTGACTAATATTTTTTTTTCTTTTAGGCAGATTATGACATCTCTGGTGTTGTGGGCTGTCTGGATTGTACGCCTCCCACAAATGATCCACATTACCCTGTGTGTATGTGTCATTATTAAAAAAAGCATTTTTGTTAAGTTTAAAAATGTTTTATTACCACTTTTGTGAACATTGTTAGTGCATAATTAATCAGTAAACAATATCTTATCTTTCCATGTCTTTATGAATATATATAAAAAATATATATTTTTAATACATGCTTTATTTTAATTCAATATTGGCCCTTTTCTGGGACAGCAGTTCTTCGCATACATTTTAAAGTAGGTAAAGTAGAATTCAGCTAAGAAAAAGCCAGAGGCGTCGTAGAAGTAAAACGGCAATCCACTAATTTCTTGTAATCGCGTCGTTTAAATAGTGCGCGAGCAACAAAAAGGAAAATAATTTGAAAAAAAAAAAAAAACTTATGACCTCGTGGCTTTTTTTTGCTGAATCGTAGTCTAACTAAATTATTAGAGCCGAGTCTAGGCCCCAACATTCACTTACAGAAGTTTTATATAAAACTGTATAACTACTATTATGGCATTGATAACTACTATACCTGTTTGTCTTATAACACTTTTAGGTAACTCTCTTTTAAATTTAATTGTTTGCAATATAATCACTTTCATATCAGTAGGCATGTAGGAATTTTATGAAACTGCAGTAAGCATTACATTAAAAAAACTGTTTTTAAACTACTCCTATCTTAGTATTAAAATTATTGTTGACATGAACCCGTTTTACTTTTTTATGTAGCCAAAAGTACTAAATAACAAGTTTCTCCAACTTGTGAACTTTGATGAATTTGTAAATATATGTACTAGTAGGTACCTCATTAGGTGTTCAGCAAAATAAATTTGTCCCTTAATTATGACGTGTGTAAATACAATTGTATATTGACATGAATAAATAAGGTACTTACAGTTTAAATTAACCCCACACTATTAGTCCTAGGATTTCTTGCTTTCTGAGACTGCACTTAAAATTTTTGTGGCTTCTTCCCAAAGCCTTTTGGTATCTTTTTAAGTATACTGGCTTGAGAATTTGCTAGTTAGCAATACCAGATTGCCCTTGAAAAATTCCACCAGCATCTCCTTTTGTTGTTTGCTAACCGGTCCCCGCTCTTGTAACAGTTACAGTCCTCCATTTATTATTAAATATTTCAAATTCTTTACCTTCATTCACTTGGGTTTTTCTTTTTTAGAGATAGTTTATAATAAAAACTACAGTTTATTTATATTTAGATGATTTATTATTACTTTGCTACATTTAGGTTAGACTAAATTATATACTTTTAATTATGATCAATCCTTTATTGCTCCTAGTATCAAACTTCAAAATTTACCTCTATAGCTTCTTTCTCTTGCACCTTTGACATCTAAAAATAACAAAATTCCTTAAGCTACATATCAATGCTTGAGTTTGAAACTTTACGCACTGAATTTTAGTAAATTCGTCACTAATTACAAAACCCAAAGATTTTGTTGCATTTGTGTTATGTTTTGGATGTAACTGTTATTAAAGTAAAGTATTAGCATACCTTGGGAATCGTGGCTTCTTAACTAATAGCAAAGCATGAGCTCGTAATACATTTTTGGTTGATTTCTTCGATATGCTAAGATTGTGGTTATAGCACTGGGTTCTCTTTTGTGTTAGGCTTTCAGCAGCTGGCACAGTTATCTAAAATTAAATCTCTGTAGCAGTTTGTTATGCTGTAATAGAATATTAGCTTATATTATAGGTAGGTATTGTTTACATTCTTTACCTGACTATATCTCCTTTATTTTTCCTTTTTTGGCATATTTAACGGGTTCACCAAGGAGAATAGAGTTTTCTTCTTGCCTGCAGAAACACTTTCTAGTAAATTTTCCTCTATTTTCTTTTCATTTTGGACTATTTTATTGGTTCTGTTTATTTTACGTTGCTTGACATGCTTTTATTTTCTAACCTAAGTGATGTGTATGTGTAAATGCTCGTAGGTCGGTGTTTTAATATTTTCATGTTCGGGCGTTAGCATTTGGATTTTCCATATAATAATTAATAAAATAATAAATACTAATTAAATAAACACAGACCAAATTAGAAATAATTACAGACCACTGACGTTAAACATTAATTACCTAACCTTAAATGCTTAGCAAATGTCATGCAAAAATCAAAACACAAACGATTCTCATTGGTCAGAACTTGTTGCATGCAGTGTTGCCAGTAAATATGTGATTTTTAAAATCACGCACACATCCGTGTTCACTTGTTTTCAAATAAACCGATTCACGATTTTTACGAACGTCGACGTTCCCTGAGCGCCTAAAAGATCACGCGTGCTCCCGGGAGCACACATTTCAAATAAAGGGTAATTTTCTAGAAACCTGCGGCAACTCCGATTTTAACGAAATTTGGTATACGGGGGTTTTTGGGGCGCTGATCACGAATCTGAAAGATTTTTGTGTGCCACTTTAGCTTTAAATCAAGAATTGTGAGCAAAAAGAAGGGGGAATGTTGTAAAAATATGATTAGTTTAAATTTCAAGTCTGATGATGAATATCTCAAGAACGAAACGTTTCTGCCAAAAAATTCTTTTAGATTCGTGATCAGCGCCCCAAAAACCCCTGTATATCAAATTTCGTCAAAATCGGAGTTGCCGCAGGTTTCTAGAAAATTACCAAATAAAGCCCCCAGCATCTCCTTTTGTTGTTTGCTAACCGGTCCCCGCTCTTCTAACAGTTATAGTCCTCCATTTATTATTAAATATTTTAAATTCTTTACCTTCATTTACTTGGGTTGTCCTTTTCTTAGAGATAGTTTATAATAAAAACTACAGTTTATTTATATTTAGATGATTTATTATTACTTTGCTACATTTAGGTTAGACTAAATTCTATACTTTTAATTGTGATCAATCCTTTATTGCTCCTATTATCAAACTTCATAATTTACCACTATAGCTTCTTTCTCTTGCACCTCTGATGTCTAAAAATAACAAAATTCCTTAAGCTACATATCAATGCTTGAGTTGAAACTTTACGCATCGAATTTTAGTAAATTCGTCACTAATTACAAAACCCAAAGATTTTGTTGCATTTGTGTTATGCTTTGGATGTAACTGTTATCAAAGTAAAGTATTAGCATACCTTCGGAACCGTGGCTTCTTAACTAATAGCAAAACATGAGCTCGTAATACGTTTTTGGTTTATTTCTTCGATATGCCAAGATTGTGGTTACAGCAGTGGGTTCCCTTTTGTGTTAGGCTTTCAGCAGCTGGCACAGTTATCTAAAATTAAATTTCTGTAGCAGTTTGTTATGCTGTGATAGAATATTTGCTTATATTATAGGTAGTGTTTACATTGTTTACCTGACTATATCTCCTTTATTTTTCCTTTTTTGGTATATTTAACGGGTTCACCAAGGAGAACAGAGTTTTCTTCTTGTCTGCGGAAACACTTTCTAGTAAATTTTTCTCTATTTTCTTTTCATTTTGGGCTATTTTATTGGTTCTGTTTATTTTACGTTGCTTGACATGCTCTTATTTTCTAACCTAAGTGTTTTGTAAATACTCGTAGGTCGGTGTTTTAATATTCTCATGTTCGGGCGTTAGCATTTAGATTTTCCATATAATAATTAATAAAATAATAAATACTAATTAAATAAACAGACCAAATTAGAAATAATTACAAACCACTGACATTAAACATTAATTACCTAACCTTAAATGCTTAGCAAGATGTCATGCAAAAATCAAAACACAAACGGTTCTCATTGGTCAGAATTAGTAGCATGCAGTGTTGCCAGTAAATATGTAATTTTTTAAAATTACGCAAACATCCGTGCTCACTTGTTTTCAAATAAACCGATTCGTGATCTTTACGAGCGTCGACGTTCCCTGAGCGACCAAAAAGATCACGCGTGCTCCCGGGAGCACACATTTCAAATAAAGCCCCCAGGATCGCTCCTCTAAACCCATAGACCTCAAGCTTGCTCAGCAGTATTCTGTGAGAAACGCAGTCAAATGCCTTCGTTAAGTCGCAGAACAGCGCCGAAGGAACCTCTCCGTCATTAAGGCTAACATATAACTCCTCAAGAAAGTGAAACATTAGCATCTCCAGTGTTTTTCAAAAACTGAAAGGCAAACTGCAAAATGAAAAGCAAGTTGTGCTTTTATAGAAAATTAATCATTCTCACGTTCATAAGTCTCTCGACAATCTTAGCTAATGTGGGTAGCAACTATTATGAAGATGACTTTTTTACAAAAATTAAATTTTTGGTCGATTTGTCCTCTTCTAAACCCCATCCATGGACAGACTGTATACATATTTATTTGTCACTCTTCTTGACAATCAATTATATCATCGCTTTTCGCCTGGCCACTAAGTTGTCTACAATATCTATATGCAAACTTTAATATCATTTTGCCCTCCCCTGATTAAGATAGTTATTGATTAAATAGTTAATTTCTATTGCAATTATCAGATACTAACTTTTTTATATAGGTATACGAGGTGTTTTACAATATTGAACATTTTTCATAAAAATAGATGTTTAGGATTAGGAATAACTTTTAAATATACAAACTTATTTAAAAACAAGTTTTTCTACTACCTTCATTGAAAATAGGCTTTTCCTTTCGGGAAGAAAAAATTTACTTTTCTTCCCTCTGCTAGCCGGTATGCTATTTTTTTTTCTTTGTTAAATAAAACTATTTACTTATGTCACGTTTATTATTAAAACAAGGCTTAGCACCTTGACAACGATAGCTCTCAAATGTCATAATTTGAGTGGTGCTTAGGGGCGTCCATAAATTACGTGAGATGTTTTTTCCATATTTTGGACCCCCTCCCCCTTGGTGAGATTAGGTGAGATTTTCTTTAACCCCTCCCCCTATCTAATCTCACGTGAGATTTATGATGGGAATACAAAACTCTCAATTTCTTGAACCGAAATTGATTTTGTTTTCAAAAAATATAGAAGAGCAAAAAAAAAGGTCCTCCATCCAAAAAAGCAAAAAAGCAAGAATACACACATCACATTTTCCTGGGGGAAGGCCTGTCCCAAAATTTTTGTTTTCTTTTCTACCTACACAAAAATTACGTGAGATTTTCACAGACCCCCCTTCCCCCTCGTGAGATTTGGTAAGATTTTGCTCGACCCCCTCCCCCTAAAATGTCTCACGTAATTTATGGACGCCCCCTTACGAGATACAGGGACCCTCGAATTAAATTAGAATACAGCCAAATAATTATGTACTTCTTGAAAATGTCGCAAAAGGTAGTGGAAAAAATGACATACATTTCTCATGAAGTAAAGTACATTTTTTTCCTTAAATAATTGCTTAAACCATCCCCGGGAAGCAAAGTGGCTCTTTCCTTCCTCGTAATGTAAATAACTATTTTTTTGCGATAAAGGGCATTTGTGTGACTTCGCCATTTTTCCTTAAGCTTTCTTTACATCTTACATTCCAAATTAAACATGCACTAATATACAAATTTTAATTTTTTCCGTTCTTGCATAAAAATTTAAAAATAAATCTTTATAATGATATTCGATAATGTCAAAAATAACGGAACTTTCCTCTTGAGGTCCGTGAGCCAGCGACAGATTTTCATGACCAAGTTCTTCTCAGCTGATAACTTGGAAATGCTTCAAGAAAGTTGTACATGAATCGTTGTGAGCGTCAGTTGCGGCTCGGATGGTAGGTTAAGCAGCAGTAGCCGTCCTCGCACGTAATAAATAAGAAATATTTTTAACTATTTATCCCCGATCAAATTATTGGTTTTTAAAAAATACGCGACTTGGCACCGTTGTTAGCGCCCTCCTGGGAATAAGTTTAAACTAACTTGGTGGAACATGACATTTCAGTCAAGATTTTCTTGCTGTTGATGCAGTTAATGTATTTTTTAAATATTTTTGTGATTTATTTAAATAATACAAAAAGAGTTAGTCTACCATTTGTGCTAAATGTTTTGGTGATTGTCATCATAAATTCCGGTAAAAATTCTGCCATGAAGCAAAACATGCAAAGGCGGATTTGATATATCTACAGTTTAAGTGTAAATATTCAAGAACTTACGTTTTTGGGCTTTATATAAAATTACAGGGAAAGTTAGCTGGTAACTACTCTTTGTTTGATTAAGGTTTTTAGACAATGATGCCTAATATTTTGTCTGAAATTTAATGCCTTGTTTTTAGAAGTGCTTTGCTCCTAGCGGAGACACAAACCCAAAATCGTATATTTCTGTAAATCTGGTAAATATTTTTCGACATTTTTGATCTAGCTTCCCATTTTTATCAGCTGATTGGCCGTGTTGCAATATTGTGCTTTTTAATTTAAATTCCGAATAGTAAGATCAATATTTAAAAAGAAACAAAATAGTCAGCTCATTGTTGTGATCCAACCATGATCAAATATAATATAATAATACATTATAAGACTGAATTCCCTTTATAATAATTATTGTTATTTTTATAGTTTTAACGTATCACGATAACACATTTTAATTAGTTACTTTCATTATTTAGAATTATCCTTATTGTCAAAGAAACCCAAATATTTCTATAATCATTATTTACATTTCTCAAGACTAATAGTGGATAGATATTTTCTTAAAATCACGTAAAAGCAATTTAAACTAACAATCTATTAACCTACTATTAAAAATCTTTTAGAACTTTAAAACCTCAAAGGTTATTGTATACCTCGATCGTAAAGACCCCAAGTTAATATTTTAACACTTGATTTTTTCAAATAGTATTCACGTACAAAGGGACAAAGGAAACTACCTTGACGGTTCTTTGGCAAATTTTCTCTTGCCCTTTAATAGCATTCTTTTCTTTTTTTAACAATTTATGATTTATAAGTAACGTATTGATTTGGTTCATACTCATCGACGTTTAATTCATAATTTCTACATTTTCACAGGTTCTTAATAAACATTCTTCTTTAAGGACAAGCAATAAGATGACAAATTTGATCCGAAAAACATAAATTTGTAATACTTATTTAAATTCTTTGTATGCATTTACCACAGTCACGCGGAAGTTTTATATAATTACCGGTAAATATGGATAGTTCACCACATTTACCATGTGCGTTGGTAATTATAATATCCGGTAATTATAAATAATTACCGATTGCTTACATTTACCGTGACAGCGACAATCTGCTTTCTTCCTTTTGTAGCCAAAATGTTTTGAGGCCAATGAACTGTTGACAGAGCTGATTCATCCATGTAATACAGGGTGGTCCTTAAGTAATGGGCTAAAATTTAACTAAAGAATTGCGACGATAAAATATTGCGATTTATCTAAACTTACCTTAGTACAAAAGTTGATATTAACTTAAATACAGGGTGTCAAAGTTAAAGAAATATATATTTAAAAATTTTTCCAATAATATTTAATACGTTTAACTTAAGTATTGTAATAAAACTCGGTATCTAGAGGTGTTTTGACATGAGCTATTGATATCTGATGTTAATTTTTAGGTGCTAATCAGAGGACACTACCTGCACTTCTAAAACGTCGCAACTTTTTGTGCTTCCCTGTATGTACCATCCTAGTAAAATAATAAACTCTTTAATGCCTTTTACACAAAAAAGTAAACTTTGTAAGAATCATAAACGAATTAATTAATGTATTTATTATTTTTTGGTTGCACTAAACCAATTAAATGCAAATATCTTGTGTAGAAAACCTAGGAGAATTTACTGGTTTACTTAAATTTTACATACAGAGTTGCACAAAAAGTTGAAACATTTTAGAGAAATTAAAAGTAGTTTAAGTGGCGTCCTCTTGTTAACACCTTAAAATTAACATTAGATATAAATACCTTATATCAGAAAACCCCTAGATACCAAGTTTTACTCTTTACTACAATATTCAAAATGTATCAAATGTGTTTGAAATAATTCGAAAATATTTTTTGAACTTTTACAGCGAGTATCTCAGTTAATATTAAATTTTGTACTAAGGTAAATTTAGTTAAATCGCAATATTTTAACGTCACAATTCTCCAGTTGAATTTTGGCCCATTACTTAGGCACCACCCTGTATATGCGATAGAAAATGTATGTTATTATTGTTTTACCATTTTCTCTAAAGGTAAAAAGAATTTTTCCAGTTGAGCCTTATTAAAACCTCTTGCATGAACTGCAGACGTAGCTTCTGGCATTCTAAGTGAAATGTCAGGGTTTCTTGCTCTAAAACCACGTCGGCCATTTTTTAAACTAAACTAAATCTATGCTTTATGTTATTACGCTAGGTCACCATAGTTATTACGCTTTGCAAACTCGTAAGCTAATCTTTTTTAACCTCTGTAGTGGTCAGTCTAAACATATGCGTCTCCACATTTTAATATTGTTCACAATTAAACGTCCCAATTCACCAGAAAATGTAGGCGCAAATCTTCCCAACCCTTTCCCGGACCTCATAATTTTCATGTTATTTTGTGCCCTGCGTCCAGGGCCCCCGCTACCATGTGTACAAAGTGTGGAGTGCACACGGGCGCCAAACCCAGGGTCAAAAATTAAAATATTAGCAATTGAACAAGAAGTTTTTGATGGTATAAATTTTAGCGATGTACAGGGCTGTATTATGCATTAGGCTGACTAAGCTATAGCCTAGGTTGCCATGAAAAAATAGGCGCCAGACAGGGGAGTAATAGGCGCTAGACAGGGAAGTTTTTAAAAAAGTTTAGGTTGAGTGGGGATTTTTGTGAATGTGTTTTGGAATGAAATGGGCGTGAAGGTGGTGAAGTAAGGCACCCGGCGCCTTTTTTTTGCTCTTCAAAAATAAATAGACGCTCCGGGAATTCCTAGCCTAGGGCGCCTCAAACAGTTAATACGGCCCTGGCGATGTAGGTAATTAATGAATTTGCAACAGCAAAGTTTCGGAAAATATCGTTACTACAATTTTTTTCTTTTTCCATTGTTCCACATATTCTAAACCCAAAATGCAATGATCAGATGTAAAGTTTTATGCAGTGGCATACGAGGTATGTCAAAAAATATGTGTATTTCTCAGAAGAAAAGTACCTTTTTTTTCCTAGTACAGAAAATTTGTAAAAAGAAAAGATGTTTTTTTTTTCGTTAAAAAGCGTTTATGAAACTTTTTGCTGTTTTGACGGCTCTTAAACTTTTTTACATATTTATTACATTTCAAAATAAGAATGCACTCTCTACAGTGTGTTAAAAATTTTAAGAAATTATTGTTTTTTATAATAACTTTTAGGCCGATTCATTTTTTAAATAAATTTAAATGGGGGACGCCTTCTGTGCAATAAAATACATTTTTTGGCATACAAGAAAAAAATTACCAGTGTCTTCCATGGGATGTTTAAGGTAAATATTTTTAATTTAAAATCTTACGCCGCTGCATTTTTTTTATAAAAATATTTTTAAAAATGCCCATTTACGTTGGAACAAATGCACGGTTTTCGCGTTAATACATAGAAACCAGTTTTCGGTCCAATCCCTATCTAATTAAAGAATATAATAAAGGTGTGTTTTTACTGTAAAATTTGATATTATCAATAATTACCATGCGTCAGTGGCATAGGCGTAGCCAGGATTTTGTTTAGAGTGAGGGGGACAGGCAGTGGAAAACTGATAATAAATCAGGTGTTTCTCAAAAGTGGTTCTCCGTTATTTTTTTTAAAATAAAATATGGTATGTCGATGTTTGATACACATATGCAGTGGTAACCCAAAAATGACAGCAATGTTCGTAGTTTTATCATAGGGCGATGTTTTAAACTCTTTTATTAAAAAAAACATTTTTTCACTGCATTGTAAAAGTAGTTTTTTAAGTATTTTTTTTAACGGTTACCTTAATTTTTCATAAAACCATAACCAATTGAAAAAAAAAAATATATTGAACACTTTTTGTGATTTTGTGATTTTTAATTAGATAGTTTTTTGGTTTCTATTATTTTTCAAAGTAATATTTTTGCGATTTTGATCCACCCTATATATCCTACAGCGATTACCTTTATGCATTTTAGATAAAGAAATTTTTTTATGAAGAACAACTTTTTTGAAATATTAAAAGTAAAATTCCAGGTATAGTTAAGACTAACGTGTACACACTGTAAATTTATTCTACAGGGAGTTTCCTAATTGCGGTAAAAGAAAAAAACGCGTATTTTCGAGCTAGTTATATAAAAAAAATGGTTGTATAATTATAGGCCCGGAAATGCATTGTTTGTATGATACTTTGTTAAACTTTGGTAGTGTTATTTATAGCCGTAAGGGGCTTATGTAGCCTTAATTTAATTACTATCCGATAAAAACGAAGATATTAATGTAAATGCAGATTGACAAACCCTATGTACTTTAAAATAGATACCATGATGTTGGTTTAATATTGGGTTTTAAATAGTGGGTCATAATAAGGGCATAAAAGAATTTAAACTATATAAATTAAAATATGGAGAAAGTGTGAAAAACAAAAAGTATATTTAAAATGTATATTTAAGATATTTTATTTATTAAATTTTATTAGTTGATTATAATGTTGTGTCAACAGAGCGGAGTCGTTAATCGTAATTTGTGATGCTAATTGTTTAATATAGGTATTTAAAATACTAAAATTTATTTGCAATATCTTACTTTTACATTTTAAGGGGTTTTCCTTCGTGTTTTCAATATCTAAAAAAGAAAAACCAAATAAACATAAGTATTGTTCTATAAGCACATAAAATTTAAGGTTTATTAACCCTTTTAATTATGAGATTGAAGAAAAAAAATCTAAATTAGTACTGTAATGATGAAAAAATAAAATTAAAATAGGTATGGAGAGAGTGGGAAAAACTAAAAAAAAGTTATTATTATTAATATGCACTAAAATATGTTTTAAATGTATATTTTAAAATATTTTATTTATTAAAAATATTTTTTATTATTTGATTAAAATGTTGTGTCAACAGAGCTGAGTCGTTAATCGTAATTTGTAATGCTAATTGTTTATTATATTTAAAATATTAGAATTTATATGCAATTACTTACTTTTTACATTTTGAGAGATTTCCTCCATGTTTTCAATATCTAGAAAAAAAACAAAATAAATATAAGTATAAATCTATCAGCACATAAAATTTAAGGTTTATTAACCCTTTTAATTATGAGATTAAAGAAAAAATATATATAAATTAGTATTGTAATGACGAGAAAAAAAAATAGAGATAGTGTGAAAAACTAAAGAAAGGGTTATTATTATTAATATGCACAAAATTATCTTGTTTTTTCCACGACCGTAACATGAAGTTAAAGTACTCCATTCTAGTACACTACATAAAGTGTTAAAAAGTAACTTTTTAACACTTCAAGGCTTTTTCACACTTTAAATTAGTGTTTTGTTTCAATGCCTACTACAATAAACTTAAATATCAATTTCTGTAATGTAACAGTACACGCGACATTAACTGAAGCAAACGGAGAAGTTACCTTTGATTTCGTCATTATTTTTTTAAGTTCATGTGTCGCTAGTTTTAAAATTGGACAATTTGCAAATAAATTTAATAAAAATTATTAGTAATAATGAATTTGAATTACTAAGAAATTGAAAATGAATTTATACTGTTTTAGTATTATTTCTACAAGAAGTAAGTACATAATTTTTTTAAATTAAATAGTAAATGCATAGTTATGAAGAGGATTATTGTCTCTTAAATAAGGAGGCTACGATTTTTTGTTGCAATATAATGACTGTGCTGCAAAAATTAAAATTAATAAGTTTAGATAAATAAAACTTGTATAAAATGATATTTTGAAAAATTTTAATATGGCCGTGGAAAAAATATAGTATGTAAGACATGCATAAAGTGACTTTTTTTACTTATGGGATTGCCGCACTCGCCTATCACAATCACTTACTTTCTACATTTTGAGGGTTTTATTTTATGTTTTTAATATCTAGAAAGGAAAAACAAAATTAATATAAGTATAGTTCTTTCAGCACATAAAATTTAAGGTTTATTAACCCTTTTAATTATGAGATTGAAGAAAAAAATATCTAAATTAGTATTGTAATGATGAGGAAAAAAATAAATTTGGAGGAACTCTAAAAAACTAAAGAAAAAGAGTTATGATTATTATGCGTAAAAATATTTTTTCTACTAGCGTGTGGAAAGAAGCTCTTTGCTTTTTTGGTGCCGGTGTCCATATTATAAAAGATCAAAGTCATTAAAAGTCATCGATAATTAAAAGTGTCTTTAGTACATTCTGATCAGTATCGTCGATTTTGAATAAAAAACGTTTTCCATGAAGTCTTCTGACGAGGAATTACCTGAATCCATTCTAAAAGCAGCCGAAATAGCAAATTTAGATTTGTTGCCGTCCAAGTCGAAGCACAGGTACGAGAAAGAATATACAACATTTACAAGCTGGTGTGGCGAGAAAAAAATCAAAAGTATGAAAGAAGGCATATTTCGCGGAACTTGCTAAAACATATAAGCCCAATACCTTATGGTCAAGGTATTCCATGTTAAAAAGTGTCGCTGGTGCGTGTCGCCGAGGAGAATTGATGAAACTTAGCATTGATGATATTGACGATAAGGGGAATCTTTTTATTGCAAATATTCCAAACTCCAAAAACCATCGAGCCGAAGTTTTGTCATTTCCGAGGAAATTGAAAATGGAAAATATCTAGCTTTGTATAGAAATTATTTCAGTTTACGAAAGCCTGAAACATCACGCAGAAGTTTTTTTGTTAATTACCAAAAAATGGCTTGTACTGTCCAGTGCATGGAAATAAATTCTTTTGGCAAGATGCCCTCTGAAATAGCTGCCTATTTACGTCTTTCAAACCCAGAACTTTACACGGGACATAGCTTTCGCCGTTCCTCAGCTACAATATTAGCTAATTCTGGTGAAGGCATAATGAATCTTAAAAGACTTGGCGGTTGGAAGTCATCATCTGTTGCAGAAGAATACCTAGAAAGCTTTACAAGTTTCAAGACGGACTTATCAAACAAAATATTATCCCAAAATTCACCTACCTTGGAAAACAGCAAAATGTACTCAAGGCCCATTGTACCGTCTTCTCTCAAGCAACAATGTGTCTCTGTTACCTGTACGACAACCGGTACAATTGCACCTCAACGGCAATCTCCAACTCCGCAACTTACCCACAACAACTTACCTCTGCGAATCATTTACAAAATGCTACCAACTGTTCTTTTACGATTAATGGTTGTTTACTTTGGATTTTTCCACACACTCGTAGAAAAACTAGCGTTCTTAACACGTGCCGAAAGTGCCTTTTTCGCACTTGACTGCTTGACCGAACTCCGCTACGCGTGCGGAAAAATTGCACTTTCAGCACTAGTTAGGAAATAAACTATTGATAATGTGTTAAATTGGTGTTATATGAAAAAATGCATAAAGAAAGGGAAATATGGTAAAAATAAGCTAGTTTGATATTTATGCTTGACAAAAAATTCTTCAGTTTTGTGATCAGCGCCTTAAAAAAGTGGTGGTAATTTAGATTTTACTCAAATTTAATGTATTGAGGTTTATTAAGGCGCTGATAAAAATTTTTGTTTTCAGGATATCACTCATCAACCTGTTAAACTTATATTTACTATATTTCCTCTTATTTGCACACAATTCCTAATCTATAGGTAAAGTAGTATACAGTGTGTCCAAAATTGGTAGGGAATGTATTGGGATATCGGAAACTATAAGAGATAAAAAGATGGTTAAAGGGGGAAAGTTGTGCGCCATTCAATGGTTAATCCAATGCCGTTTTGATGACGGCTGTATCTTGTTTGGTTTTTAAATTATTTTGAAAAAATGAAAATAAGCATTTTAGAAAAAGTGCTGTAGTTCTTTTATTTCAAATAATTTTTGGAATCTTTAAAAACATTATTAAGGCAAGTTTTTAAAAGCAATGGATTTCTGTATTCAGATTTTAATTTCGACGTTTCGGTTTTGAGATACCATCATCAACTTTCGTTTTTCTTCAAGCCGCCGTTTTGTTTTTTTGCACATTTTTAAAGAACTTTTTTTTCTTTTTTATGATGTATAATACTGAAGATATGTTCTGTAGTTTGGCGGATTCATTTAATGGATGGTACTTCTTTGGGTACACGCCAAAATTAAATTAAAAGTACTAAAAAACCAAAAAATTTAAACAAGTAAAAGATAATTAAAAATCGACGTTTCGGTGGCAAATCTGCCACCGTTGTCAAGACAAACAACAATAAAATAATAAAAATGAAAACTTACTATTATTCAGGCTTTAAAATTCAAATTTTTATGTTTTTCTCGGATATTCTGAAAATTTTGACATTAACATTTTAATGTCAAAATTTTCAGAATATCCGAGAAAAACATAAAAAATTTGAATTTTAAAGCCTGAATAATAGTAAGTTTTCATTTTTATTATTTTATTGTTGTTTGTCTTGACAACGGTGGCAGATTTGCCACCGAAACGTCGATTTTTAATTATCTTTTACTTGTTTAAATTTTTTGGTTTTTAGTACTTTTAATTTAACTTTGGCGTACCCAAAGAAGTACCATCCATTATGTATAATACTGTTACAGACTTTCAAAAATGTGTTTAGGTTATAGAATTTTAGAGAGTTAGGATCATTTAATTTAGTTTGTTAATTTATTTAAATAATTTACCTTAATTTTTCCAAGTTCTTTCATCACTTTCGAAGGTTTCCGAAAACGCCCGAATTATCTATTAATAACTTTTATGCCATCATGTACTATGGAATTTTCACGATATTTCTCGAATATTCTAGATCATTCTTTACTCTTCCACCATACTATAAAAGGGCGACGGGAAACCTCGGATCAGTCAGTATAAATTCAACTTTTGTGTTGTAAACTTCGAGACATTGACAAGAGTAGATTTTGTCGTTGTTGTAACCATAGTTACGTTCCATTGTTAATAAAGGTATAAAAACGAAGACACGTGTTTTTATACGAGGTGATACGGAACATTTGGTGTCAGAAGCGGAACGGAATTACCCAAGGAAGACGAAGTAGTCAAGAAGAAAATTTGAATGCCATTTGAGACCAGACAACAAACAGCCGTTATGGAGGAAATTAGTGCTCTAATTAAGCTAATGATGGAAAAACAAGAAGATTTAAAAGAAGATCTAAAAGTAATGAAGACGAGCCAAGAATCCCTGAAAGAAGACTTAAAATTAATGAATACGAGCCAAAAATCCCTGAAAGAAGACCTAAAGAAAGAAATGCAAACAAGCCAAGAAGACATTAAAAATGAAATGAAGACCAATTTAGAAGAAATGAAGAAAAGTCAAGAAGAAATGAAGACAAATCAAAAAGAAATGAAGCGGGAAATCAAAATCAGTCAAGCAGAAACCCGACAACAAATCGAGAAAATTCAAAATGACATAAAAAAAGGACAAGAACAAATGAAGCAAGAGATAAAAGAGAAGATAGTGAAGATTCGAGAACACCTGAGGGGAGAATTTCATCAATGCCAAGATGAGATGAGAAAGGAAATGTTGCTTGAATTAAAACTTACAAAGGAAGATGTCAAAGAAGATATAGAAGAAATACAACAGACTGTGCAGTTAGTTCAAGGTCAAATGCAACAAGAAGTGCAGCAATTACACCGGCAAATTCAAAATATAGCCAGTACAGGTGTCGTTTCAGGATGTGGTACTCCAGCAACTGTTATGAAACCACCAACGTTTGACGGAAAGGTACCCTGGGTTACGTACCTTAGACAATTTGAAGCTGCTGCGAACGGCAATAATTGGAGTTTACCAGAAAAGGCACGCGCACTAGTGCTTGCTCTACGAGGTGAGGCCATGGAGGTATTAAGAAATATTCCTGAAGAGAAACAAGGCGACTATCAATCAATTGTAATGTTCCTAGAAATGAGATATGGCGAGACACATTTGCAGGAAGTTTATAAGGCGCAGCTGCAGGGACGAAGACAAAAATATAACGAAAGCCTTCAGAAATACGAAGCTGACATCGTACGTTTGATTAATCTGACATATCCAACATACCCAGAAGAAATAAAACAAGAACTAGCCGTGGGTAGTTTCATTGAAGGTCTACGCGATACAGACATGAATCAGGCTTTAAGAATGGCCAGATTGAAGAAAATATCAGAAGCTCTTGCCTACGCGCTTCAGTTCGAAACAGCCAAACAAACGTCTAGGAGTCAGACAAGAATAAGAAGAATAAACTTTGTACCAGAAGAAGACAATTCAAATAAAGATTTTGCAAGAGTAATGAAGGAGTTACAAGAAATTTTCCTTAAGAAACAAACAGAAGAAGACAACAGTATGACATTTAGAAGAAGAAATACTATCCGCTGTTGGAAGTGTGGTAAAGAGGGGCATCTACAGAGAAATTGTACCAGATTCAATGGGCGAAAGCTGGCTAGGTGCTACCAAGCCCCACCAACAACAACTATTAGAGTATCCCGGCTGCAGAACAATGGCTCCAGCTTGGTAGTACCTGGAAATGTGTGCGGTCGGGACTGCGAAATGGTACTAGACACTGGTTCCACACATACCATCGTGAAGCCGAACATCGTAGCTCATTGTAAAATATTCCGCCCTGAGAAGAATTACATCTTGGAAACTGCGAACGGAGAAGTTATACCAATTCAAGGCATACATGAAGCCAGAATAAGCCTGGGAACAACATCCTTTATACACGTCGTGTTTGTTGCTGACATCATGGACGAAGTTATTCTTGGCCTAGACATTATGGAAAATCAGAAGTTTGTACTAGACCTTCCACAACGGGTACTACGAACCAATAATGAAGAGATCATAATGAGACTTCCACGAAGGAGTGAAACAATAATTCGAAAAGTTGTCCTTACAGAAGATGTCCTATTACCGCCAAATTCAGAAAGCATTATACAAGCAAAGTTTGAAGACTTAGAAGAAGGTGAAATTGTTTTAGTCGAACCAGTTGAAAATAGTCCGTTATACGTTAAAGGAATTTTACCGGCCAGAACTCTGACGCAAGGCAAAAGAGACATGGTATTTGTCCGAATGATGAACCTAAAGGATTACCCTCAACAAGTCAAACAAGGTGACATAGTTGGTACCTGTCAACCTGCTAACATGATAGTTACCTCCACCTTAACTGCACCTGCAGGAATCCCCACAAGTAAATTACCTGATGCTCTGCAAGACCTGGTGATTTCATCAAAATCCTTGTTAGATCCAGTCCAGGTATCTATGTTAGAAGCACTTTTAAAAGAAATCAAGATGTTTTCTCCGTATCTGAAAATGATTTGGGAAAAACCAGCGTAGTTCAACATCGGATAAACACCGGAGACGCCTCGCCAATCAAACAACCACCAAGGCGAATTCCTTTAGCCAAGAGAGACGAAGTCGAAAAGTTATTAGGAGACATGCAAAAACAAGGCATTATACAGCCATCTCAGAGTCCATGGTCATCTCCAGTAATCCTAGTCAAGAAGAAAGATGGTTCCACCAGATTTTGTGTTGACTTCAGAAGACTGAATGATGTCACGAACAAAGACAGTTTTCCACTACCAAGAATAGACGATACCCTAGATACACTCACCGGATCAAAATGGTTTTCGACATTAGATCTAAAAAGTGTCTATTGGCAAGTGGAACTTCATCCGGAAGACAAGGAAAAATCTGCTTTTTCAACTGGAAACGGACTGTGGCAGTTTAATGTTATGCCATTTGGTTTATGCAATGCCCCCGCTACGTTTGAACGTTTGATGGAGTTGACATTACGGGGACTAACTTGGAAAACCTGCTTAGTATATCTAGATGACATAATAATTCTTGGAAAAACATTTGACGACCACTTGAAAAATGTTGAAGAGATTTTTCAGAAGCTTAGATCCGCCCAGCTGAAGCTTAGTCCAAAGAAATGTCACCTTTTCCGGAAAGAAGTAAAGTACCTAGGGCATATAATTACCGAAGAAGGAGTAAAAACTGATCCAGAGAAGACTGAAGCTATCCAGAACTGGCCTGTACCAAAGAACAAGCATGAAATTAGAAGTTTTCTGGGATTGTGTACCTATTACAGACGGTTCATACATGGGTTTGCCGATATTGCAAGACCATTACATCGTCTTACGGAAAACAACAACAGCTACGAATGGACTGAAGATTGCCAAGCAGCTTTTGTACACCTAAAGAAAGCCCTGTGCAATCCCCGGTGTTGTCATATCCACAACCAAATCAAACATTTATTGTGGACACTGATGCGAGCAACACTGCTATTGGTGGAATTTTGTCACAGATGCAAGATGGCCAAGAAAAAGTAATAGCCTATTTTAGCAAAGTCCTTTCCAAACCTGAACGAAATTATTGTGTCACCAGAAAAGAACTTTTGGCTATTGTTAAATCCGTAGTGCATTTTCATAAATACCTGTATGGCCAGAAATTCCACCTAAGAACGGACCATGCATCACTTAAATGGTTGCTTCAGTTCAAAAACCCTGAAGGTCAGATAGCACGATGGCTACAACGCATTCAAGAATATGATTTCAAAATTGAACATCGAAGGGGACTGAACCATAAGAATGCTGACGCTTTATCAAGACGACCTTGCCCGGATGATTGTAAACACTGCAGCAGACGAGAAGAACATGAAGATCCTGATGAATTTCACTGCCGAAGAACACGTCTCCAGTGCTCTCAAGAATGGGATCCTAAGATCTTGGCCAAAGAACAACTAGAAGATCCCGATCTTGGAGACATTATCAAACTTAAGACAGAAAATTTGGAAAGACCGCCATATCAGAAAATAGCCTTCAAGTCTCCAAGACATAAGGGGTACTGGGCCATATGGGACTCTTTGATTATTAAAGATGGCCTATTACAAAGGGTCTGGGAAAGTTCTGACGGCAAAACCCATAAACATCAGATAATCCTACCAACCAAAAGGATCCCTGAAGCATTGCAAGCCTTGCACAATGGTGTAGGAGGTGGCCATTTCGGAGTTATGAAGACTCTTGAAAAGGTTCGAGAAAGGTTCTACTGTCTGGGAAGCCGTGCAGACGTAAAAGACTGGTGCAGAAGGTGTAGACTGCGCTTCCAGCAAGGGGCCCAAAACACGAAGCCATGGCAAGATGAAGCAATACAATGTAGGGGCACCTTTTGAAAGAATTGCCATAGACATAGCAGGGCCATTTCCAGTTAGTAAATCAGGGAATCGCTATATCTTGGTAGCGATGGATTACTTCAGTAAATGGCCAGAAGTCTACCCAATCCCAAATCAAGAAGCTATAACTGTTGCCGATGTATTATTTCAACAATGGATTTGTCGCTATGGAGTTCCTAGAGAAATACATTCCGATCAAGGCAGAAACTTTGAGTCCGATCTTTTCAAGAACCTTTGTAATCTCCTGGGAATCCATAAAACAAGAACAACACCTCTTCATCCCCAGTCCGATGGCATGGTAGAGCGGTTTAACAGAACACTTGATAACTACCTGAAAATTAAAGTAAATGACCAACAAAGTGACTGGGATAACTGTATACAGCCGTTTTTATTAGCATACCGCTCCGCAATTCACGAAACTACTGGCGAAACACCTGCTAAAATCATTTTCGGAACGGAAATATGTCTTCCAGTTGACTTGCTTACAGGACGACCTTCCACCAATGAAGAACCAGCAGAAGACTATGTAAGTCAACTAAGTAAACAGTTACAGAGGATACATGAAGAGGTGCGTACCAAGTTACAAAAAGGAAGTGACCGTATGAAATCCCGCTATGACTTGAAAGCTAACCATCAGGGATTTGTCGTCGGTGAAAAAGTTTGGTTATACAATCCAAGAAGAACCAAGGGGCGTTCACCGAAACTACAGAAGTCATGGGAGGGACCATATAAAGTGGTGACACGGCTTATTGATCTGGTGTACCGTATACAGAAGAGTCCACAGGCAAAGATGAAAGTAGTACATCTAGAAAGGCTAAGCCGTTATCAAGACAGTGAAGATACTTGATCGGGACGATCAAAACTTGGAAGGGGGCAATGTTACAGACTTTCAAAAATGTGTTTAGGTTATAGAATTTTAGAGAGTTAGGATCATTTAATTTAGTTTGTTAATTTATTTAAATAATTTACCTTAATTTTTCCAAGTTCTTTCATCACTTTCGAAGGTTTCCGAAAACGCCCGAATTATCTATTAATAACTTTTATGCCATCATGTACTATGGAATTTTCACGATATTTCTCGAATATTCTAGATCATTCTTTACTCTTCCACCATACTATAAAAGGGCGACGGGAAACCTCGGATCAGTCAGTATAAATTCAACTTTTGTGTTGTAAACTTCGAGACATTGACAAGAGTAGATTTTGTCGTTGTTGTAACCATAGTTACGTTCCATTGTTAATAAAGGTATAAAAACGAAGACACGTGTTTTTATACGAGGTGATACGGAACAATACTTTATGGGTATTTTTAATTTTTATATCAAAAATCGTCAAAATTAATTTTTGTCCCATGACTGCGGAAGCCATTAGCTCTAGAAACAATTGCCATTTGATTTCCAATAAGGACCTATAGTGGGAAAGATAATGCAAGTTTATTTCTAACTTTTATAAACTCATGTACTTAAACAAAGCTGGACATTTACCTTGTGTGCATCGGCACATTAAAATATGTGTTAATTATATCAAGCTGTAAACTTTTTATCAGAAATGTGTGTATATGCTGAAAAACATTTTTTTAATTTTATTTTCCATAGCATAACATACAAAACCTTTGATGGCAGCTCATATATGTATTATAAAAATCAGGGTATCTTACAATCTGCAAAATATTTATATAATGTTGGTTTGTATTACAATGCATATTATTTTTTAAAACTAATATTTACTTTGGCTTTGTTTAAACTTCCATATGCAATTAAATTTTTACCTATTAGGAATAAGTGGAGAAAACGTATATTTTTAGAGACTAGTATGTAAGTATAATTTAGTTTTATAATTGTGTTCGTGACAATTTGGAGACTATGAATTAGGTTCTTGTATGTTATGGATAATACAATTAAAAAGTTTTTGAGCACATAAACCTATTTCTGGTAGAAAGGTAACAGCTTGATATAATTACTCGTAACACATATTTTAATGCGCCGATGCACACAAGGTAAATATCCATCTTTGTTTGGGTACATAGGTAAGTTAATAAAAGCTAGAAATAAACTTGCATTACCTTTCCCAATATAGGTCCTTATAGGAAATTGAATGGCAATTGTTACTAGAGCTAATGGCTTGCGCAGTCATGGCCAACTGGGACAAAAAATTAATTTTGATGATTTTTGATATAAAAATTAAAAATACCCAGTGTTGTACATCATTTTAAAGGAGAAAAAAACTTTCCATAAAAATGTGCAAGAAGACAAAATGGCGGCCATAAGAAAAACGAAAGTTGATGATGGTATCTCAAAACCGAAACGTCGAAATTAAAATCTGAATACAGAAATGCATTGCTCTAAAAAAGTACCAATGTTTTTACAGATTCCAAAAATTATTTGAAATAAAAAAACTACAGTACTTTTTCTAAAATGCACATTTTCAGTTTTCTCAAATTAACTTAAAAACCAAACAAGATACAGCCGTTATCAAAACGGCATTAGATTAATCATTAAGTGGTCCACAACTTTCCCCATTTAACCATCTTTCTATCTCTTATAGACCATTCACAACCGTAATTTGCTACGATTAAAAGTGAAGCAATGTAATTTAAGTCAAAAAGGTAGTAAAATACGTAGAAAATCGGGTTTTAAAAGAAGAAATTGAGAAATATACCCATAGAAAATGTGTGTAACGATGTGTAAATCGCTATTAAACACGCTACAAGTCGCATTTTCCAAGTTAGCGACTTGAAATTTTCGGTACGTATGCGCTTCAATAGCCTTCCAAAACTGATTAAAATTGGGTACCGTAGGTGGTACCGTTCGAGTACCATTACCATTTTTCTGCAAAAAACACGGAATAAAATATGTCTATCCTGTAGGCAATATCTAGGAGAATAATTATCTAGATGGTCAGTAGATATGCTAACGCACCATGAGCATCAGAAGGGTAGTTTTTACTATGTATTTTCATATAGGAGAAATTTCAGGTCCGATCTGCATTTTTATGACCATCCCAACCCCTAACGCAAAATTAGAATTTTTATGCCCTAAGTCACAACGTGCTAGATAGGGGTAGTAACCATCGATGACGTCATCACCTATAAATTAAAAAAGTCCGCGGAACTGGGAGTCGAACCCATGACACCCGGCCACATGCGTGAGAATCCAACGCCATATACCACTAGGCCATTGGAGATTTGATAATTTAAACGCCAAACGAGGTATAATTGGGACCAGACGTCATCACCTATAAATTAAAAAAGTCTCGCCGACGCTGGGAGTCGAACCTATGACACCAGGCCACCTGCGTGAGAATCCAACGCCATATACCACTAGGCTATTGGAAGATATAAAAATTAAATGGCAAACGGGGATCTAATGAATCTTTATATAGTTTTTAACGTATATTTCGGTTTCTACTAGATCGATTTTAGTTGTTCTTTTTGCTAATAATTTAATTTTTATAAATCTACAAATATTAATACTAAAATTTTTAATAATAATTATGTTATTTGAGTGTAAATAGGGCCTTAACAGTTTTTTAACGTATATCTTGGCTTCTAGTGGTTTGATTTTAGTCATTCTTTTTTAAACAATTATTTTTAATAAATATAACACTAATTTTTTAAATAAATATGTTATTTGAGAGTAAATAGGGCCTTAACAGTTTTTAACGTATATTTTGGTTTCTAGTAGACCGATTTTAGTTGTTCTTTTTGCTAATAATTTAGTTTTTATAAATCTACAAATATTAGTACTAAAATTTTTAATAATTATGTTATTTGAGTGTAAATAGGACCTTAACAGTTTTTAACGTATATTTTGGTTTCTAGTAGACCGATTTTAGTTGTTCTTTTTGCTAATAATTTAATTTTTATAAATCTACAAATATTAATACTAAAATTTTTAATAATTATGTTATTTGAGTGTAAATAGGGCCTTAACAGTTTTTAACGTATATCTTGACTTCTAGTGGTTTGATTTTAGTCATTCTTTTTTTAAACAATTTATTTTTAATAAATATATTAACCTAATTTTTAAATAAATATGTTATTTGAGAGTAAATAGGGCCTTAACAGTTTTTGACGTATATCTTAGCTTCTAGTGGTTTGATTTTAGTCATTCTTTTTTTAAACAATTATTTTTAATAAATATATGGTAACACTAATTTTTTAAATAAATATGTTATTTGAGAGTAAATAGGGCCTAAATAGATAACCTCAAAGTACACAGCCGTTGTTATGATTGACAGACAAGTTATTAAAAAAATCAACAAATTCGAGGAAACATATTTCAATATAATTTGTAAGAGTATCAGCCCTAATTTTTAAATAATTAGCCGAGCGCTAAAAGAAGAGTATACGAATGGCAGAATTAAAAAATAAATATTTTGATTTCAGTACATACGATATTTACGATTTTTGTTTAAAAGCGAGATTAGGGCCTAAGAAACATATTTAAATATAATTTGTAAGGGTATCAACCCTTATTTCGAAAATATTAGCCAAGCGCTAAATTTACGTGAGTCAAATTTAAAAATTAAATATTTCGGTCTAGGGTAAGAACGCGAGGCGGGTTCATCTGTCATTCGAAAAATCTGACGTCATATTTAGGAATCTTGCGCAACGCATTATTTAGGGCGTGGTCGCCTGTCATCTGTCAAATATCACGTGACTTAGAAAATGACTGTTCGAAAAGAAGAAGAATCACAACATAACCCTACTTTTAAAGAAGAGGGGCGCTAGCAACATTTGGCGTTAGTTGCCTTTGGCATAAGCAACTTCCAACGCTTAGGGCTCCGGGACCTACGCCCCCCGCCTAAGTCCTGGGGCCCCACTCGTATACGGTGCCGTATTTTAGAAAAACGGTGCCGTATTTTAAAAAACGGTGCCGTATTTTAGAAAAACGGTGCCGTATTTTATAAAACGGTACCGTATTTTAGGAAAACGGTGCCGTATTTAAGAAAACGGTACCGTATTTTAGAAAAACAGTGCCGTATTTAAAAAACGGCACCGTATTTTAGAAAAATCGCGTTCATCTTCCGAATAACACAAATTATAAGGTCAAATATTGTAGCAAAAATTATATATTAAATATTTAAAGGGTTATCTTAAAACATAAACAGCTACATATGAAACATAAAGATACATATTGTACTTAATAAAAAATATATACAGAGTACATACGTAACATGTTCATCGAGTGTAATTACTATTTACCAAAAATTTTAAGATTATAGTGATTACAAAGCGACATTGTAACAAACTTAGTCTTAAACAAAAAGTATTTTCTAATGATTGGACACTTTTCTTCTACGGAAACCAGGAACTTAAAGCAACATATACGGAGGAAGATCTTCATACTCTATACCTCTAAAAGATAGATAATTCTTTAGTTTCTTAAACTCAGGATGAACACCAATCTTAAGAGGTTTTTTTCTACGTTTTACATCTTTAATCGTCACTGCTAGATAAATAGCAAACATCAATTGTAGTTCGTGAAATAACTCACAGGCTAGGGGTTGTTTTATATCTATTGATTTGTGAAGTGGAAAACACCTTGTTCTTCGAGCTTCTGATGAAAAATATTTTGATAACATCTGCTTCACCCATGGCATACCATAATGTGCCTTTTGATAAGGTACAGGTAAATAGCAGAAGAAAACTGGCAATTCTCTTTATTCGATATTTCAGTTTTAATCTCATAATCCCAGTTCCATGAAAAATTTTTATTAAACAAAGAGATATAGGAGTGAAGGACTTCATAGGGAACTTTAGAATTCTTATATAATTTTTGAAAGTCTTCAGAGACGATACTCATCTTGGCAAAGCTACTGCACAACTAACGAAACCAACAAAGTTTAGAACCTTTTAAGGATTTTAAGCCGTTGAAAAGAGCTGATCAGCTAATAACATAAATTTTATTTAAAAAACGCAGGTTTTTAAATAAAATCACTCTTTTATACCGTCTTTTAAATAATTATACTGTAATAAACTGTTTATTAATAAAATAACAGCGATATAATTTAAAAGACAGCAAAATTACTGCTTTTTAAATAAGAACACTGTTATTTACCGTCTTTTAAATTATATCGCTGTTATTTCCTTAATAAACAGTTTATTACAGTATAATTATTCAAAAGACAGCAAAATTACTGCTTTTTAAATAAGAACACTGTTATTTGCCGTCTTTTAAATAATTTCGCTGTTATTTCCTTAATAAACAGTTTATTACAGTATAATTATTCAAAAGACAGCAAAATTACTGCTTTTTAAATAAGAACACTGTTATTTACCGTCTTTTAAATTATATCGCTGTTATTTCCTTAATAAACAGTTTATTACAGTATTATTATTCAAAAGACAGCAAAATTACTGCTTTTTAAATAAGAACACTGTTATTTGCCGTCTTTTAAATTATATCGCTGTTATTTCATTAATAAACAGTTTATTAATAAAATAACAGCGATATAATTTAAAAGACAGCAAAATTACTGCTTTTTAAATAAGAACACTGTTATTTACCGTCTTTTAAATTATATCGCTGTTATTTGTTAATAAACAGTTATTACAGTATAATTATTCAAAAGACAGCAAAATTACTGCTTTTTAAATAAGAACACTGTTATTTGCCGTCTTTTAAATAATTTCGCTGTTATTTCCTTAATAAACAGTTTATTACAGTATAATTATTTAAAAGACAGCAAAATTACTGCTTTTTAAATAAGAACACTGTTATTTGCCGTCTTTTAAATAACTATACTGTAATACGAGTGGGGCCCCAGGGCTTAGGCGGGGGGCGTAGGTCCCGGAGCCCTAAGCGTTGGAAGTTGCTTATGCCAAAGGCAACTAACGCCAAATGTTGCTAGCGCCCCTCTTCTTTAAAAGTAGGGTTATGTTGTGATTCTTCTTCTTTTCGAACAGTCATTTTCTAAGTCACGTGATATTTGACAGATGACAGGCGACCACGCCCTAAATAATGCGTTGCGCAAGATTCCTAAATATGACGTCAGATTTTTCGAATGACAGATGAACCCGCCTCGCGTTCTTACCCTAGACCGAAATATTTAATTTTTAAATTTGACTCAAGTAAATTTAGCGCTTGGCTAATATTTTCGAAATAAGGGTTGATACCCTTACAAATTATATTTAAATATGTTTCTTAGGTCCTAATCTCGCTTTTAAACAAAAATCGTAAATATCGTATGTACTGAAATCAAAATATTTATTTTTTAATTCTGCCATTCGTATACTCTTCTTTTAGCGCTCGGCTAATTATTTAAAAATTAGGGCTGATACTCTTACAAATTATATTGAAATATGTTTCCTCGAATTTGTTGATTTTTTTAATAACTTGTCTGTCAATCATAACAACGGCTGTGTAGAACTTTGAGGTTATCTATTTAGGCCCTATTTACTCTCAAATAACATATTTATTTAAAAATTAGTGTTACCATATATTTATTAAAAATAATTGTTTAAAAAAGAATGACTAAAATCAAACCACTAGAAGCTAAGATATACGTCAAAAACTGTTAAGGCCCTATTTACTCTCAAATAACATATTTATTTAAAAATTAGGTTAATATATTTATTAAAAATAAATTGTTTAAAAAAGAATGACTAAAATCAAACCACTAGAAGTCAAGATATACGTTAAAAACTGTTAAGGCCCTATTTACACTCAAATAACATAATTATTAAAAATTTTAGTATTAATATTTGTAGATTTATAAAAATTAAATTATTAGCAAAAAGAACAACTAAAATCGGTCTACTAGAAACCAAAATATACGTTAAAAACTGTTAAGGTCCTATTTACACTCAAATAACATAATTATTAAAAATTTTAGTACTAATATTTGTAGATTTATAAAAACTAAATTATTAGCAAAAAGAACAACTAAAATCGGTCTACTAGAAACCAAAATATACGTTAAAAACTGTTAAGGCCCTATTTACTCTCAAATAACATATTTATTTAAAAAATTAGTGTTATATTTATTAAAAATAATTGTTTAAAAAAGAATGACTAAAATCAAACCACTAGAAGCCAAGATATACGTTAAAAACTGTTAAGGCCCTATTTACACTCAAATAACATAATTATTATTAAAAATTTTAGTATTAATATTTGTAGATTTATAAAAATTAAATTATTAGCAAAAAGAACAACTAAAATCGATCTAGTAGAAACCGAAATATACGTTAAAAACTATATAAAGATTCATTAGATCCCCGTTTGCCATTTAATTTTCATATCTTCCAATAGCCTAGTGGTATATGGCGTTGGATTCTCACGCAGGTGGCCTGGTGTCATAGGTTCGACTCCCAGCGTCGGCGAGACTTTTTTAATTTATAGGTGATGACGTCTGGTCCCAATTATACCTCGTTTGGCGTTTAAATTATCAAATCTCCAATGGCCTAGTGGTATATGGCGTTGGATTCTCACGCATGTGGCCGGGTGTCATGGGTTCGACTCCCAGTTCCGCGGACTTTTTTAATTTATAGGTGATGACGTCATCGATGGTTACTACCCCTATCTAGCACGTTGTGACTTAGGGCATAAAAATTCTAATTTTGCGTTAGGGGTTGGGATGGTCATAAAAATGCAGATCGGACCTGAAATTTCTCCTATATGAAAATACATAGTAAAAACTACCCTTCTGATGCTCATGGTGCGTTAGCATATCTACTATGGTCTTCTGTTAGATTTCCTACTAGAAATGAAAATACTAAAAAATTGAAAATTTTGACTAAATTTTAGCCGTTTTTACCTTTTTTCTCAAATATTTAACGCTGTATCAAAAAATTGTCATTTCACCGTATTTACCGAAGCCTAAAGCAAAAAGAACTATTTATACAGAGTGTTTTATAAAGCCTGAGAGCTTTCGATATTTTTTTCGAAAAAACAAGACCTCTTTTACATAATTTTTTTATAACACAAAAACTTTTCAAGGTAAAATTCTAAAAAAATCTACTGCTGAGCTAAAGCATATTTAAAATTCAAGTCGATAGAGCAAATACTTTAGAGATACGAATTTTTGAAATTGACAAAAAGTTTTGACTTTAATTTAGTTTTAATTTGTCGCCTTATTTATTAAATTTAAAAAAATACACCATCCTTTAGATTGTTAAATTGCCTTTAAAAACATATTTACCGTTTTTTTTCTAAGACACCTAGATGTGGGTAAAAAACACATTAAAAAAATAACAACTTTTGCAAAAAATCGCGATTTTTCGACAGTATTTCATCAGTCATATTTGACTAGATAGCCGTGAAATCGATCTTTTGTTTACATAAGAGCATAATTAAGGAGGCCTAGAGTAAGCATAATTATTGTATACAAGGTTTGTTTGAAAATGTATGAACTGTCAGTTGATTTAAAACTTGCGTCGTTTTATCGTAATATCTAAAAAAATACGTTATACAGGTTGAAAGTAAGGATTGGATTGGAAAATTTGGATTTTTTTAGGAACCTATTGCACACTTTTAAACGAAACTATACCCAATTTCAATTAAAAAAATCGCTAACGGAAGCTGAAAGGGACGTTTATGGGGGTCGATCTATTTTTTATATTTTCGCGTATACTCTGCTTAGGCATTGAATATGTTTCGTATGGTTTTTACCTACGTATATTACATACACACGTGCAGTAAAAAAATGTATACAGAGGGTTTTAATATTAGGCATATTAGTTAAGGTATTTTATACAGGGTGGCCGCTGAGGTATCCGAGAAACTTTGGATATAATTTCAACAATGAAAATTAGAAAAAACTTTATATAAACATATGTCCTAAACGTCTTAGTTTTTGAACTACAGAATGTTAAAAATTAAAAAAATATATAATAACTTTAATAACAATTTAAATATTTTTAAAACATTTTAGAGACTCCTCCTAGGCACCAAGAGACATTTTTTGGCATGCAAGAATTTTTTTACCAGTGTCGTTAATGAGGGGTTGGGGTAAAATTTTTTAATATAAAAATGGTACGCTACTGCATTTTTCTAAAATAAAAATATTTTTTTAAATTCCCATTTAGTTTGACACAAATTTCATCTCTTGACCATTTTTTATTTGATGCACGGTTTTCGCGTTAATAAATAAAAACCATTTCTCGGCATGGTCAAATCCATTTCTAATTAAAGAATAAATAGCAAAGGTATTTTTTACTGTAGAGTTTGATATTTTCGATACGAAATGACCATATCAAGAAATGGTTTCTATTTATTTACGCAAAAACCGAGCATCTAATAAAAAAAATCAAGAGATCAAATTTGTTCCAAACCTAAAGGGTACTTTATAAATTATTTTTATGGAAATGGAGTGGACGACACTGGTAAAAATAATATTTTTTTTGTATGACAAAAAATGTCTTTTGGTGCATGGAAGACTTCTTCCAAAATTTTTAAAAATATCTAAATTGGTATAAAACTTAATATAAAAAGAAAAACAATATTTTATTTTAAATTTTAACACCCTGTAGTTCAAAAACTAATACGTTTAAGACATATGATTATATAAAGTTTTTTTCTAATGTTCATTGTTGAATTTATATCCGAAGTTTCTTAGATACATCGGTGGTCACCTTGTAAATTATAGTGTTATTAAAAAAATACATTATTTGGTAAAATTAGATACAGGATGTTTAAATATATTATATATATATATTTATAGGTAAATAGAGAAAACATAATATACATGATGTTTTAAATAATCCTGGCCAAATTAGCATAAATCAGTAATGATAAAAAATCCGTTATGTACAGGGTTTTTATGAAGTATGTCTTATAAAATAAAAAAAGGGAATTAGCGCTTTAAACACTGTTATGTACAGGGACAAATCATATTGATTTGAAGAAAAATCAGTAGCGTACTATTTTTTTTATTGAAAAAATTCAATACAAATCTCGGTTTGGGTTTGATTATCGGCCGAAGCAGTTTTTTTATTTTTTAAATAGTGTTACGGATCTAGGGATGGCAACGATATATAGATTATTTTCAAATATCGATATATCGGAAATCAAATATCGATAATTCTCATCGATATTTAACATCTCAATATATCAATATCGAATATTTGTGATATTTGTGGTAAATAATTATTTTTTCACTTAATTTTTTAAAACTGTTATACAGTAAAATAAAAAAAACTAAAGTATCAAGGTTATTTTTACTACCTATTAAAACTATGTAATATAAAATGATTTATCAATATTTTTTCTCTCTTAAATATCGATATATTGCTGTTCGATATATTGAATATTCGATATTTATCGATATCAATGTTTTTTAAACATCCCTAGTCGTCTAGTTATAAATATATATATATATATATATATATATATATATATATATATATATATATATATATATATATATATATATATATATATATATAAACTTGTTGCTGTAGATGTAGAAGCTAATCAAAACTAATAAGAACAAATTCACGGATATCCGCGGAGTGTGGTTATAGACACTTTGATTTTTTATTTCACTTTATTAAGGAATTAAAAAAAGAATTAACTAACCAGCAATGATTTTTTTTATTTTAAACGTTGTATATACCAAAAACTTTTATTTAGAATTTTCGAAAATGCCAAACTTGTAAATGTAAATTTGTATTGATGTAAGAAATTTTCAGTCTAAACAGACAATTTATTTTTCTTATTATAGTAACAAAATTTAGTACATTTAGGTACAATTCAATGCCTTAAATTAAATAATTGTAATTAGTTATGTCAGTTGTCCCTTGAGAACAATAGCTATAAATACTTTTAGTAATAATTATAACATAACCAAATAAACGTGTTGATAACATTACATTATCTGTAAAAATTAAAAATAATTATGAAAAATAAAAATGTGCATTGACGGCGATTTGAACCCAGTGTAAGTGATCGGTACGCATGTAAATAATCATGACGCCACGAGACCATAATATTATGCCAGAATATTATACTGTTATATAAAACAGAGGTAAATATAGGATGTGCTTGAGGAAAACCCGTTTAACCGGAGAAATAGAAGACAAAATAAGAAACAATTAGGTCAAGGTTTTTACTTGATTATATTTATTTATTATTATTGGAGGAGTTTGCATGCATTCGTATGGCTAGCGTGTCTAACACATTGTGGTGACCGTTTGACACATTTCACATGATGCATTACAAATAGAATACCTATTCTTTATCATATCTTATTGACGGTGTGATGGCCTGTGCCTTAAAGCGCTGGGTGGTTAGGCGCACAACCGGCGCAGACTTGGTTTGAATCCAGAACAGACCAAACAGAAAAAAAGTTTGGTAAGACATTTGATAAGCCCAACAAAAGACGATCAAGAAGTGTAAAATGTATCGAAGCTGAAGACTTGCAAAGACCAAGGCACCGGAAAACACTTTACAGTATCCTACGCAACCGCAGACTTGCGGACCCCAACCAGTTGAATGAATGACCTTTTCTGGTTGGGGGCCCAGTCTTGGGTTGTCGTCTAACCAGAACTAACCAGAACAGACCAAACAGAAAAAAGTTTGGTAAGACATTTAGTGATAAGCCCAACAAAAGACGATCAAAAAGTGTAAAATGTATCGAAGCTGAAGACTTGCAAAGACCAAGGCACCGGAAAACAGTTTACAGTATCCTACGCAACCGCAGACTTACGGACCGCAACCAGTTGAATGAATGACCTCTCCTGGTTGGGGGCCCAGTCTTGGGTTGTCGTGAAATGGACATTTGTGGTTCGGAACCCACGTTAAGCTGTAGGTCCCGTCTGGCTAACATTACCCAGACGTAATAACAAGGATGCACTAAGCCGTGCGGCGGCAGTGCGGGGTTATCCCAGCCCCTCTTAAATCTACCATCATATCTTATACATGACATATATGTCAAAATGCCTTTTTAGGTTATCAAAAATTTAGAGGCGATCGCCAAAAAATCGGAATATAACCCAATAAAAAAATCCCATATGTTGCGAACATTTTACCGGTCACTGTATTAAGCTGCGTCCACACTTGCAATAATTCGCTAAACATCCGTCCAAACAAACCAACCTATTTGCGCGCGCTTTGATGCAAAAACCGACAAGCTCTGAATCACTGCGGAATCATTCCCGAAGCCCTTGGAACGACGTGAATTCCGTCCACGTCCGCGCTATGTGGCGCGCTATTCGGCGCGGCGAATTGTTGCAAGTCTGGATGCAGCATTATATGAATATATGGATATATTTCGTTTTAACTTTAAGAGTGATGTTTCTTATTTCTATTAAAATATTAAATTTTATTTCTTGGTACTACAGTCTTTTAAATATTATATTTTAAATGTTATATGTTGTCTACTTCAAAAGTCTTTGAAATTAGCTCGGACACTGGAAATGTACCATAACTGATTAAAATTACCAATAAAGTTAAATGACTAATTTACACACTAACACCATTTGAGGCCATGCTTCTCTAAATTATTTTTGTTATAAGTTTAATAATCACAATTGTTTATAAAGGGAGAGTTGAATAATATTCGAATACTCGGTATTTTGAATCGTATTCAGAATACTTTGGGCTAGGATTTGAATACATCTGTGTGTTTGGTATTCGGTAGAATACTTTTTGGTCAGTATTTGGGATTTTGTATTCAGAACACCGTTTTTGAATAATAATATACGAACACGGGATGTGAAGTATTCGAATACCAAAACGGTGAATATCAGTATTCCGTGACTCAAAATTAAAAATAAAAATTAGACGAGGACCTTATTTCTTTTTCTATTCAAAATTTTAAGGGCTGACAACAAGGATGTACATTTTTTAAGGTAAGGGCGTTCCTTGTTTTCGTGCTTTTCAAATTTTTAAGTCTCAGTACTACTCGGTACCGAGTATTTGAATACTTTTCTTGGTTTTTTGACGGTATTCATATTCGAATACCGTATTTTAGTATTGGACCCAACTCTGATACAGGGTATCCGAAAAAGGTGATGTCGTAAATGAGAGAGGTGATAGTTAGCCAAAATAATGTTAGTACTTGATATAAAAAAATATCTCGTTCTTCTTTCGGGAGTTATTGACCCTCAAAGTAATAATAAAAAAATATTATTTGATTTACAACTTCCGTTGCTACAGTATTGATATTTGGGCAACTAAATACTCTTAAACTAACGCTTCTTTCCATAAATGGCTGTTCAGTAAGTCGGGATTATTATTTTATTTACCGTATTCATTTTTAACAGGTGTGACAAACTTCACATTTTGCTTTTTCTGTTTGATTTCCTAATCTTTTTTCTAAAAAAAAGTATACCTTATTTTAATGGATATCTTATAACGTTCTTTATAAAATCGAATAATAAAAACACATGTACAAACTAACCGTTGCATATGCAAAAAAACATTTATTTAATAAAATCATTTAAAAAATGTTAAATTATTAAAACAAGGTTTATATGTTATAAAAATAGAACAGAATTGTAAAAAAAAGTTGAAGAGAATGGAATTATATGTCAAAATTTAAAGTTAAAGCGTTAAGTTACAAAAAATGTCACTTTTTTACATACCGCATTATAAATTTAAAAATGGGCAAATTAAAAAAAAAAAACATTTTAATGTTTATTTATTTATTTATTTAATTCGCTACCTTAAGCCACGTATTTTAAAAAGTATTAATGCAAAACGTAAATAATTAGATAAAAATATAATAAATTTATTTTAAACTTTTATATCAAAATTCAATTCTTTACAACATTTGCTTATACAATTTTGTTCGATTTTTAAGAATACAGGTGTTTTACTCTTCGTCATTTTTCATTTCTTTAGTTACAACCTGCCCTGTATATTACCAATTGGCGTAACATTTTGTATTTATTAGTTTGGATCATGCGACCAGTTGTTCTTAAATACTGTTTTAAAATTCATACATTTTTGGTCCATTGTCCTCTTGTAACACCTATCCTGGGACACGCTGTATATAAGATAGGCTTTTTCCTTTTTCTCATTAATATGATAGCTATATGATTAATAAATTTAAATTTCAAGGCTCCTTTTCTTTGTAATTAACATAATTTTACTATATGAGTTTTTTATTACATATGAAATGCTAGAATGTATATTTCAACAAATACAATATTATAAAAAACAGTACAATATATAGATTGAAATAAATTATACGTTTTTTGTAAAAAAAAGATGAAGGAATCAAACGGTCATAGCAAAATTTAAAATTTGAAGCATACAGGAAATGGAAAAAAATCTAATCCGGTACCATTTCGACTTATTAAAAGCCGATTACCTATGGAAAAAAGCATTAGGCACCTATAAGGTCGTTAGTTGCCCAAATATCATTGGTATTGTGGCAACAGTTAAAACCTTATAATTGAAATAAGTTTTAGGGCATTCCATAGTGACTAGTAGGACATGTGACTCTAGAATTTCACTACTATTAGTCCCAAAGCTAGTAAACCCTTTGAGTAACGCTGGGCCTGTAAGGCTAGAAATGTGTATAGTGATGAGTCATAGCATGCTAGGTACGACTAAAATTACCTGGCAAGCATCAGCTCTGCACATCATCAGTATATTTTCGAAACTTAAAAAAACTTAGAGCTTTAAGCTTTTTTCTAGGATTTAGTTCAGGTTTGAAAAAAATGACAGGCGTTTTCAATGAGCACAAGTACCTGCCAGGCAAACTAAAAGGCGTGGCTGATTTGGATGGCCATATTTGCAAAACTAATAAAGTCAACTCAACTCAACTCAAAACATAGCTTTATTGTTTCTTAATAATTTTACATTTCATAATAATTACAATATATATTATGTGATTGCTTCATTTTTCCTTGTTCAGGATCTGAAACATAGAAAACCCGCCAGGCAGGCGGGGAGAAGTTGGTCGTTCCCTTTATGGTAATTATTAATGATGGATATTTACAAACACTGAACAATATATTGTGCCTCTAGGGCTTGTACTTAAAATATGCTTATTTAAGTTATATAAGTTCTTGTTTTTAAATTTGTTTTCGCAGGAAAACGTAATGAAAAACCTGCTTGAAATAAGCAAAACTAATAAAGTGGTGTTTTCTTAAAGCTCTTTTAAAGATCTTTCTTAACGATGATCCTGGTGTTAATATACAAGGTGATTTTTTTTTAATGAGGCAACTTGTATAATATATAACCATTAAAAAGATCTTAAAAAGAGTTTAAAGAAAATACCATATTAGGTACATCTAACTTTACTAGTTTTGGAAATATGGCCATCCAAATTAGCCACACCTTTCAGTTCGCCTGGCAGGTACTTGTGCTCATCGAAAACGCCTGTCTTTTTTTTTAAACCTTACTACAAATGAACTAAATCCTGGAAAAATTTCAAGCTTACAGCTCCAAGTTCTTTTTTTATATATTTTCTTTTACTTTTAAAAATATACAGTGTGATGATTTGCAGGGCTGATGCTTGCCAGGTGATGATTGTCGTACTTAGCATGCTATGACTCATCACTATACAAATTTCTACCCTTACAGGCATAACGTTACTCGAAGGGTTCACTAGCTATCTTACTATATAATAAAATGTATCTTATAATATAAAAGAATAGTTAGTTAATAACAGTCCTTTGTAAAAAAACTTCGATATCTTTCTACGTTTCTCAAAATTATCTCTTGAGTGATATGACCTGCGGGACATCCAAAAGTCTTTCTTTCTTACTGCGGCATACTTAAAGTCGTCTTTCAGTTCAGCCACTAAACTTTTAAGAAATATTTTCTTCCCAATATAAAATTTATTTTATACATTTTTGTTATTATAAAGACTTAGACTGAGTACCTACGTAGAAGCAATAAAAAAATAATAGTTGTGACTGGTGGGACAAGTACAAAATGTGTAAATAAACTTATTTATTAAGAGCACCTTTATATTATTTTAACCTTAGAAACATTATTATTTATGTATTTAACTATATATAATTTTAAATAAATAAGTATGTTGAGGATGATCTTCATAAAGTTTATCTCCACTTTCTATTCACTGTCGCTAAAGCTATAGACTCTAGAGTAATTTAACCTTTCTTCTTGTAATATTGAAACCTTTTTGTAATTAGACGATGCTGTAAGGAAATAAATGATGTTTTTTTCCTTCAGATTTAAAATGACGGTGTCTTTCTGATATCTTATAACACTAAGTACTCATAGCAGTCCTTACTATTTTATTCATCTATTATATTTTTTTAGAAATAACCATACAAAATATTTGTTGTGGTCCAATTCGTCGCTCATGATCACATATGATTGTTTTTCTTGACTTTGGTTAGCCCATGCACACTCCGTAAACAAAGTTACTTGAGCATGGCTCCAGTAAGCAGATTGTATTTTATGATTAAGAATAGCAAAATTTTCTGCAAAATCAATTTGTAATACTATATCTGTCTCTGTACTTTCTTTAATTTTTGTGTTAAAGTAATTTGATTGTTCATTTTTGTAAAGATATGATTTTTAAAATTGAGTGTTTTGCAAAAGATCTTTTATGGTTTCCGTAGAAGTTACAATTTGAAACCTGTTCTTAACAGATATCCACTGGTCACCTTCATTGTAGTGTCTAGATTAAGGGGAAGAATATCGAAAATTTTGTAACATTTTAAACATTCACCACAGTTTTTGTTTGATACATCACAGATTATTTCCTTTAAAAATTTTGTCGAGAAACCAGGAAATATTGGTGCTATTTTATTCAAAGCCTGTAAAAAATATAGTTTTCATAATGGATACAAACGCAAAGGTTATGTGGCATTTCGCTCATTGGTCTTACATGTAAAGGCCTGAGTTCAAAGAAGTTGCTCTTCCCAAGTTTAATGTCAGGGTTATCAATCACAAATAATAAATAAGATTTAGCAGCTGTCATCATCAGTTCAATAGTGTAACAAGTCCAAAAAATTTAAATTAAAGGTATTACAGTTTTAACGGCCCTAATTCATCTATTTACCAATATCAATGTAGATATAACATTTTATAAATTTGATTCATAGAGGCACAATATAAATATGTCACAACTCCAAATGTATAAATATTTCAGTTTTTTTGTGCAATAAATTTGATTCTTACAGTATATCGCCAATTTTGACTTGTTACACTATTGAACTGAGCTATTGATGTGAGCGTAGTTCTGAAGTGGCATTATTTCGTTCTTGTGCTAATTTTTTATTTTCCCTCATTTTTCTTTTACGCAATCTTTCTTTTTCCCTGAAAAGTTCTCTTTTCTCCTGACTTTCCTTAAACTCGCGCCTTCTTTTTTCTTTTCGATTCTGTTCCCACATTCTTTGTTTATCCTGAACCTCCTTCCATTTATTCTTATCCTTTCTCATCCTCTCTCGTGATTTTCTTTTTCTCTTTGCTGCATTCGTCTAAAATAAGCAAATAAATGGCCTAATTAGAAAATAAGACAAAAACACCGGCACGGTGGATGCAAAATTAAATTCAATTTTAATATAAACTATCGCCAAATTAATGATTTTCTATGTAATGTAGACACGCAGCCACAAGTCATATAGGGATTAGTTACACAACTTGACAACATCCACAACATGTGACGGCAGCGCAGAGTAGTGTTGGAACCTTTCAAATGATCTTCTGAATGATATTCGAATATCGAGATATTCGAAATGTTTCGAATATTTCTTCCGAATATTCGTATTTCGTTGTGAAATAATTCATGAACGATCAGTCATGAATTTATATTCGTAAACACCACATACCTCTAAAAGATGGTAAACACCAACGAAATTCGTTGGTAAACACCGAACACAAATACGAAAGATAGCGAATGAATGATGAATGATATTTATATCTAGGCGTTTAATATAGACAACCCGTAAAACATACCCCAAACCATTAGTAATCAAAGAAACAAAGAATATCAGCTGTAATATTTTTGGGTAAATAGCGCCAAAACTCAAAAACACTCACAATAAGACGTGAAATAATTCGTTGCCGCAAATAGCAACAATCTTTCAATCGATATTTCGACAGAATAAAAGCTTATTGGCAATGAAATATAAAATGTTTCGAAAGATCTTTTGCATTGAAATATGAAATGTTTTGAAAGATGTTTCGAAGCATCTTTCTCAATGAAATACAAAATGTTTCGAAAGATCTTTCGAATATTAAAATCTTCCGAATACGAATATTCGAATATCGAAATCTTTCGAATATGCACACCACTAGCGCAGAGCACATACCTACAAAACGTAAACCCCATGAGACAACGAGAAACATAGTTGATTCCTACCTACCAGAAAGCATAGCTAAAAAAATTTGCCCGTACCGTAACGAACTTTGTAACTGGTATGACATATTTTAAATAAGCCTTAAAACTAATATGGACTTTTTTACAATAATAAGCAGTACAAATCATTTATAACATGTTTATTGTTACTTCTAAGAGGAACAAAAATCGACCAAGTCAGATTCTAGGTTAGAAAAACAAGTTTTATTTTTGGGTGACTGGTGGGACATGTGATAAACATATATTTAAATACTAAATACACAAAACTAACATATCTTTTTATTCGAGCTAAACGTTATTTCTTTCTATATTTACATCTTCTTCTTAAATACAATTATAAGCTTCCTAGAATTAATTAGATGTATAAAAAAAACGGTGTTACCAACTTGAATGATATCCGGCAGGGATATAAGTCAGTATGACTAAAAAGTTACGAGGAGAGAAAACTCGATTTTCTTATTGATTAAAAAAAAGCTTAACATTAGTAAAATTTTACCTTTAATAATAAATTAGAACTAAATCAAAAGAAATTTTTAAAATAATATTTATTTAATAAAATCGTTAAAAAATTTAAAATTATTAAAACAGTGTTTAGGTATGTGTTATAAAGTTCAAGAGGCTCACAAAGAGAATTGTGGTTTCCTGACATATATACAGTGGTCCCAGGATAGGTGTTATAATAGGATATTTTTTTGTGTGTCTGTGCACAGGCTGTGCAAGGCACACAAAAAAGTATTCTGAACTGGAACCGGGACATAGTGTTTCTTGTGTATTTCGATGCGCTGAATCCGAGTCTAAAGCCCGTTTTGATCCAGCACGTCTCAGTTTTTGCAAATTGCAAATATAACCTCAAACTTTGGTCATGTGAAGGGTTATATTTGCAATTTACAAAAACTGGGATGTGCTGGACCAAAACGGGATTCGGATTCAGCGCATCGAAATACACAAGAAACACTATGTCTCGGTTCCAGTTCAGAATACTTTTAATTTTGTGTGCCTGTGTAATCTTTTGCAGTGGTATACGAGTTATGTCAAAAAATATGAATTTTGCTCAAGACGAAAGTACCTCTATTCTTCATAATATCGAAAATATATAGTAAGAAAAGATGTGATGCGTTTCTGTGACCTTTTGCTGTTTTGACAGTTCCTAAGCTTTCTTTACATATTACATTTTAGAAATTACTTATGCACTTATGTACAAACTTAAATTTTCACCGTATATGCATGGAAAATAAAAAAACATAAGTTTTTCTTGAAAATGAACAAGTTTGCATATTCGAATATTATTTTTAATCCTTAACATCTTTTCAAATTTTCGATATTATGAAAAATAAAGGTACTTTTCTCTTAAGCAAAATTCATATTTTTTGACGTACCCTGTATACCGCTGTAAAAAATAATATCTGATTAATTAGGTTTTAGATTATGCAGAACTTTTTATAGCTTTTTTGTAAAATTCATATTAGAAAAGTTCTCCATATGGTGCAAACACGCTGCATAATAAAAAACATTAAAATAATCTATGGCGTTTTGCAAAAACCGAATCTGAATAACTTTATTTTCTCTTAAGTTATTCGCGATTAAAATGGGTCAAAATATATTCGGACACCCTGTATTTGAAATAAAAGCCATTGCTTAGTTTTTTACATGGTCCAACGATTGTATTTTAACATACCGCTGCTTCGGTAAAACAACGACGCAACTGCAAAATTATAAATTTTTGAGGAGAGGCAAAAAACAAAAACCAAATATTACAGTTTTATACATAAAGTGAGAAAAATGTACCATCTGGCGGCCATTAGTGGTTCTACACTTTCTTCGTTGTTTAACCATATAAAGGGATTAATTTGGAATCTTATTTTATTGTCTAGTTAGGTCAAAAAATTTGCAGTTACGCCATCGTTTTACTAGAACACCAATATTTACATCTGTTTAAAAACCTTCTGTTAAATTGTTTCTTATATTTTAATTTTCTAGTGTCCAATTGTTACAAGGATTTCACTAAGAAAAATTATCACTTCTGGCATTTTCATATCAATGATTGTGTCTTTTTAAATTTCCTTTTTTCCGGGATTGATAAACACATTGGTCTTATTTAAGCACGTTATCATCTTTGGATTGTGATGTCGGCGGATATGCCTATTTACATTTCCTTTTTCCCGTGTTTGATAATCACAAAGATCGCATTTAAACATATTAACATCTTCGGGATTTTTATGCCGAAGGTTGTGTCTATTTAAGTGGCTTCTCTGACGAGTTTGATAATTACAATGATCGCATTTAAGCATCATTTTATTTGGGGACTTTCTATATCTGAAGACGTAGTCCTTTAAATCACTTTTGTCAAGGGTTTTAGAATCACAATCATCTTTTTTGAAAAAATAACATCAGGATTTTTATGTCGAACGGAGTGAGCTTTCAAATATCTTTTTGTGTGGTTTGATAATTACAATGATCGCATTTAAACCTATTAACATCTTGGAGATTTTTATGTCGGAGCAAGTGTGTCTGTAAATTTCTTTTGTAACGAGTTCGATAATCACACTGATTGCATTTAAATGTATTAATTTCTTCCAAATTTTTATGTCGAACGTTGTGTATCTTTAAATATTTGTGGTTTAGAGTTTGATATTCACAATAATTGCATTTAAAAATTTCAACATCATTAGGATTTTTATGTCGGAGAACGTGCCTCCTAATAATATCTTTGTAAAAAGTTTGATAATCACACTGGTAGCATTTAAACATATTAACATCTTCGGGATTTTTATGTCGGCGCACGTGCCTCTTTAAACATTGTTTTTGCCTCGTTTTATAATCACAATCATCGCATTTAAACATAGCAACTTCTTCGAGTTTTTTATGACGAAGTGTGTGTCTCTTTAAAACACCTTTGTTACGGGTCTGATAATCACACTGATCACAGTTAAACATTTTTAAATCTGTGGGGTTTTTATGTTGGAGGACGTGGCTTTCAATAAGATATTTGTAAAGAGTTTGATAGTCACATTTGTCGCATTGAAACATATTAACATCTTCGGTGATTTTATGACGGAGGACGTGCAGTTTTAAATATGTCTTGTCGAGGGCTTGATAATCACAATGATCACATTTAATTAAGTCAACTTCTTTTGGATTTTTATGTTGAAGCACGTGCATCTTTAAATTTTCTTTTTGCAGTGTCTGATAAATACAATATTGGCATTTAAACATACTTACTTCTTCGGGTTTTTATGGAGGAGTTTATGTCTTTTTAAATCACCATTATAAAGACTTTGATAGTGACATTGATCGCATTTAAACATTCGAAAATCTTCGGGATTTTTATATGAATAACTTTTGTCAGTAGTCTGATAATCACAATGATCGCAGATAAAGACTTGGCCAGGTTTTGCATGGTGACAAAGTGATTTTTAAATTTTAGTTTTTGCTTAGCTTGATCATCCACTTGATTTTCATTTCGGATTATATGATCCTTATCTTTTTCTTTACCAAAGCAACTAACCAACATCCTAAAAAGTTGAGAAATATTATTTATTTGGATTTAATATTGAAAAATCCAGCTAACTTAGGAAATTATATTAGATTAAGCCCCCTTGTATTATCGGTCTAGTTTTTCCACATTTAAAAAGTTCTTTTGGTCCTGATTTGTGCCCTTAGAGAATGGCGTTTCCAATAAAATACACACTTAGTCATAAATCGGCAACATTACGCTAATTACAAAATGCAAATACAAAACACTCAACAAACTGAACAAATGTCACTAACCTAACATAGCTAAATTTAAAAATCAAGTGGAAAATGGGGGTCCTATTGACGTGATCTTGCTCACTAGGTATATGTCACATAAAATTATTTTCAAATGTATATCTAACCTGCTTTCGAAATGCTCTTGTCCTTTGGCCTTAGTGTCAATTTCCTCATTTTTTATTATACACTCTTCAAAGGTTATTTCATCACATTTTCTGTTATCATCTGTCGCTGTATCTGTATCTTCAACTTTAACACCCCTCAGCATTTGTTCCGTAAGAAAATCATTGGATCTGTAAACATCGAAATTATTTAAAATTAAAAAAATACTACTATTTATGAAGTTTATTCGGCGCTTGGCCAAAAGACTAACGACCGAGGACTTCCTGCCAGGGTGGCCCACCATCTGTCTGTAACCATATTAATTTTTAAAAAATTAAATTAATTAGGGAATATATAGAGGTCGGATGAGGCCACAGTATAAAATTATTTCAGTTGGACTGGCATCAATTTTATATCCTCATATACCGTATTCGATAAACTTTTCGGGCGCATCAGAATTTTTCGGCGGCGCGACGTTGCTACATGTCAGTCACATAGCATATTTTTCTCAATAATTTATTAATTACTCTTATTACAAGCTCCGAAGGTCGAATTTTAATTGGCCAAACTGTTTAGAATTGTTTTTTTCGTTGATACAACTTTTATTGAAGTCAGTTTTTGTGAAGTAAAACAAAATCTGCGATTTCCCATAAGGATTAATGTTAAAAGCAATTATTTTATTATATTTATAACTTTTTTCAATTCTCTAAAGGCCTCTGAAAATTTAACTGGTTGATATTCCTATTATAAAGTACCAATATGCTTTGGCTAAGTTTCATAATTTTCTACACAATAATTCTTACACCGGTAGTACTACCTTAATATTAACCTTCATGATTTTTGCTTTTTGTCACCGTGAACAATATTTTCAAAAAAAGTCAATTTTTGGCCCAGTCTAGCGTATATACATTTATACTTCTCTCTACATATTATACAGGATGGTTCAGAACTATGGGATCAAACTTCAAGGTGTGATTCCTTATAAAATTTTATGAAAAAAGTTCCTATAAACATATGTCCGTTTCTCTCAGCTTTTTATAAATATTTTTAATATGCTTATGCTGATTTGTATAAAATTTGGTACATTTATTTAAAGTAATAAGGCGCTTATTCATCCCTAACCATATTGTTATTATTGGGTCCAGTGGCGTCCCAGTGGGCACCGAAATTTATACTATTGAGAAAAAAGTACGTCACTGACTTTTTTACACGTTTTTATATTTTTTTATAATTAGGCAATTTTTATTTATCTGTATTTTTTTGTATCTAGCTTAGTTTTCAAAAGAAAAAAATAAAGCCATTTTATGTCATCCTAAAAAGCAGCCTCTAACAGCCTAAAATAAAATATAAAATTTATTTATTTATCCAATCAATACTTACAAAGTAAAACTACAAATAGTACAACAAAAAAAAAAAAAACATAAAACTAGTTACAGTTCCTTCGTAACTATACTAATTATCATTAATTGTAACTAAATATTATTTCTATTTCTAACTATAACTGTAAAACTCTCAAAACTATGCCTAAAAATATCTACAGATTCAAAATGCTCGTTGTAATTTTTTACAAGTCGGTGTGAAAATCTTTGACATTTATAATTTGTTCAATTAACTACACTGGGAAATAGTTATCTGGATCTTGTTTGTCTTTGGTGTATACGAAAAGGTATCAAAGATAATAACTTATCACAGTCAATCTGACCATTAATCAACTTGAACAAGAACAGTGCCAGTGCATTTTGTTAATGTTTAAGGATTTCCACACCTAATAACTGTGTATACGTGTCAAGTATGGTAAATCTCTATATGGAAATCGTAGGGTAAATAATAAAAATTTTGCAAATTTATTTTGTACTAGCTCAAAACGTTGCACATGACAGTTATAAACTGGACACCATATAATACTATTATATTCTAAGACACTACTAACAAGACTATTATATAATGACTTAATTGCTTTAATATCACAGATGTTTGAAAAGGTACGGCGTAGAAAACCTATCATTCTTGTTGCTTTTAAAACTATAGCATCTATGTTTATTAAAGGACAAATCGCTACTAAAAATTACTCCCAGATCGATAAAACTAGTTACAGTATCCAATGCAACACCATCAATCGAGTATTGATATATTAAAGGACCCCTTACATCTATAAAACGCATCGTTTTACATTTAGTCACATTTAGTTCTAAACAATTCAAGCACACCAATCGAGTGGATTATTTAAGTTCTGTTAAATATTTACACAGTCCTCTACAGAATATACAGAATAAAATAACTTGAGGTCGTCGGCGTATAGTAAGCATTCACATTTTTAAAATCCGATGTAACACTATTGATAATAAATAATAGTTTAAAAAACTAAAAACACGCTTTTATATGCAACCGAACTAAAAATTAGAAAATAATTTTTCATTACAAAGAGTTTGTCACTTCAGAGTAAAAAGCGTGGGGTGCTTAATATATTAAATGTTATAATTATTCTATTTGCAAATATCTATGAGGGAAAAGTCATGAAAAAATAGTAAAATGCACCCCACGCTTTTTACTCTGAAGTGACAAACTCTTTGTAATGATAAATTATTTTCTAATTTTTAATTCGGTTGCATATAAAAGCGTGTTTTTTTAGTTTTTTTAAACTATTATTTATTTTTCATTTTTTAGTTCGATATATCAATTAGTTTTTTAAAAATAAATGCTCCAGTTTATTCACTAAAAATTCCTTCGCCATTTTGTCAAGAGTAGTGTAAAGGAATTTATTTATCCCGGCGGTCCTAATCAGGATAACGGGATACTGTTTTTAAATTATTGCATTGTCATCGGTCCTTGATACGTGTGCAAAGTTTCAAAGATATTGAATCGCTGGAAGTTAGTAAAAATTAGGCTCAAAGATTCCGTTACATAGAGACAAAGAAGAAACAGAATGGGACCAAAGTGACAGCCCTGAGGCACTCCAGAAGTAACATTTATTTCTCCAGACACTACACTATCAATTTTCACACGTTGCTTGAGACCGGTGAGATACGATTCAATGCATCTAATATATGGTCCAGTTTTTCCTAGTGATGAGAGCTTCTGAATAAGTAGTCGATGAGACACCCTGTCGAAAGCCCTTGCAAGGTCCATGAAAACAACATGAACCTGTGACCCATTCTACATCCTATCCACTACATAATCCTGGAATATTCTAAGATTAGTCGCAGTCGACCTATGCCAAAAAATCCATGCTGACGCGGCGATATATGGTGTTCAACAATTTCAAAAAGTTCATCAGTTATGAATGACTCAAACACCTTTGACGTAATCGGTAATACCACGATAATTTTTTACATCTTTTGTTGATCCTGTTTTAAAAATGGGAACAAGCCAAGAATGTTTCCACAAAGTTGGAAAGTGGCCCTGATCAAAGGATAATTGGTATATCTTGCTTAACGGATTTGACAAGGAATCATGACAACCTCGAAGTAACAGCGGAGATATTCCATCTGATCCAGTACTCTTGTTCTTTAGTTTTTAAAGAACTTTTGCTTCAGTAAATCTGTGATTAGACAGTGAGCAACATTCAGATTCGGACACTGCAGTTTCTTGCTGATTTGAATAATCTCTATTGCAACTCTCAAAATGTTCCGCAAATGCGCTAACAATATCTTTTGGGGATGTGATTGTTTGATGGGTAAATTTCATATCTTTCAGAATGCCGTGGTCTTTATTAAGTGAATTGACATATGACCAAAAATACCTTATATTAGAAAAATTTGCTCTGTGTTAGAAATATACAAAAAATAGCTTCATTCGAATAAGTATTTTGATTCTCTTCGTAGGCGAGAATATTCTAAGTAGTGTTCCCGAGTTTTTGAAGATCTATACTTCTGGTAAGCCCTATTTTTTCGAATAATCAATTTCCCTGTTTCAACAGTATACCATCTAGGATACTTTTTTCGCTTTTTCCTCCTTTTGGGGACAAACTTTCTGATGCCTTCTAGTAAGATAGGTAAAACTGCTCCACTGCATAATCAACATCGCGGCACTTCTTCAGCCACTCCCAGTCAATGCTTAAAAAGTATGCATTAAGACTGTTAAAATCCGCTTTGTCAAAAATAAAATCCGATTGGTCGTCATTGTCTAATGTAGGAAGAGCTGATAGTGAAGAATGCATTTCCAGCAGAGTGTGATGTTGGACGATCCGACTAAGCGGGAGCTGAGCAATCTTTATAGAGACGTCGGGAACATCGTCATAAAAAATTAAATCCAGAAATCTATTAAACTCATTAGGCACATAATTCACCTGATTCATTCATAACATACCCGTGATTAACGTTTCTGCCGCCATCGAGGATAAGTCAGAGGGCATAAGGACACCCTCATTCTCAACCCAGTCCACCATTGGTAAGTTAAAGTCACCTACAATAATAAACTTGGCATTTTTGTATCAATTCTTGAGATGGTCTAATTTATTTATAAAATTTTTGTACGATGGTAATGAGGAAAAAAGCAATTATTAACTAACAGCGCACCATTTGGGTTCGCTCCAATAAAAAAAATGTTGTACAGAGTTAGACAAAATACAGTTATGCAAAAGAAAGGTGACAAATTCCTTCTTTGTATTATAATCTATATTACCACCCTTGTTTGTGCTGATAAGTGGTATAAAACAACCACCTTTTTAAGTGTGTTTATTAAGTACAGGTCCCTGCCAATAATAACTGCAACCAATAACAACCAAATTGGTATGGGCTGTAGAAAAGAGTATTTGATCCAACTCTTGTGTAGTTATCGATATTCCACTTTATTGCGTTAGGAGTAAATAATATAACATAGTCTTGCTTATTAAAATTTTTATTAAATTTTTTAAAATTATTACTTAACAAATAATAAAGAATTTCGATCTTAGTAAATAGGGATAATGACAATTTCGATAAAATACACGATTGCCAATTTATTTTAGGGCAAATAATTGTTTAATTTTAATTTTTGCTTTTTATATCATGTTGTCTATCAGTTTTTTAGACGGAATTAAAGTAGCTTTAATATTTTTTCTCAAAAAAGAACGTAGATACAAAAAATACAAGAGCTTAAAAAGCTGTATTATTAATTGCTTAATTATAAAAAATATAAAAACGTCAAAAAAGTCAGTGGCGTACTTTCTCTCAATAATATAAGTTGTGGTGCCCAGTGAGACGCCATTGGACCCAATAATATCAATCTGGTTGGGGCTGAATAAGTGCCTTATTACTTAAAATAAATGTACCAAATTTTATCCAAATTGGCCTAACCATATTAAAAATATTTAGAAAAAACTGATCTTTTTATTAAATTTTAACGCCCTGTATCACAGTAAAGAAGCAATTCCGGACATATGTTTATAGGAATTTTTTTTTAATAAAAAACATATGGAATCACATCTTGAAATTTGATCCCATATTTCTGAAACACCCTGTATAAAAATAGATTACCTCTTAAATATCCTTAACATAAATAAGGGTTTTCTACAGGGTTTAAATGAAATATAACGGTTTTAAAAGGGCATTAGGGTTTCTGATATGAATAAGTGGATTAATAACAGTATCGAGGTTTGGAAGTTTAATAATGAACTTTGTGTTTAGGGTCTGAAGGCAATTAAAGATATGTAAAATTTAGGTTTGTTGCTTTAACAGGGCAATGAAAGAATTTAAAAGAGGGATTGTAATGTGTCTCCTTTTGCAATCTCTACATTTTATTTTCGGACATCTTTAAGTGTCGAAAGTAAAAATATGAAAGATTAGCTGTTCCTGCATCAAAATTTCTCCTTGGATAAACTGGCATTTTTGTTTGTATTAATTTTATATTTTTAAAAGAACAATTAATAAAAGCCAATTTATTACCATTAATAAAAGCCAATTTATTACTATTAATAAAAGCAAATTAAAGACATTAAATGACATTTAAAACACTAAACTAAACTTAACACATCTTGATTTATATTTTTTATGAAATTAAACAAAACTTGGGTAGTTAAATGTCTTGAATCCAGCTTTTAAATTCACAATTGAGGTAATTGTCTAAAAGTTGGGGCAAATCCGATTTTGACGAAATATCGTATACCTACAGGGGTTTTTGGGAGCTGATCACAAATCTAAAAGCTTTTTTTCGGAAACGTTTCGTTTCCGAGATTTTCATCATCAAAGTTAAAAATCAAACTAACTCAATTTTCCCTATATTCCCCTTTCTTTTTGCACACAATTCTTGATTTTAAGTTAAGGTGGTATGCAATATTTGATTTTTTCCTTTTAAAACCCCGTTTCGCGCATTCGCCATAACTTGGGACTATTGAAAGTGAAGCTATGCAATTTAATTCAAAGAATGTAAAATACGTAGAAAAATGAGGTTTTAAAAGGTAAAATACAAATATTGTGGGCCACTTGAGTATAGAATCAAGAATTGTGTGCAAAAAGAAGGGGAATTAATGTAAAAATTCAGTTAGTTTGATTTTTAACTTTGATGATGCATATCTCAGGAACAAAATGTTAAAAAAACTTTCAGATTCTTGATCAGCGCCCCAAAAATCCCCTGTATACCAAATTTCGTCAAAATCGGAGTTGCCGCAACTTTCTAGACAATTACCACAATTGATATTAACTTACTTATCTGAATCCATGAGAGAAGGATCCAAAATATCTTCCATTTTAGTGCTTTGTAAAGGATATTCAAATTTCAAAGTACCACTCAATGTCTCTAATTTTAAGTTTGACAGGTTAGATGTCCCATCTGCAATTAATATATCTTTAAAGTCCCCATCCTCTTGCTTTAATTTTAATATTGAAAAGTTGGAAGTCTGGTGTTCCAAATATAAATCTTTCAGATGGTCGTCCTCATCTCTACATACATTTTCTAGATCATTATTCTCTATCTTAACTACTTTAAATGAAGTACAGTTACTAATGTCTTCAGACACTTCTTTTTAATTGAAAAAGATGTAGTAATCTCCATGGTACCACCTATGTTGCACCCTACTTAGTTAAATAATTTTTTTGACCTTGCTCTTTTAACCGGGCTTTTCTTAGGTAAGCTTTCGATTTAAATAATTTGCATTTGATGAAGGACGTAGATGCAACAATAAAATATTTAAATATAAAGCGTTTATAGCTAAGTACTTCTTGTTAGCACCAAAAATCGCATATTCTAGAGTAAGATAAGTGCACACATACAGTCAACAGAAATCACAAAATATGAATGAAAAAAAACAACAAATACACCAAAGACAACCAAAGATTCAGAGATGTTCCTAAGCTGTAAATTTTCACTAGATAAGCAATCGGTAATCGGAAAAAAGTAGTATAATTAATTATCCAAACTAGGCCCTTTCAAAAAGTTGGTCTGAACTCGAGCAGTTGAAGGGTTCGTGGTGCGTGCTGATTGCACAAGTATTTGTCGTTACAGTGCTAAACCTGTTTCCAATGGTCCAAAGGTGTTTAGAGACAAGGTGGCCTAACTTTTCATTTGACAGCCGATAGATGTGACGTCAAAGGTATCCTGTTTAAAAAAATGTCGTTATTTCTTTATTGTTTTGTAAAAATCGTGTTATTTGTGTTTATATTTGTGAGTAAATAGTGGAATAAAAAGACTTTAACAATTGTATAAACTATAGTTTTAATTTTAAATTGGTTAAAAAAGGACTCCCATGGCGTCACAACATCAGCTGTTTACTGTCATACCGAAGTTGGGTCACCTCAAAGTCGGTCTATATAGAGTCACAACATTCGGCCATATTGCTTTGACGTGTTATGACGTCACATCTCCCATTTTTCGGCCATGTTGTTCAGTGCCGGAAATATACAGTTTATTGTATTAGTAGAACAACCGTTTACACAACAGTTTTTAAATATTATTAAGTTGTAAATTCTTTTACTTTAAATAAAATGCGCAAATTCTAGACGCCACTGGATTGAAAATCACTTTGATTTTACCCAGTCTTGCCAACTTTTCTCCGTGGAGTGCCCTTCCTTGCGTCCCCGACTTTGAACCGCCTAAAAGTTGAGGATGTGTCGCAACCTTATAAATATAAACTAACCTTGGGGTCACCTTCTGTTTAAACACCTTGCCTACTCTTTCCGCGATCTTCGAGTAGTGCGGTTCATGTTGACGTAGAGGTCTACATAGACCTTCCGGGTAGGCGATTGAAGGCATCGTACGAGCGTGACTGTACCCTTGGGGATCGAGAAAAGATTCACGCTAGATTGGGGCTTCTTTCTTCTGGGGCTAAGCGCTGTGAGTGAAGATTCCTAAAGCCTGAAGTTTTTACGTTTTGGTGTTGAACACATGGTGTCCTCGTATGGTCGAGGAGGTGCGCACGCCTGCGGAAATGCGTCAGGAATGAAAGTGAAGGTTATGCACGACACCAGTAGCAGCCGCTGGCTTGATAGTCGCAATGTATGCATGTTCAGAACTTTATCGCTGTTATTGAGCTAAATATTTGAATTTTTTAATCCGGAATTTCTGGGAGCGGAAAGCTCGACAATCCAGATTTTCCCACCACATTGAGCTGGCAATTGACTTGCATCAACGCCATAAACAAAGCAGTATCCAGTAGTAAACACCTTGGTTGCTTTCCAGTGACGAAAATTTTTGTCCGTCACGCTCCAGGGCTTGAAGTTCTTGAACTGCTCTAAAAAGTTAGTCACTGGAACGCATCCTTAGACAAGGAAAGAGAGATACTTTAAGAAATTTTAAAATTTCTTTGTTTTTAACCTTTCTTGGCTTTATAATAATAATCTCTTTTAATATCTAATTCCATTTTAAATAAATAATTTGAAAAAATTCATCCTTAACCATAAAAACACGTTTGAAGCACCAAAACCAAAGAGGGGTTGGTGCATGAGGGGCAAGGGGAAAGAGAAACGGAGTAGCTCAGGTGCATAACACTTTCCGTCACTGGAACGCCATAAAGTAGAACGCAATGCTCCCGAGTTACTCGGGAGCGCTCTGTTTGCGTCACTGGAAAGCCACTCTGGCCTTTGGTCTATGATATAAGAGGTTTGTTTGGCAAAACGAAAAGTTATAACCAGTTTTCCGTTTGGTATCGCCAGTGTAATTCAGAGTGGCTTTCCAGTGACGCAAATAGAGCGCTCCCGAGTAGCTGAGGAGCATTTCGTTCTACTCTATGGCGTTCCAGTGACGGAAAGTGTTATGCACCTGAGCTACCCGTTTTTCTTCTCCTTGCCCCTCATGCACCAACCCCTCTTTGGTTTTTGTGCTTCAAACGTGTTTTTTTATGATTAGGGATGGATTTTTAAAATTATTTATTTAAAATGGAATAAGATATTAAAAAGAGATTATTATTATAAAGCCAAGAAAGGTTAAAAACAACGAAATTTTAAAATTTCTTAAAGTATCTCTCTTTCCTTGTCTAAGGATGCGTTCCAGTGACTAACTTTTAGAGCAGTTCAAGAGCTTCAAGCCCTGGAGCGTGACGCACAAAAATTTTCATCACTGGAAAGACCCTCTTGTTATAACTAGTTTTAACTCAACTACACTATTTTCGAGGTCGTGAACTTAGATACATTTTATTAAAACGCTAATTCTTGTCGAAGAAGTCTTTGGACCACTCGTTCGAACAATTATAGAGTACAAGAAACCCAAATCTGTGGAAATTAAATTTATTTGTTTATAAATAAAAGCTTAAAAGCCTTTTTAATTTTTGAAATTTGTGACATAACTCAGTTAAACGCCTTTGGCACCAAAACCTTTTTTTTACTTCTTTTACCTTATTTCCACTTTTCAGTTCTCCACTACAATCCACAACACTACACTTTTTACTATGCCAAGCAAACCTAAGACAGAGTTAATAGAGACATTTTGCACCTCTTTTTTGCAATTCCGTTGTGGTTAACGTTATTCTCAGACTGCGCAGTAACACAAACATGATCCGTTATCGTCATTAGAGAGATATGGGTGGTGCTGTAACGTCATGCGGTATTATCGTAAGCGCTATTATGACAGTTAAGTTATGCGCGATTCGATTTTTACCGTCACTGGTGGTAATAACGTTACGCATGGAGTAATTTGCGTGCTGATAACGCCGTGTGCTATTTAAAATAGCGAATAGAATTGCCATGCGCACAATATTTTTCTTTGTTTATTTTTTAAGGTTATATCATTTATTTCGACGAGTTCTATAAATATTTTTGTAATAGAGCAACAGAGTAAAGTTAAACTACTAATCTTTGATAAAGCGGTGATTTTTTTATGTTGGGAAAAATATCGCAGGTGGAAAAGAAACGAAAAGGTTAAGATTCTAAGACTAAGAGAATGTCTTAGTTAATATTCTTCTGGAAAAGTGGGAAAATGTACAGTAAAACGTATTTGAGATAACGGAAAATACTTTAGTATTCGCACATTAAAGGATCATTTGTTTTTGATTTTGTAAATTCGCAGACAGGTGTAATTAACCGTTCCTAATACGGCGTCTTCCATATCTCTAAAAACAAACCCTAAACACCGTATGTGGTATTTACCGCCTTACGTAAATAACGAACGTAGGCGGTAACCAAAGTGCCCATATCTTTTTATTAACCATACCAGCAGGCGGATTCTTAACCGCTGTCTCGAGACGTAACGTATCGAGTCGCTACCGAATGGTGATTCTTAACTTATTTGAAACTCGATTCCGAGTCGATATCTCCCGAGTTTCATAACTAGGCACTATCCTTATTAAATAAGTCTTTATTCCATTAATTATTTACGTAAAAACAGATGAGAAAATAAGGCCGATAGACTTCGAAAGGAATATCGAGAACTCGATACCGACCGAGTCGTTACCTATCGAGAAGTTAAGAATCTGGGCTCAGTCTCCTTTAATTTACGGATGAATACCGAAGAGCTTATCGTTATCGTTATTGTTAAACTGCGTGGTTGCCGGACTGTAGAAATTTTAATATCAACTATTTAAGAAGGTTGAAATTTTAATGCCGTATTAATTAAAATATCATTGATACATGGGCTTTAATTAACGAAAACCCCATAGCAGTAGGAAAAATAAAAAATGTAAAGAAATTTAAACAAACTTGCACTTTTAAGGACGTTTTTAATCAGTAATTAATTTGCATGTTACAATTTAGCACACTTGCTTTTTATTCTACTACCTAACATAACCATACTTTTTGTGTTTTCTCGACGCCTTCTGATAATGATTTCTAGGGCGCACTTTTTCCGCGGTCTTCGAGTAGTGCGGTTCATGTTTACGTTTACATAGACTTCCCGGGTAGGCGGCTGAAGGAGTCGTACGAGCGTTGCTGTACCCTTGGGGATCGAGAAAAGATTCACGCTAAATTGGGGCTTCTTTCTTCTGGGGCTAAGCGCTGTGAGTGAAGATTCCTAAAGCCTTAAGTTTTTACGTTTTGATGTTGAACACATGGTTTATTCGTATGGTCGAGGAGGTGCGCATGCCTTGCGGAAAAGTGTCAGTGGTGAAAGTGACGGTTACGCGCGATACCAGTAGCAGCCCTTGGCTTGACATTTTTAGTTATAACTCACCCTGTATAACACCAATTGGAGTAAAATTTTATATGTATTAGTTTTGGATCATGCACACTTTCCCAAACAAACGTTTAAAAATTCTAAGGTTACACGATCTTCAAAATTGGATATTAATTGGGGTGTGATACTCATCACTTTTATTTAAGGGTAAATTATTTAATATCTAATTTTAAAGATCGCCAGAACAGGTGTATCGACCCAAGGGCGGAAAGCCCTCCGTGTGTGTCGTCGCTAAATTTGTTGACATGATATGTCGCTTTTGTCCGGTTTATAGCTGTTTTTGCGAGGAGCCGGCTCTGGACGTTCAATTCGCTAAACGGATGTATCAGATCCTGTCTAGCGGCTACGCCCAGCAAGCTGTTTTTTGTCCTTGCGATAGTCTAGCTAGGCTGCCGCTAAACGAGATCCTTATGCCTTCATAACAACTGACTGATGGCCTTAACTAAGCTCACCAACAACCACCCAACTTGACGAGCGACTAACGATCGTGGTCAGCCGCGTTCTGATTGGTAGATTAAGTAAGGTTAAGAATTTTTCAGCTTCCTTGCTCTAAATCAGCTGTTAAATTTGTAAATGTATATGTTTTTTTCTGTGCATCTATTTAAATGAATTTAAAGAATTAACACAATTCTTAAGTAAATTTATAAAGTGTGTATTATTCTTAGGTTTAATTGGGAAAATAAAAAAGATTCAATTAACTAAAACTAACCTTAAAACCCTAACTACCCCTCTGCCTTCGGTAGAAATTCTTTGAGTAATATCAAGTAACAAAACACTGAAAATCGAAGACAGAGTATAGGTTGGGGGTCATGGTTAGTTCTGGTTAGTTAAATTTGTTTTTTTAAATTCCCTAATTAATCCTAAGACTAATACACACTTTATGAATATATTAAGAATTTCAGTCAATTCTTTCTTTTGTTCAATCATAAGTAGAATCAGACCGTGCAGGGGTCACTTCCCAAAAAGAAAGGTGTGCAATATTTTTTCCCTTGTGATTCAGAAATTATCAAATGGATCTCAAAACTCAAAACAAGCAAACCTAAATAAAAATTAAATGCTTTTGAAATACAATAAAAGGCATGGTAAAATACCTAAAAAAATAAAAATAGTGCCTTAACCTTACCAGTTAGAATGCGGCTGATCACGATCGATAGTCGCTCGTCCCAACTTGGTTTACAGTGGGAGATAGGTAAGACAGGTAGAAGAATGACCTGTTTTATAACAACCCGTTGCGTCAGGCAATGGTCCTGAAATATTCTGGACACGCGCCTTTGAGTAGTCCAAAGAGGACAAAACGCGCAACACCGTTATGGCGCTGGTATGGATAATGCATGCCTCACGGTCTGTTTGGACGAACAGAACAAGTTCCCATAAACCCTCGACTCGGTTGTAAGGCTGAAGTGGCAGATATGTAGAATTACTTCTTATTGCTCAGAGAGCTCTACAGAGAGTACCTCTCGGCATACCCAAAATAGATTTTAAAGTTGAATTTTGCATAGTAGGCCATGATATAAACTTTAAAACGAAAAAATGAAACTAGCCATAGGTCCAAAATGTATTTACATTTTTCAGCAACATCTAAGTTTTAAATATTTTACCCCGCCCTGCACCCATATTTACTTATCTTTTCTTCAAGTTTGCTTACTTATAAATAATTTATTAAAAACTGAATATTTTGGATCAACGCCACTGTGTATTCTAAAAAACATTGTATCATCATACATCGTCATTACTACAGTGACCACATCAGGCGCGGCTGGTAAGTTTTTTAGGTGGGTCAAATTACTTGAGTATGTAATAATTCCTTGCTATGCAGCGTGTTATTTTTTTATCTTGTAAAACAATATATTACTTTTATGGAGAGACTTTAATAATAGTTGCTTTCCTTTTATAACTTATCTCAGCTCAGCGAAGCAAAAATCTTAGCTGAGCTAATCAAAAGAAGATGTGTAAAAGGAACCATTTATAAGACAAGTGTAACGTGCACATAAAAATGAAATATTTGATAAGTTGCTGTTTCTTTGCAAATTTCTTGTTTTTGTTCCAATTCTCAACATCTCTTAAAACAATATACATTTTTAAAAAATAGTAAATACCATACTCTGTTCACTATAAATTGAGAAAAACACCTGAACAAAAAATGTATTTTATTGGTTTAAAAGTCAGTAACCCTAGTTACCACAATAAAAAAATATTTTATTGGTTTAAAACTACAGTAACCGGAGTTACTTACTAGGTATTCATTATCAATGTATAGTGGCCAAAGTATAAATCTAAAAACAAAAACCCTTCAAAGTATTTCTTACCTTGAAATGGACAGGTAAACGCGGTAAACGTCTGACGTACGTGACCTTCAATAACGCAGCAAAAATCTTCTTTTAAGTATGATATCCGGCATACTCGGCAGCGGCAAGAGGGCGGTATCATTCTTGGCTGAGCTGAGTTCCTATTTTAAAAAGGAACCATCATCTAAGCAGCCGACTTTAAATTAGCTAAGATTTGATGTAAAAGGAAAGCAAACTAATATGATGTTTTTGCAAAAACTATAAAATAGGTACTAAATAAACATTTTTGTTATTATACAAATGCAAACAGTTTTAATGGTATGGCTTTAATTTATTTTTTATATACGGGCAGAGCTTACTTACATCTTACACATGTGTTTATACAGGTTGAGCTAAATAACATGACACATAGGCAATGTGAGGGAAAGAGGCAATCTAACTAAATCCCGGCATGTAAACATGCGTGGCTAATACTGCTTGGTGAAATGTTCATATGGATAACACAGCTGCCATATCTTTTGTCACTTTTGCTCTTAAATGTTTTAGGCATTAACGCCAGTTCTGGTCCATAAAGCATTATTAGTATCTGTATTATATAAAATACATGAAAACGAAAAAAGCATTTTTTATATTGCACCCGCAAATCTAATCTGAATTCTTGTTGGTTGGTGGTCTCTTTTAGTTTCAGGGCAGGTTTTGGACGTCTCGTTTCTTTTATATCTAATCGCTTTTCAAATGTTAAAGAACCACTTGCATTATTGAACCCATTGTTAATAAAAGAAGCACGGGCAATATGCGATAAAACGAGGCAAAGATACAATTCAACACAAACGGCCAACAAACACATTACCATAAAATAATAAATAAATAATAGGTATATAATAAATAACCAAAGAAAAATTAACAACGACGGAGAGAGACAGTAGCATTCACTGAGTATTTTGGAGGCGAAATGGTTTGTTTAGTTGCCACGAGGCGGCTACGGCTAGGTGTTGACCAATGACATAACATAATGGACCGGCCCTCGCGATCGTTTATTGATGTCAGAGCAGTGCGAGAGAGATGGAGCTAATTACGTGAATTTATATTTATTTACCGTTAGAAAGCAGTTGAATTTAAAAGTAATTTCTTGTGTAGTAAAGTTAATTGTGATCAAAATTTTTGACTATAGTTGTTGTTTAATTTGGTTCACTCATGTGCAGCTATAAATTGCTCTGCAAGGTGGAAAAAAGGCGAGACTACGAAATTCCACAGGTAGGCACCACAAAAAGGCACATTGTTTAGATAATATTTTCATTGTTATGTTTAAGTAGATACAATTTATTAGATATTTATTATTTACTGGTTTAATAAAAACCGCATGTACTAAAAAAACTTTTCAAAAAACTCTAATTTTTTAAAATTTTTTTATTTTTATAGCTACTTTAACACAAAATATACGTTTAAATCATAAAAACTACATTGGACAAAGGATAAACAAATGTTTTCCCATATATATAAAAAAATATTTTAATTAAAAATTGAAGTAAGCGGTATCTAATAAAAAACACCCAAGAATAGTAACAAAAATAACTTTTCAAGAATTATGTGATAAAAAAATATGTATATAATGTGCTAAAAATTCATTAATCTATTTATAAAAAGTAGAGAAAGTTTAACAAAAAAGCACAATGTTCTGAAAGTATACTTTAAACCCCGATATTTCCATTTAAATTCCATTACTTGCTGGGCTTTTTGCCGTAATTAGCCCCATCTCTCTCTCGGACCTCTCTCTCTTTCGTTGGCCGCAAATAAATTCAGAGCAGCAATACGTCGGGGCCGGTCCATTATGTCATGTCATTGGTGTTGACCCTTTCCTATTGCATTTTGCGCATTCGTTCTTCTTCTTTTTGGCTTGATGCATCTTGCATTTTCATTCAGAAAATCCGGTCATTGAATTCACTGACCGTGTGTAGTTTTCGTTGTTTAAATTGATCATTAGGAAGTTTTCGCATAGTAATAGATTTTAACTTTTTGTTTGTTAGGATGTTAGCATTAATTGCTTGCTATTATTTTTTGATTTTATTACAAATTAGGTGGGTCATTGACCGAATGACCTTATGGATTTTTAATCATGGAAACCGGAAAAAGTGAAATAAGATGTTTTTTTTTGTTTTTCTCCAACATTTTTTGAAAAGCAAAAAAGGTCCTCGCCTTTAAAATCTTTAAATACGAAATTATTTTTTTCCCAAGGTCCTCACCTCCGCTAACCTATGTTCCACCACAAGGCGGGACTTTAAAAAAAAAATCGGAACGTGTGCATAGAGAAAAATTTGCTTACAGCGGGGGAGATCGACATATTTAGGTAGTAGTTATTGAAAAATAACGACCGTGGTGACACTATCGCGTTGTCTAAAAGGTGCTATGAAATGCATAACTGCATGTTTCAGTGCTTGGACATACCAGAGTACCGTGGGTGTCGAGTTATTACATGTTTAACCCATCGTTCCCCCTGTTCCGTCAAACAGGGCTTTTTTAAATATCTTTTTATTGGTAATACTGGTGATAATATACAGGGTAGGAAAAAAGTAAGTATAATTATTTTAATAAAGCACCCCGTATATCATATCACCAATCAAAAGATATTTAGAAGAGCTTTAAAAAAATACCATATTTAGTACATCTAATTTTATTAGTTTCGGAAATATGGCAATCCAAATCAAGTATCTAGGTAATTTTTAAAGTGCCGCCATTTTGTTTTAGGTAAAGGTATTGATTCATATTTTAGAGTTATAAAGAACTTGTCAGAAGCTTTAAAAGAATGTGTCACAATGACCCGCTTTTCAGGCGCCCAGCCGTCATCTTGAATGTTTTATCTGTCAGTTTCACTCTAAAATATAGTATTTATTCGTCAATTTTATATCCTAAAGTTTTAATTTTTTAAATTGATTTGTTCCAAAAATAAAAAGGGGGGACTTTAAAGAAATGCACTGGATGACCTAATTGCTTTAATATCATAGATGTTTAAACAGGTACGGCGTAAAAAACCCAACAGTCTTGTTGTTTTTAAAACCATAGCATCTCATTAAAAGACAAATCGCTAAAAAAATATTGTGTTGTAATGATAACACATACATTTATATTTTATAATAACTTTTATTTAAATAAATTGACCAATCTCAAATTACAATTACAAAATTATTTCAATCATAAAAGCTAACAATTAACGTCTGTATACAGCTTCGGGTACAGTACGGACTTTGGTAATCCACCAATCGCATTTAAACAGTAATATTTCCTGCATTTTTATATCCGAGGGGTTGTATCTTTAAACAACTGTTATTTAGAGTTTGATAATCTCAATGATCGCATTTAGATTTTTTTAACATCAATCAAATTTTTGTCAAAGGACGTATCTCTTAAAAGTCCTTTGTGCAATGCTCAAAAATCAAAATGTTTTACTTTTAATTATATTAAAATTTGTCGATGTTTGTGCGTTTTTAATTTTTTGTATCGGGATTGATATTCACATTGATCGCATTGGTACTTTTATGCCTGAGCAGGTGTCTGTTTAGATATGAGTTTTCTATTGTTTGATAATCACACTACTGGCATTTAAATATATTAATATCTTTCGGATTCTTATGTCGTAGAAGATGTCTTTTTAAACCTTCTTTTTCTAGTGTTTGATAATTTCACTGATAGCCTTTAAACACTGGAACATCTTTGGGACTTTTATTCTAATGGAGGTGACTCTTTAAACCATTTTTATAACCACATTAATTATAATTACATTTATGACATTTAAACACATTAACTTCTTCGGCATTTAGATGTCGACGTTTGTGTGGCTTTAAATTACCTTTTTCTAGTGTTTCATAATTACAGTTATTGCATTTAAACATATTTACTTTTTCGATATTTTTTTCATCAGGTTTGCTTTTTAGACTTTTCTGAAAAGTTTAAAAATCAAAATGATCGCATTTAAACATAGAGATATTCTTATCTAGGAGAAACATGTTATTTTTTCGGTATATGTATGCCTGAGCTGGTGTCCTCTTAAACATGATTTTTATATTGTTTTATAATCACAGAAATTGCAATTAAGTATATTAAAGTTTTGGAATTTTCATGCACCAGGAGGTGTTATTTTAAACATATAATTTTTCTTCCCGCTATAAATTTCGGCAAATGTGTTTTGTAATACGATTTTTACGAAGTGTTTGATAATCACAATAATTACATTTATACAAGGAAAGATTTTTATGTTGAAGCATGTGTCGTTTAATACTTTTTTTATAAAGAGTTTCAAAATCACACTGTAGGCATTTAAACACTTGACCAGTTCTCATAGGGTCAATAAATGGCATTTTTAAATTCAGCTGATCATCACATTGATCTTCGTTTTGGATCGAACTTTGTTTATATTCTTCTTCGTTAAAGCAACTCACCAACAACCTAAAATCAAAAAATCTAATTAGGGATAGGAATACAGTCCGCCATACGAATAAAAATAAGTAATTACTTATAAGCATAAGGTAGCAGCAAAAGCAAATGCTTTGGGCAAAAGGTAGAAGTAAAAGCAATTGCTTCATTCAACATAGATAATGATAACGGGATACTTGCAAGCAAATGCTTCATAAAACCGCGTAAATGCTCATAGTTAAGTGTTAGAAATTCGTAGGTATACCGGGTGTTTCTCACAGGGACTTTCCTTTATAACTTTTTTACCTTTTAAGATAGAAAAATGAAATTTGGTATGTCAGTTTTTGGTTTAATTGTCGATGTATTCGCTTGTTTTTAGTACTTCCAGTTTAACCGAAATTGACTGCTACTTTCACATTTTAAATGGCACCACCGGTTTTTTACTTATCTTATTTCAATAAAATCTGACATTCTAAATACAGATCGACACTCTAAATCTAAAGCCACGAAAATAATGTGGATAAAATATGTGTGGTATTAGCGACGTTGTCAAACAACTTTTTAAATTTTCCTTTAACTGTTCTTTCCTATAAGTCACATAAAACAAATAATCTCCCTTAGTCATTTAAAATAACTAAATATTACTTATAAAAAAACCTTATATGTTATTAATATTTTTGAAAATGAAATCAATGTTCTTCTAATTAGTTTTACCTTGTTAAAATAAAGGAACATTTTTTAAATACCAGATCATCTAAACATATTTGCAATAACGAAAAAAGAAGGTGGAGCATAGGCAAGTATAAGGTATGCGCAATGATGGACGCCGCGGATACTGATAAGCGATTGGTCAATTCAAGCCGCGTGACGAATGCGATGATTTGTGGCGCAATATTAGCGGAAGGAGTGTCTGTTCCAGAGGCGTAGAGAGCGGACTAGAAATATTATTTGTTTAGTTATTGAATTTAGTCCATTTTGAGTGGTAGTTTAGAAGTTTTGTGAATTCGGTAAATAAACAATAAATTTATACATTCGTAGTCAAACCCGTAAGGTGTGTAAAAAATGTTTAAAGAATTTATGATGAGAAATGCCAAAAACGGCGAAACCAATTCATTAAAACTACCACTTAAACGGAAGAGAGAAAGGGTCGCGATGTATACTGATGTTAGCCTAAGTTCTGTAAAAAAATTCACAAGGAAGACGTCGAACGAATAAAAAATCAGCTGGATCAGCTATAAATATAATCTGGTAAAAGAGTTTCTGCGATCGAAAATACCGATGGGTTTGACGTTAGTATAATTAGGCAAACTATAAAAAAGTTTTATTTGATTGTTAAGGTAGTCCCAACCCTAAAAAATACTGTAGGAGCTAAAGAGTAACAATAACTTTCCCTTTTCCCGTGAAATGTTGAGACGTTTACTAAAGGCAAATTGATTTTATTGGCGAAAATGCCAAAGTAAACGTAAACTTTTAGTAGAAAGACCCAATATATTGCAGTGGAGATACAAATTCGCAAATATAGGGCAGAAGGCTGCAATGTCATTTATATTGATGAAACATGGATAGACTAACCTTTAAATCTTGTTGGCAAAGTGCAGAAGTTTTCGGAGTAATGAAAAATGTTAGTTCTACAGGTAATTTTTTAAAAAATGTTTAAAATATAGACATACGTTTTTAACACTGTTTTGCTGGATACGCCCTAGTATTTCATCTCAAAAAATTTATTTAAACCCGACCTAAATATTTAAAATGGAACACCCTATATAAGACATTTCTACATTTAGGGAGAAATCCTTGATGTTTCATACCGTTGTATGAGAAGGTAACCTTCTCATACAACGTTAGGCCGCGGTCCGAATTGTGCGCACAGCATTTACCACGTATAGACTGCTAACTTGCGGTCCGATTTAAGTGAGCGCGCCAACGTCTGTTTGCAGTATTATTAATTCGGACTACTTGTGAGAGTGCTTACGAATCCAACAAGTTCAACATAACCTAACAAAGCATTTTTTGATATAAACATGAGTGGAGTATGCGGTATAACTGATGAAGAAGGAAAAATACATGTATTCAAAGTATTTTCCGCAATCGAGAAAAGTAACTATGAATAAATTTTATTTTGGACGCTTGAAATCACGGACACAATACATCGATTTAAATAAATGGCGCCAAAAAACGTCGATGCTTACGATGCTAACGATCTGGCCCGTGAGTACTGTCAGCACTAGGGTGCGACGTCACAGCTTCCACAACGCTAACGGTAAGCGTAAAAACACAAATCGGACTGCGTGCTGTTACGGTAAGAGCGCTGCGAGCGTGATTCGGATCACGGCCATAATGTCCTATACTTATCATTTAATGTTTCCGAAATATTGAAAATGAACAATTTTGACACTTTACCAGATTCTAAAATGTGATCAACACATGAGATCGCTGAAAACGGTTTGTACCAATTTCGAAAAACTATCTGATAGTACTGAAATATACATTCCGCTACATCTAGCATATAAAAAAAATTAAATTTACTAAATATAAAACATTATTAGGTCTGCTAGTTGTAATTCATGCAGATTGCAAAAATGGTTTTAAAGTTAAATATGTTTTAAATTTTGACTAAGTGATATTTTTAAATACCTAATAAATCCTTGGTTGCACCCAATAATTTAACGAAACGAAAGTATGTACTTCACTAAATACAATTATTTTTGAATTGGCTATGCGGCGTGGAGCGACACGGGGAATTGTTGCAAGTCTGAACGCGGCTTTAGAAAGCTCTAATATGGCACTTTTTGACCCGGTGGGATAATCCAAAGGGGAATTTTTTTCTCCGTCGCGGTCGAGTTCGGAGAAGATCAGCGCACTGCGATCGACATATGATTTTATAGGCTGAGAATATAGCAAAAATTGGTCATTAAATGTATGCTCGTCTCTGTACGGTTATCGCCACTACAAACAGGTATATATGCGTACATACTGTCAAAAGCTCGTCGAATCTCGGTCTCGTCGCTGTTTCACCAACCCATGTGCGAATTGCCTAACACGGAAGATTTCGTTTAAAAACATGTACAAGGTGTTTTATTAAAAATATGCTTTTTGACTTGAGGGGCCTAGTTGTGTACAATCTACATTTTGTAGAAAATACATTTGCTATCATTTTCAATTTAAATTAATTTTCTTGTATTTATATTTTAAAGTTCTTCCTTTATATAAAAATGAACATAACAGGAAGACAAATGTCCCAATAATTTTATTTTTACCGTTGAATTTAAATAAATTTCTATTTGGGCCATGCCTACATCCATAAGAGACTGTTCAATGTATAGGTTCTTTGTTCATTTTTTATTCGATAAAACATAAAAATATAATTTTGGAGATTGTACACTTTGAAACTAGCCCACTCACTTACCAACTCGAAAACATGATAATTTTTATCAATTTTTTAGACTTAATAAAAAAGCTTAAAAAAACGGTAAAAATACTTTCTTTGCTAATTAAAAAAATGTATTTTAATTAATCACAATATTACAAATGGTGTACACTTAATTTAGGTGACCCTGTCAAATATCTTACCTGTTTTCAGACTGGTCTTGGTCCTTTTTGACATCCATTTCTTCAATTTTTATTAGACACTCTTCAAAGGGTCTTTCATCGGATTCTTTAAATTCATATGGCACTGTGTGTGTGTCTTCAACTTTCACATCTCTCATCTCTTGTTCAGTGGAAAAATCATTGGATCTGCTAACAATAAAAATAATAACAAGGTTTAAATATAAACAATATACCGCTGTCTTCTTAATCTTTTATCCATACTGACGAAAGGTGGTAGGGTTGTTAGATTATCGAAAAATAATTTTTACGCACATAGGATAAGTTTTTACGACTTCCGGTTTTACCGAAAATGAGTGGATATTTAATTTTTATATGGGGCAATCTGTGTATTTTTTGTTTTATAGATTCTACAGACCATTTTAAGTCAGAATACAATATTTTTAAAACAAACTGTGCTCACATTTTATTTTTATATTACATTTAATTTTTCATTTAGATCATTATAAAATCACTCCCCATGCTTTACCTACTGTCAGAAAAATACAAATCCGATTTTATCTTATTAATTATTTTTTTACAAACGGCTCTAAACTTAAATAAATAAAAAAATAAATAAATTATAGCCCTCTATTACAAAAGTTAAGAAAAACACAAAATCGTATACGAAGTTTTAAATAAAAAGTAAGTAAAGTATTAAAAGTGATTTTAGAACAATTATGGCAATTTATATAAAAATTAAAATTTAACGTAAAAGTAATATATATTTATATTCTAACGTAAACAGTCTGTAGCATGCGAAAAACAAAAAATATAAGGGGTGTTCTAGTTAAAAAACTATTCCACTTATTTTCGAAAGTTGCAAAAGCTTATTATATACAGGGCGTTAAACTTGTAAAAAATGGTTCTATAAATATCTTAAATATATCCTTTACTCAATATTGTTTTAATTTTGTGATGATCTTTATGGCTTTAAGGGGGTAGTTTATCCCTAACTTAATTACATTTAAAAGGACCAGTGGCGTCTCGAGCGGACCCCGAACGAATATTTCTAACAAAAAACTGTAAGACAAATCTAAGTAAAATTATTGCTGAAGATATGTTCTGTATTGGTTCGGCGGATTCATTTAATAGATGTTATTTTTTGGGTACACGCCAAGTCAGATCAAAAACCCAAAATATCCAAAAAAATTAAAATAAGTTAATTAAAAAAAAAAACAAAACAAACATATTTGACATTTAATGTCAAAGGTTTTCAAAATTTCCTTAACAAAAAGCTAAAAAAATTGAATTTTTAAACCTAAATAATAGTTAATTTTTTTGTTTTAATTAATTTTATCTTGACATCGGTGGCAGACTTGCCACCGAAACGTCGATTTTTAACTTTTTATTTACTTATTATTTTTTTTTTTTTTGATTTTTGAGTGTTTTAATCTGACTTGGCGTGTACCCAAAAATAACATCTATTAAAATTAGTGTTTCCAAAATTTTTCAGTTTTTTGTATCTTGAGAACGAAAAATGTGCGAATCCATGTTTATATAAACTTTGTTTCTTAATTTAGTGAGAATATTCTACGATAGCAATTTGGCACCACAGTTCAAAAGTATCACAATTCACCTTGTATCCATAAAAATTACTTTTCGTTATTAGTAGGGGAGCCCATGATGCTAAATGGGAATTTACTTGAGCGTCATAGAGCACTATTTCATTGCAAAGCTTAGATGATAAGAAGAAAATATTATATAATGTATACCTTTTCGCCGGTGGGGGAAGCGATTTTTTCTAAACCTCGCAAAAACGGAAAAAAATTCGCGATTTTAACGGTTTTCTGAAGATTAATAGTTGCTGAATCAAAAGTGTCCACGTTTTAGAGATTTACTAAATAAGTGTTTTTAAATTTTTAAAAACATTCTTTTCATTTCATAGCAGTTTGTTACAGCAGTTCATGAAATGCCTGCTTACAGGTACATTTAAATTAAGTGTCCATATACAGTGATCGCCAAAGAGTTGGACACATAAGAAAAAAAACTACTCTTTTTTAGATTTGGATAATTGGAAGAGCTCTTTAAGATCTCTTTTCAGTGGTGATACAATATGTTGAGATTTTAGTTTTTAGTAACCTTGTATTGAAAATAATACTAAAACCAGTTCTGAAAATAAAAGTCAGTTTGACATCAAGTAAATTAAAACTCTCGTCTTTTTATCTTTGCCTTGAATATTCTGCTATAATTCCAAAAGGTTATGGAACGCTAGTAAGTCATCATGTCGACTGGAATTCCGTCCATAGAAAAATTGAAGGGAAAAGAAAATTTTGATTCATGGAAATTCACGGTAAAAACTTATTTGGAACATGAAGAACTTTGGAACTGTGTATTGGGCACCGAAACGGATGAAAAGAAGGTATCGAAAGCAAAAAATAAGATTATTTTACTCCTGGAAACGGTTAATTACGTGCATGTCCAGTCAGCCAAAACTGCAAAAGAAGTTTGGGATAACTTAATCTAAGCTTTTGAGGACAAAGGACTGACCGGGAAGGTAGGACTTTTACGTACATTAATTACCACCAAGTTAGAAGACTCAGTTGAGGAGTATGTCAATAAAATAATCAGTACCGCACACAAACTCTCTGAAATCGGATTCACCGTTAGTGAAGAATGGATTGGTGTGATTCTTCTTGCTGGTTTACCAGATGAATACCGACCGATGATCATGGGAATCGAGAGCAGTGGTGTTGCAGTGACAGGTGACAGCATCAAATTGAAATTACTTCAGGATGTCAAATCAGAAGGGACAAAGCAAGAAGCGTACTACAGTAGAAAATTTAAGAAAAACTATCCGAACCATTCAAAAGGAAATGCAAATGTTAAAAGCCGAAATTGTAAGTCAGTACGTTGTTTCCAATGTAACAAATACGGACATTTTGCCAAGGATTGTGATAAGCACAATGATAATAAAGGTATGGCATGTTATTCTGCGTTATCAGTATCTTTAAGCAGTATAAACGCTAAAAATACGTGGTTTATTGACTCCGCAGCAAGCATTCATATGACCAATGATGTTAATATGCTTGAAAATGTCAAAAACACAAATGAGTATCAGATAAGCACTGCAAATAACCAGTTTATGTCAGCACCTAAAATTGCTACAGTAAAATTACCAGTTTCTGATACAGTTTTTCTTGAGGCTCAGAACACAGTCTACGTTCCAGACTTAAAGGTCAACTTACTATCGGTGAGTCAAATGGTTAAAAGGAATCTTTCAGTTGTTTTCAAATCTACAGGTTGTAAAATTTATGATTCGCAGCAGCATCTAATTGCCACGGGCACTCAAAAAAACGATTTATTTCAACTGGACTTAGTACGTACAAATGAACTAGCATGTCATGTCTCCACAAGCAATTCAAAAATGATTTGGCACCGTCGTCTAGGACACTTAAACTATGGGAGTTTGAACAAATTGAAAAATGGTATGGTCTCAGATGTCAAATTCGATGAACAATTAATTTCAAAGTGTGAAATCTGTGTTCAACGAAAAGGCCACCGATTGCCATTTAAGGAGAGCGACTCGCATAGCAGAGGAGTGCTTGAATTGATTCACTCAAACTTATGTGGACCAATTGAATCTAAAAGTTTAGTAGATTCACGCTATATGATAACTCGACTCTCACGTGTGCGCCTGAAACTGCGTTAGACGAAGTTATTCCTTAGATAGAACCTGATTTTCAAACACCCGATTTTGACCACGATGATCTGACCAATACAGACTTGACTCTCCTGATTTGATTCAACCATCTTCATTAAACCAAATTACACAAACTTTACGCAGAAGTGAGAGAGAAGAAGAGCTCCGAGAAGAATTCAACTTAATATTGAATATTTCATTATTTTATTTCTTTTAAAGCAATAATAACTTTTATTATATTATGTAGGAGCAGAATTGTTTCTTCATAATGTATAAAAGTTTTAATTTTCTTAAAATGTTAAATAAGTTTTTAAATTTTATTCTGGAGAAAAGCCAAATAATATTTTGTTTATACTCTATACATCGACAATCAAGGGGCACAGAATCTTGCAAATAATGGTGCTTATCATGCTCGGACTAAACATATAGATGTGAGGCACAATTTCTTGAAAAAATTCAAGAAAAGAAAATTAAATTAAAATATGTTCAAGCAGATAAGCAAGTTGCAGACTCGTTGACGAAAGCAGTGGACAAGATCAAGACCAAAATGTGTGCGAAGAAGCAAGGTTTAGTTTATTTTAAATAGAGGGGCTGTTGAGATTTTAGTTTTTAGTAACCTTGTATTTAAAATAATAGTAAAACCAGTTCTGAAAATAAAAGTCAGTTTGACATTAAGTAAATTAAAACTCTCGTCTTTTTATCTTTGCCTTGAATATTCTGCTATAATTCCAAAACAATACGTGGATGGTGATATTTCAGTAACTATTAAAACATTAATACATCACATCTGGTATTTATTTATACCGCTTTAAAATTTCTTTCTAACGGAAACAAAATATACATGGCATTCCATTGAAAAAAAAGGTATTGAACTTAAAAACCAGATTTCCTAATCTTTAGTCTTAAAGAGGGTTAATATTACTACCACTTTGCCAATTTAAACAATTTTGTATTTTGATTATCACCTGTTTTCAAACTGGTCTTGGTCTTCTTTCTTAATCTCCACTTCTTCATTTTTTATTTTACACTCTCCAAAGGGTATTGTAATGGATTCTTTAGATTCATATGGTACTGTATATGTATCTTCAACTGTCACATCCCTTGCCTTTTGTTCAGTAGAATCATCATTAGATCTGTTAACAATAATAATAATTTTAAAATATAAATATAAAAATATATACAATATTTCCAGACTTTTGAAGACAGTAACCCTGTTTCAACGACTGTATAGCTTATACCTGTAATCCAACTTTCATATTTAGAAATGTTTCTAACTTTTCAAAATATTCAAATTTCTTTAAAATTACAATTTTAATAAATAATATTAATTTTTCGACCAAGTAACACAATTACACAATGTACGAGTATAATAAAAATGTCAATATTTTGTGTTTTTATTCCAATTTCTTTTAATTGAAGTATATATTTTTATTGTACTTATTAAATATTGAAAAAAAACGAAAAAAATGAGCCCTTGCCGATTACCACCTAGGGGTTTTAACCCGGGGTTTTTACCCCGGGTAAAAAGTCTTTGGCTTCTGACGATTCAAACCTGCGAGTCATGGGTAAGGGGTTAAAACTCGTGCGTTTACACCCGCCAGATTAGGACTGGTTCTAAATTTCCCCTATGGGTGACGACTTTTTAACAAAATTTCCTATATAAATTAACGGCTGGTACTACCAAAACTTGTGATTCGATTCAAATGTGGATGGATATGATTTTAACCGTGTCCTTGAAAAAACCCCGACAATCAGCTGATGGGTGCCGACTCATGCGTCACGGGTGAACACCCCTAAGTGGGAATTGGCTTTTATAGCTGATTCCTACCTAGGGGTTTTAACCCGGGGTTTTTACCCCGGGTAAAAAGTCGTCGATTTTTGACGATTCACACCTGCGAGTTATGGGTAAGGGGTTTTTACCCGCCAAATTAGGACTGGTTCTAATTTTCCCCTATGGGTGACGACTTTTGACAAAATTCTCTACATAAATTAACGGTTGGTACAGTAGAACTCTGGTAATCCGGACAGATATAGTTTAAGTATGTGTCCGAATTAGCGAATTGTCCGGATTACCGACGTAGTGCTCATAATGAAGAACAGGTGAACTTTTTAGCGCTATTTATTTCAATATTAACTCTATGTTTAACAAATCGGCGTAGTATGTACAGTCGAGGACAAAAAACCGTCCACCCAGTTTATTTTTTTAACGGGTTTCTTTTGTTTCAAATTTACCTAAAATAATATTTTTCAAACACAAAAACCCGTTAAAAAAATTAACTTGCTGGACGGTTTTTTTTGTTCTCGACTTTACATACTACGCCGATTTGTTAAACATAGAGTTAATATTGAAATAAATAGAGATTTAGGACAAATGAACCAGAATATTAATTTTTCGAAAAAACTAATTTTCCATTAAAATTTTTATTTGTAAAAAAAGAATCCCGAACAGAAAATGTTGATTTCGTATACAGGGTTTGCAAAAACTTAAAAACATAATTACCCCCGCGCCTCGGTTCATCCGACAGGAAAAACAAATTGGATTTTTTTGTCACATATACCGTATTCGATAAACTTTTTCGGGCGCAGTATAAACTTTCGGCGGCGTTGCCTAATGTCAGTCACATAGCATTTTTTTTCAATTATTTATTAATTACTCCTATTAAAAGCTTTAAAGGTCGGATTTTAATTAGCCAAAATGTCCAGAATTTTTTTCTCCCACTGATATAACTTTTATTGAAATCTGAACATCAGTTTTTGTGAAATAAGATAAAATCTGCGATTTCCCATAAGTATCAATGTTAAAAGCAATTATTTTATAATATTTATAACTCTTTTTCGGTTAATGTAGATCTTTGAAAATTTAACTGGTTGATATTCTTATTATAAAGTACCAGTATGCTAAGTTTCCGTCCGGCGGTTATGCTTATAAAAACCATTAAAAACCGCCGGAAAATAGTAAAGTAGTGATGGTAATAAATCTTTTTTCTAAACTTCGCGTTTTTCTTTGTGACTTATTTTTCGTAGTTTTGTTTTCAGTTATCGGAAAAACATTTAACATCTCTTAGTTTCAGACCATGCCACCAGTTTTCTCATAATCCCTTTAAAATTTTAAAAATGTTTGGTTCATTTGTCCTTTTGAAACACGCATCCTGAGACATACTATATCTGTTCTGATAACTGAAAACAAAACTATGAAAAATAAGTCACAAAAAAAAAACATGAAGTTTAGAAAAAATATTTACTACTAATACTTTACCATTTCCATCAGTTTTTTATGAATTCAAGAAAACAGGTAAAAACCGCCGGAAATTACAAATTAATTTCAATTTTTGGCGGTTTTCATATATATATAAATAAAAAAACCACCGGACGGCGGTTTTCTTCTTATAATTGATCAAAACCGCCGGTGGTCGTTAAGCCAGTGCCTAATTTTAAAACAAAGAAACATCATAAAAAGTAAGTTGCATACGGAAACTTTTTGTGCCGAATGTAGAGACTATGCAACCAACTTTTATAAAAATAACATTTTCTGACAAATAACAACTAAAACTTATTTCCATTTGTTGCAGACTTAGTGAACCACACTGCCTAACATTACCATTGTTTTAAATAACTTACCCACTATCACCAGCAGTTGGTGGTTTGTCTATTGTCTCACAAACTTGCAAGTGTCTTCTTAAATTTAAAGTAGGTATTGCATCAGGTTTTAAATACGGTTTGCCCGTCACTGACAACTTATAGGAATCAGAAGAAAAATGTCTCGAACATATTCTGTTGGATGATGAAATTTGTTCATTTGGATTTCGTCCTAATGCTATTAGCCATTGTTTCCTTCGCCATTCGACAAATCTGTAAAAATGTAATTTTAATAATTTAATTAAGTAGATGGTAGGGTGATTCTAAGCCTATACTCATAAATTGGAGAAATTATTTGTAAGGACCAACAATGACCAAAAATAAAAAAAAGTTTGTAAAATATTTTTATTAAGGGAGATAATCAATTATTACAAATAAAGAAATAAACGTAAATTCTCAGCACAAATAATCTATATATTTAAAACGCAAAGCCATAATTTTCAGACACTTTAACAGAGACTTCTGCAGTGCTGGATTAACCATTAGGCTGACTAGGCTACAGCCTAGGGCGTCATGAAAAAATAGGCGCCAGACAGAGGAGTTTTTTTAAAGGTTTAGGTGACTAATGTGCCTTGTGAATAAGGCGCTCTGGAATGAAATAGGCGCGAAAAGAAGAAAAAGACCTTTTTGTTTTTTTTTGCTCTTCAAATTTTATTCCAGGTGGTGGAGTAAGGCGCTTTGCACTGAAAACAGGCGCCACGCAGGAAAGGACCTTTTTTTTCTCTTCAAAATTTTTGTTGATTTTTGGTGGTATTTATCTGAACAATGGGCGCTCCGGGAATTTCAGCCTAGGGCGCCTCAAACAGTTAATACGGCCCTGGATTTCTGCTGTACCAATTAACATGGTCTTTTTTTTAAATGATCCTCTGGCTATTGGGACGTCGTATCACTACATTTTTTAATGATTTATTTCCTTGTTTTTCTTTAAAAACAAAAAAATAAAATGCAATGTGTGTTGCCTATGTCGCGGAGAATATTACGTCAAACGCAGTATCGATAGGGATGACAACGACATATCGATATTTAACTTCTCGATATAACAATATCAAATACTTCGATATTTGTGGTAAATGAGACATTGATCAGTTTAGAACATATAATATTACCGCTATTTTTACTTCTTTAAAATATTTTTTACGCTTTACTTAATCGAGATCGGACAGAAGTACCTTTTTTTTAGCTAAGGGTGTAAGCTATTAAAAAAATATATTTTTATTCGTTTATTATACAGGGTGTAAATAGTATAATTAGTACTATTGTGTAAGAGTTAGTCCGCCTGGCGAACTAATAAAGGCAAATGTGTTACAAGTATACCATTTTAAGAAATCCAAACTGGTATTTAACATATTAAAGAAATATTTCATTATACCAAGTAATATAAAAGTTATTCAAGAAAAGCCGATTTCCAGTGGCGTCCTTTAAGGGCACATATCTTTGTAAAGAGGGACTAGGGCGACTAGAAAAATATTGTATATAAACTTGTCATATTATTTTTATGAGTTCCATATGAATCTGAGAGATTGCCCACATATTGTTGGACACCTTGTATAAATGTTTTTTTTTTATTAAAATATTTACAAAAACCATGTTAGAAAAACTATGTAAAATAGTATTAAAAAATAAGTAACTAGTTAATTTCATAGAATATGTTTTACTAAAAAATATAAATATATGTAGCCATCATTACATTACATTTTTCGTCCTTTTCCATAGGCTATTACTTATACAGACACAGAAATACAGTGACATAATTATTTTAAAATAATCAGGACCTGAGTCACAACCAAAATTGGATTTTCTTATTTTACTTTATACCTTTAATTCAAATTCAAATTCAAAACATGCTTTATTGTCTAAGATGAAATCTTGTTGACAAAGCTAATATAAATTATTGGTTATCCTATATAAATAAAATAGGTTTAATAATAAATTAGAATAAGTTACAAGTCCATACAGAAAATAATTATACTAAACTACAATGCTTTTTTAAAAACAGACCAATATTAAAATAAAAAAAAATAAAGTAAAAAGCTATGAACAAAATTCAACATGGCGATACAACAAGTCAAATGAATTAATAAAATATAAAACAAACATTAGCAATGACGAACAATTTAAAATAAATACAGATGTAAAACATTAAATAGCAACCAAGAACATAAAATCCAGCTTCTGTCAAGAAAATTTTAAAATAAGTCATAATAGATACAATTTTTAAAAAAATACAAAAAAAATCTAAAAAAAATAGCTAAATTGAACTTAATAAAAGACTAATACTTTTTGATACCTACAGACGGTCACTAAAATACTCAGCCAAAGAATAATATGCCCTGTTCAGTAATATCGACTTAACCTCCCTTTTAAATTTATTTATTGGCTTTAATATTCTTATAGCAATTGGCAGATGATTAAATATTTTTTTGAATCATAAAAGAGGGATGATTTGATTAAACTCGAGCGCGATTGGTAAAGGCAATACTCCCACCTGACGAGTATTATAAGAATGAACTGCATCTGGTGAGGCTCCAAATTTTTTATACATTAATGAAACCGTCTCTAGTATAAATAATGAAGTTAGAGTTAATATTCGATGCTTTACAAATAAAGGTTTGCAGGACTCTCTAGGACTAGCTCTACACATGTTTCGTAAAGCTAGCTTCTGTAGCACAAAAATAGAGTTGATCAAGTACTGGCTGCAGTTTCCCCAAATGACTACACAGCAGAGTTGGGCAGAATACTGAAAATCGGTAATCGAATACGAATAGGAATACCGGAAAAAGAAAGTATTCAAATACCGAATATTTGAATACTTGGAAAAAAAGTATTCGAATACATGAATACCCGGAATCGGTATTCGAATACCGGAAACATAAAGGTTCGAATACTACTACACAAAATGTGGGACAAAATTAAAAGAAAAAAAAAAGTCCTTGCCTGTTTTTTTCCTATTTTGCTTCCCTTTTGTTATTTTGTTATTCAAATCATGAAAATTTTAGTATTCTTTTAGTATTTGGATACTGCTTACACTTCTTGGTATTCGAATACTCGGAACGCCGGTATTCGAATACTAAGCAAAATAGTATTCTGTCGAATACCGAATACCAAACACACAAATGTATTCCAATACCGGCACAATGTATTCTGAATACTATTAAGAATACTGAGTATTTGAATACGACCCAACTCTGGTACACAGACACATTGTTGATGTCTCAAAAACTAGAAACAATTATTGTAAAGTGTTTATACATTTCTGATGTAAAATTCAAAAGATTAAAAATTCCTTAAAATATAGGTGTTCCATTAAAAAACTTACTTGACACTGACACACAAAATGTTGTTTTTGAGTTTGAGTAATTTGCTAACTTTACCCCTTGACATGTGTAAGATCATTCTATTTAAAGACATCCATCCAGCAAGCATTTTTTATCTTAACTTTTTTTTGTATCTTGTACAGGGGTAAAGTTATTTTGTGTATAAATGGGACACCTTGTATCTTTGTATATTTATTTAAAACTACCTTTATTTTCAAAAAAGATGTGGTTCTTTTAATGGTGGGTAAACATACTGCAAGGAAAACCCCCTCGACATATCGGGAAAGTTAGATGTATACAAAATTACCATGGTTTCGAATGACTTACCCACATGATAATCAGCAGTTGACTGTTTGTTTATTGTCTTAAAGACTCACAATTTAGATTTCATAATGTTAGATAAGTCAAAACATAATTAAGTCCAAACAAAGCTGGTTTAATCCCCAAGCATTAGTACCTTATTTTTTTTTGCAATTGTCTAGAAAGTTGTGGCAACTCCAGCTTTGATCAATGAAAAAAAAAAAAAATCTGAAATGTTTTGTTTTTGAGCTATCCATCATTAAACTTGAAAATCAAGCTAACCGCATTTTGAGCCTAATTTTCATTATATTTTCATTTCTTTTTCACAACATTCTTGATGTAGCACTTAATATTTTATTTACCATTATAAACTTATTAAAACCATTAATGATTTTACATAGAGTGTTATACATTTAACTTAAAAATTTCAATTTCAATTAAGAGTGTCATGGAATCTAAAAACAGTTTAATGGAAAAAAGGTGTAAAATAATCAAATAAACAAAGTGTAAATCAGAGTGTGTTCCACTTTAAACCAAAAATTGTGTGCAAAAAGTTAAATGTAGTTCCTCTCAAATAGAAAACAAAACTGCTTCGGACGAAGAATGCTTTGAACTAGTTAAACATAAAAATCGAACAAAAAAAACTTAGGCACAGGAAAGGGGCTACGAAATCAGGAAAATCAAGAATTCGCGGGAGGAGAGCGAAAAGTATGGTTATACATATATCGAGTCAAGAGAAGTGCCTCAGAAGATTTGATTAAAACCTACCTTCAAACAAAAACTGGCTTTGAAAACGAAAATGTCATGGTTAAAGAGCTACCCACAAATGAAAATCAATTCAAGGCCTTTGTTGTAACAGCATCACTCGATAAGAAGGATGAAATGTATGAACCATCTTTTTGGCCAAAGTATGTGGGAATCGAGGGTAGATGTTTTTAGTTTAGGTAGGCATGAAGTCAATAAGCAATGGTCACTATTTATAAATATGTATGTAAATATTTTTAACCTCTGTTTTCCAAAAAAGCTTACACCAAAAACAGGAAACAAAGAATGTCTGTACAAAAATAATTTAGAGTTAACCGAAATTAAGAATAGGCTAGATTTATTGCTAGTGTTAAGAAATCAAGATGACAGGTATTCACAAATGTAAAAAAATGTAAAAAAACAATATGATGATTTTCTGGTAAAGCTAAGATCTGAACAATATGAAAACAGAATAAATAGATCAGACAACAAGATCAAATGTATGTGGACTATCTGTAATGAAATAGTGGGGAAAAATATCTCAAGTAACATAGCGATATCTGGTAATCCTCAGGATATAGCTAATGATTTTAATACTTCACTTTATTTTAGACCTCTCACTGTAACAGAGGTACTGGAGCTAACTCAAAAAATTAAAAATAAATGTACTAGTGGTGACGATGACCTACCCACAAACATAATAAAAATGAGTATACCAGAGATCACTAAAGTTATTGTATATATCTCAAATAATTCTTTAAGAGAGGGTGTGTTCCCAGACCAACTCAAAACGGTTGTCATAAAACCACTGCTAAAAAAGGGTGATCCGGAAGTGTTTGACAACTATAGGCCGATTAGCGTCCCTCCTGGCTTTTCCAAACTTTTTGAACTTGCAGCATGCAGCAGACTGATACCTTTCATGAAGCAAAGTAATTTGCTTTCTGATAACCAACATGTCAAAGTCAAAGTCAAAGTCAAAATATGCTTTATTGTTTAAAGATGTACTCATCTCATTAACAAAGCTGTAATAATAATATAAAGTAAATAAAAAAGAACATCAAAATATAACAAAATAAAAAGCAATATCGAAATACAAATAGAAATAAAAAACATCAAAACAATCCAAACACTTAACATACACTAAAACTAGATAATTTAAATTAAAAAATACACTCTTACACTAAAATACAATTGTCAGACTATAAAATATATTATGTAAAGGAAACTTAAACAATTGGACTGATTTGATAAAAGTAAACTTCACTACAAAAAATATAAAAGTCATAAAACATAAAACCTAAAATAAATTAAAATAAAAAGAATTAAAAGGAACTGGTATAATACTCGTCTAACGTGTATAAAACCCTGTCGATAAGCATTTCCTTAACTTTTCTTTTAAAGCTCTTAAAGGAAGAAGAATTTCTTATTTGGAGAGGAAGATGGTTAAACATTTTCCTACTCTCGTAGAGTATCGAGTTCTTAGTTAAAGACGAGGATGGAATAGGCAGTTGTAAGTTGTCCGATTGACGAGTATTATACACAGTGTCCACTCTTAGGATTCCGTCTTTATGTTTAAAAATTGTGGTTACTGACTCCAAGACAAACAGTGAAATTAATGTTAAAATTTTTTTGATCTAAATAGAGGCCTGCAGGACTCACGAAACCCGACTCCACATATATACCTTACTGCCCTTTTCTGCAAAACAAATAAGGCATTCAACATAGTAATATTTGAATGCCCCCAATAAGAAATCCCATATCGAAGATGGGATTCAATTAATGCATGGTAAACAGTCTTTGCAGCATCCAAACTGATCTCCTGCGCAACCACTCTCACTGCATAACAACCAGTCCCAATCTTTTTGTTCAGATTTAAGATATGGCTGTGGAACTTTAGGCCTTCATCAATAATCAGACCAAGAAACTTGGCTTCCCCCGCTGCGATATAACTGATGATCCAAGGTACAAGTCGCTGATACTGCAGCGAAAGCAAACAACATTTGTCTTGTTTACATTGAATGAAAGTCGATTAGCATCACACCATTGTTTTACTTTAGGGAGGTCCTGCGATATTTTATATTCCAGGTTTTGAGGATCGCTATCGTGCCAAACAATGGTTGTGTCATCAGCAAACTGGCTAAATCTGCCCTCAATATTAAGTTCTGCCAAGTCATTAACATATAAAAGGAAGAGCACAGGACCCAAAACTGAGCCCTGCGGCACTCCCGAAGCCATTTCCTCTCTACTGGAGGTCCTCAAACCCGAAACCACAGTTTGAGTACGGTCACTCAGAAAAGACTTAAACCAGTCATGCGCAACACCACGAAAACCATAAAAAAACACACAAAAACAAACAGAAAAACTTGAAGCTTAACACTTTTGAAATGTCACAATTTAAGATCATAAAAAATATAATACTAAGTTAGTTATACAACATGTTTATACAGATGGAAAACCAACACAAACAGCTACGTTTCAGTTCACTCACGGGATTCTTGAGCAGTTGGAGGACGGTAAAGCAGCCATGGGAGTCTTTCTGGATCTTTCCAAGGCATATGACTGCCTTGATAGAGGCCTACTTTTGACAAAACTTGAGTTGTACGGAATTAGAGGCAATGCATTAAAATGGTTTGAATCATACTTAACAGGTAGAACCCAAAAAGTAGTAGTAACAAAAGACAATATTGGGGCAAAGTCTGGAAGTTTGCAAAATGACATTGTAATCCCGCAGGGTAGCATCCTGGGACCAATTTTATTTATAATCTTTACCAATGACATTAACTTTGAAATTCCTAAACAAAATATTGCTCTAACGGCTTATGCAGATGATACTAATCTCTTAATATCTGGTAAAGAAATACCTGAAATTATTGAACAAACTAAAAATATTTTTTCACAAACAAAGACCTGGTTGGAGAAAAACAGACTTATTAGATTAGATTAGATTAGATTAGGAGGTGGATTGCATATCCTCTAGCACTGCAACCTGCTCAGGTTTATTGTGTGTCCTCCGTCCATAGGTTAGAGCACGCTATCCAAGCCGGTCTGTTTAATCAGACTCCACAAGCTTGAAACTGGCCCCTTGGTATATTTTGCCGCTTTAGGTTTTTCTTCACCCAGCCTTGCAAACCGCAGACGACAAAGGGCTTCGCAGTAGCACCATACGTGTTCTGCGGTTTCTTCCTCCTCCTGGCAGAACCTACATAGGTTTTCTTCTGCCAGGCCCATAGTTTCCAGGTGTTTATTCAGTCTGCAATGACCTGTTAGTTGACCCACTATTATTCTTACTGCCTTCCGGTTATAATTCAGAAGGTCTTTTGTAAATTCTGGCGAGTAAGCCTTGATGAACACTTTCGCCTGACGCTGTCCTGGTGTTCTCATCCACCAGTCTTGTGATTCCCTCATAATCCATGATCTAATGGATGACCTTACCTGGCATGATGGAATACCACAGTAGGGCTCGGGACCTACCATTGTCCTGCCAGCCCCCTCCTTTGCCAATTTATCAGCTTCTTCATTGCCTTCGTGGCCTTCGTGTCCTGGTACCCAGGCAATGGTTAGCTTGTTGGACGCACCCACCTCTTCCAGGGCAATTACGCAGTCCCGCACCAGCTTGGAGCTGATTTTGCATGAACTGAGTGCCCTGATGGCTGCCTGGCTGTCCGAACAGACTTATACTAAACAAGGAAAAAACTAACTTAGTCCTGTTTAGAACAAAATTAAATAATATCGATAAACCAGAATATATTGAAATAGACAACAATAACATCACAGTTCAAAGTAACATGAAATTTTTAGGAATCCAAATTGATGAATTTCTAAACTGGTCAGATCAAATAGATTTAATTAGTAGCAAGCTAAATAGTATAAGTTACGGTATCAGACTAACAACAAAATATGTTTCAGAGACTGCGTTGAAGACATTGTATTTTGCAAACTTCGAGGCCACAGCAAGATATGGAATTATCTTTTGGGGTTGTAATTCCAAGATACAAAATATCTTTGTTATACAAAAACGTTTATTGCGAACAATTTTTAAAATGTTATATAGAGAGAGTTGTAGAAATGTCTTTAGAGAAAAGGCTATTCTTACAATTTATGGTTTGTACATATTTGATACAATAATGTTTTTTATATAAATAGAAATAGTTTTAGGGTAGAAAGTAATCATAATTACAACACACGTACAACAGAGGTAAATTACCCAATTCATCACCTATCATTGTTTGAAAGAGGACCATACTATAGAGGTATTCGCTCGGGCATTCGTTTCTATAACAAGTTACCAAATGATATTAAAAGTGCACCGACTTTAAAAGTGTTTAAAAGAAAAGTAAAACAATTTTTAATACTAATAGAACCCTACAGTGTGAAAGACTTTACAGAGAGACAATTGTAAAGTCTCTTTTTTGTTGACGTGATTTCTTTTTATGTTTATGTATTTGTATACCTGAATATGATCAGAAATAAAGAGTTTTTCTATTCTATTCTATTCTATTCTATTCTATTCTAGTCAAAGTAAGGTTAGCTTAATTACTAAGTTTGATGATGGATATCTCATAAACGAAACATTTTCAAAAAAATATATATAGATTTGTGATCAGCATCTCAAAAGCCTCTGTGTGCCAAAATTTCTCAAAATTATAGTTTCCACATTAACAAATTGAAAAAACCATACATATTTACCTGTGATATATAACATTTTTATCTCTAAGTTTACTTGTGCACCACACAATCATACATCTTTGTTTGTACATATTACTTAAATAAAACAAACAACGGGTTTATTTTATAACACAAAGCAAAGTCTGGGCCCACTAAAAAGGTTAAGGTATAAGAAAAAAAATGTATTATCCCTTTTGATTAACAAACCTTCTAAGTCTCTTTGGAACTGTGAAATTTTAAATAATTGTTGTAGAGAATCTAGGTAACACAACAACTATTCAGAAATAAAGGGCTTTTATGGCAAATAAGTAATTATGACCAAAAAAGAAAACACACGTAACTTTATGATTTGGTGCACAAAGGCAAACACCATAAATCACAAACTTTAAGAAATTTGGTACAATTATAAACTACACAAATATAAACAAACGAAATTGGAGGTTAAAAAGTTTAAGAGTCACTAGATAGGCAACCGGTAATCGGGAAAACAAACAAAACGATTAACTGTTCGGATTAGACTATTTCAATACATGATACAAAAATTACAAGAAGGTAGGATCAACAGCGATTCCAAATTGGTTCGCTTTGCGCATAACGTAGCAATGTGACTTCTTTTGGCGCAATATTTAAATTTATGTCCAAAGAAAGCCTGAAATGTTTGTGAATTGCAGTCATTTTTTAAATATGAGGACGAGTATAGAGAAATATCTTTCTAGAATATTATTACTGTTAATTTAAGAATATAATATTTATATGTTAACAAGCTTAAGATGTTAATTTGTGCATAAACGGAACTTCGCAATAAACCACTATTTAAAGCACCTAAAAACAAATCATCTTATACCTAACTAGTTTTAAAGTCACAAAACTGCCAAAAAGCAATGTAAAACGGCAAACTAAACATCTAAAGACACGAAAACAAACGTATGGTTTCAACTTTCTTTACAAATTTAGTCACATTACTACGTCAGAGACGGTGGTCACGTGATAAACGTCATGCGCAAGATCCTACCTTTTGTATTTGTTGTATCATGATTTCAATAAGTCAATCTGAACTCTAGAGTAGAATTTGGCAGTAGAGTTGTTGGTAATTGCGATGTTGTCGAAATTTTGTATACGGCAGATTTTTTGGCCCTACCTTATCAAACTTCTGTTAAATAAGTTTATATGATATAGTGAAATCAAAGAAATTTCCAATGCACGTCATACCCCTTAAGTGACGTAAAATGGTGACATGGTTGCCAGCTTTTTTCAAGTCCTTTCATAACTTTCGAAGGTTTCCGAAAACGCTGAAATTATCCATTGAGAACTTTTATGCCATCCTGTACTATGGAATTTTCGTGATATTTCTTAAATATTCTACACGTTTTCACATTAAACTATGAAAGAGTGACAGAAAACTTCCGAAAGTAGTATCGATTTAATTTTTGCACTGTTCACATCGAGACATTGACAACCAGGCGCGGCACGTCCAGAAGGTTATTCAGTCAATGACCCCCTTAATTTGTATTTAAAAAAAAATAGCAAAAATTAATCCTAACATCTTAACAAACAAAAAGTTTAAATCTATTACTATGCGAAAACTCCCTAATAATCAATTCAAACAACGAAAACTACATACGGTCAGTGTATTCTAAGACCGAATTTATTGAATAAAATGCAAGATGCCCCAAGCCAAAAAGAAGAAGAACGAATTCGCTTTTTTATTAACAATGGGTTCAACAACGCAAGTGGTTCTTTAAAAAAGCGATTAGGTATGAATGAAACGGAACGTCCGAAACCTGCCCTGAAACAAATACAGACCACCAACCAACAAGAATTCAGATTGGATTTGCGGGTGCAATATAAAAAAATGCTTTTTTTTTTCCATGTATTTTATATAGTACAGATACTTATAACGCCTTATGGACTAGAACTGGCGCTAATACCTAAAACATTTAAAAGAAAAAGTGACAAGACAAGGCAGCTGTGTTACCCATATGAACATTTCGCCAAACAGAAGGATAGAAGCATCAATTTGATATATAAACACATGTGTAAGATGTAAGTAAGCTTTGCCTGTATATATAAAGAAAATTTGGCAATTGTCTAAAAAGTTGCGGCAACTCCAATTTTGACGAAATTTAGTATACGGGAGTTTTGTGGGGCGTAGGGCCTTACGCATGTGCGAAATAAAATGACGTCATACGGCAAGCTTAAAATAACATAACCTAAAATTTTGATCTATCCTAAAGTGGTACGCGTGCGTTGACATAACCTAGAAATAGGGACTTTGACCGAATATGCAATAAAATCGTAATTTCCGGTCGCAACTTCCGGTCGTCAGAAAATAGCCATGTTTGGGTTCAAATGAAAGGTCTTGACTTGTAGATTACTAATTAGACATTTTTAACGATTTTTATTTTGTAACTTTCTTATTTATGAATATTTTTTAAAATTTTAACTTATTTGGATTCCTTACGGCCTCTAGATACCGAATATGTAATAAAATCGCCATTTCCGGCGCAACTTCCGGTCCCAGAAAGTAGTCTTGTTTAGGTTCAAATGAAAGGTCTTGACTTGTAGAATACTAATTAAACATTTTTAACAATTTTTATTTTGCAACATTCTTATTTATGAATATTTTAAAAATTTTTAACTTCTTCAGATTCCTTGAAGCCTCTAGATACCAAATCTGCAATAAGATCGTCATTTCCGGTCGCAACTTCCGATCGTCAAAAAGTAGTCTTGTTTGGGTTTAAATGAAAGGTCTTGACTTGGAGATTACAAATTAAGTATTTTTAACAATTTTTATAATATTTAGCTATTTAATTATCACTTGTTTTGCGGAATTATGTTTAAATGTGAATATTGTAACCGCGAATTCACCTGAAAAGACAATTTTAAACGACATGGCGACTGTCGGACTGCAGCCAAAGTCTGCGAGCACCGAGCTTTAGCGGGGAATTGTAGTATTTTAAAAAACGGTGCCGTATTTTAGAAAAACAGTGCCGTATTTTAGAAAAACGGTGCCGTGTTTAAGAAAAACCGTACCGTATTAAAAAAAACAGTGCAGTATTTTAGAAAACAGCGCCGTATTTTAAGAAACAGTGCCGTATTAAAAAAAAACGGCGCCGGTATTTGGAAAAAGGGTAATGGATTAATTCTAATCAACATTTAAAGAATCATGTTTAAATGTGAATATTGTAACCGTTCATCTTCCGAATAACGCAAATTATAAGGTTAAATATTGTGGCAAAAATTATATATTAAATATAGGTGGTAGAGGAGCTTTCCTCGCCTGAGGAGGTACCACCCCACCACCCTTTAAAGGACCCGTGAAGTCTTAACAGACGTTTCGGGTTCTGGGTGTGTGAGTCAGTTTTCCTTCTTCCTTCTTTCTCTTTTCTTTTTTCCTTTTAACCCCCAAACTATGTACAAATGATGGCGGCACACCCGGAAGTAAAATGTTCCGGAGGTAAAATACCCCTCCATTCGGATCTCCGGGCGAGGGGTGCATCCGGGAGGCCTTCATCGAGAGGTTTAATTTCTTTTGCAAACATATGTGGGCTTAACACCAATATAAACTCCGTTCACCATCACCTTCAGTCATCTAAGCCCCACATACTGTTTCTAACGGAAACACAAATAAGTTCTAAATCTTCAACCAGCCACCTTCTCTTTCCAGGCTAACTTATTTCGTCTTTTCGTCCACATGGTGGCGTATGTGCTTACGTCCGCAACGATCTGGCTTGTGCTCGAGTTTCCAATCTTGAATCGGGTAGGCCCGATATCCTTTGGCTTAAACTTTCCCTTAGGTCTAAAACTAAATTTATCTGCTGTTTGTACCGGTCCCCATCTAATAATTCCTATGTCGAATTCTTTGACTTTCTTTCAACAAAGATCGATAGCATAATTTCCCAGTTTCCATCGGCTGAAATAATCGTGCTTGGCGACTTCAATGTCCATAATAAGGATTGGTTGGGCTCTTCAAAAACTGACCCCCAAGGCAGAACAGCCGAAATCTTCGCAGTCAGTAACTCTCTTACCAACCTTATTATGGAACCCACCTACTTTCCTAGAGTTCCAAATCATAGTTCAAATCCCCTAGATCTGTTTCTTACTACCAACCCCGAAGTCTATCAAACATCTGTCTCAGCTCCCCTAGGTCGCTCAGATCATGGCTTAGTTACTATATCTTACCCTGCACATCCCGAGGTAAATGAATACATGCCACCACGCACCGTATGGCACTACAACTCAGCCGACTGGGATGGCCTGAGGGACTTCTTCGCCACTTACCCCTGGAATTCCATCTGCTTTTCTTCTGGTGATCCTTCTGAAATTTGCAGTCAACTGACGGATTCAATTCAATTGGGCATTGAAACCTATATTCCACACACCATCAAGAACCCCAAACAATCCAATAACAAACCCTGGTTTTCCAAATCTTGTGATAAAGCTAGAATTTTAAAAGTTCATGCTCACAAAAAGTTTTTACAGGATCCTAGTCCAGAAAACCGACAGGCCAGCATTGAAGCAAGAAACTACTACAATCAAACAATTTCTGAAGCCAAAGACTCCTTCGACAATCGTATTATCTTGAACCATAAAAGAAATATATTGAAATGTTTTTTGTTGAAAAATACGTTAAATATTTAACACACACATTTACTATCATTTGTTTGCATTATTTTAGTAAAATTAAATAATTTATTTATAATAACACCAGTTTTATAAAACTTTTGGATATCCCAGTAAAAAAAAATTAAATTGACTGATAATGTCTGTATTTCAACTGCTAATGCTGTTCAAAAATATAATAATAAATTTACATTTGGCTTAAAAATAAAAAATAATGAAAATTTACTCTTTAGAAAAAACATGTTTTTGAAGTTTTTATGAAAAAGAGTAACCTTTTCTCGCAAAATAAAATTCCTGATTCATTTGTTCTCTTGTGCATCGATTGTCTGTACAAGATTTTATTTTTGAAACAACAACTAGCGTAAAAACAGTTTATGGCTATTGTGATCTATCTCCGAGCAATTTTTACAACTCTCTTTAACTCATTTGCTCTTAAAGTTACGAAAAAACTTTAACTAGGAAATATTGTAGTTTCTTTCGTAGAATACCGTCATTTAAGTAATTGTTTTAGGCAAGATGTGCATTGAGGTGACTAACAAGAGGCGTGGCGGCCAGTTGGTGAGGTATTGGCATATGAATTCTTTAGGGCTTTAAAGATTTCATCTGCCACTAGCTCACCACCTTGCCACCAAGTTATTTGCTTGCCACTTCGGTTCGCGCCTCGTCAGAGAGCAAAACTTTGGTAAAGGGTAACTTTTTTCCATAAAAATAAATACTATAAAAGTCTCCCATATGTGGAAAAACTGTAAATACCTTCTGCTAGGATTGTTCTTGAATTTGGAAGCAAAGTTTTGTCTCCAATTAATAGGATATTTGGTAACATAAATAGATATTGTAACAGATTTCTTTAATGTAAGTTCAAATATTTTGGCCAAAAGGGCAATATTAGGTTTAATTAGGCTAGGTTAAGTTAAGTATTTCTAATGATACTGTAAATCTTAAATTTTATTTTTTATACCTATGTCAAATAAATAAATAGTTTTAAAATCACCAGCAGCAGACGACATGCTGTATATGAGTTTTGTGTTTTATTTTTATCGGGAAGTTAATTATACTTCCTTAATATTCCTGCCTTTAAATTTGCAATATAATTTTAATAAGCCGCAATGTCGTATTGATAACATTATATCAATAGTGTGGAACGGCCTTCATTTATCACGAAAGTGTATAACCACCTTAATAAATATTCTAACGTCAAAATTAAAACGTAATTTTTTTGGCTAAGTATATGACATAATATACGACGTGCCCTAAGGTCGATATGACGTAACATTGAACATCCTTGAAAAGATCTAAAGTGCTCGCCAAAAAAATCGGGACAAGCAATTTTTAGCACCATATTTAACTTTAAAGGAAAATCAGCCAAAGGATTTTTGAGCTATGAATAAAAAACTATTTTTTTCCAAAACTTTAACACCCTGTATCTCGAGAACGAAGCTTCAAAACATACATGTTTATATAGACTTTTTTATTTTTTCATGTTCTATCGTCTATTAAATTTTTCCAATTAAAATCTAAAACACCCTGTATAATGAAAGAGTCAGTTTTGTTTGATTACTCTGTACGAAAAAAAAATCATTAAGTAGTAATTAATTTAAAATTTCCAGATCACATCAAAAAATCACAAAAGACACATTTTAGGACAATGGATCTGCCTGGTAGCGTATCTGTGGCCAAAAGACACTAATCGAAAAAGTAAAAAAACCGTCCAGAGGTATTGAACGAAGCTGCATATTTACCAAATTTCAAACCAAACAACAACGTATAGCCCAATTGTCATAGCTTAAAACGAACAATAGCCATATTTTGTGCAATTTTATCTTTACTTTTTGTTTGACCCCTGTATTTTATAGAAATGGCCATTTACCAATAAAGTGGTCAGATAATAAAAAAGAACCAGACAATAAGCTTTCAGAATGTGAAAACCTGGTCGAAATCGGTAAAGCCGTTTTTAAGTTACAGCGTTTTAAAGATATTGGTAGCAAAGTTTTGACACATTTTTTGTTTAGTAGTGTCTCTGGGGCTAAAGGACTGTAATCAAAAAACTGGCAAAAACGTCTGGAGATATTGATGTTACTTTACTAATGACCTATAATTAAATGCGAAAAAAAATTATTACCGGAATCACACACCTCTAAGCTTTTTGTAATTTTGCATCTGTTCATTGACCACCCTGTATACCATGAACATTTGATTATTTTTCAAAAATCATTTTGCGCCATGTCATCTAGACGAAATGGGCATTAACATACCGAAATCCGCAGCTAAAAATATTTGATATTTCAAAAGTTACTACAAGTTAAATATGGTGCTAAAAATTGCTTGTCCCGATTTTTTGGCGAGCACTTTATATTAAAGCGTTAATATAAATAACATCTGTTTTATGAAGTTATTAAGTATCATTCTATTTTTTAGGCAAAAATCTTTATTAATTTTAAAGATAGATAGTTTTTGTCATTTACCGAAAATTTAATAAAGTGCAGTTGGCGGGTTTCTGAAATAAACGATTCAAATACGACCTTTCTGTTTTTAAAATTAGGCAATGCTGATCAAAATCACAGAAAAAATAAATACATTGTTTCAAAACACCTCGCTTAAAAGACGTGTTTTCGTTCTTATACCTTTCATTAACAATGAAACGTAGCTATGGTTACAACTACGACAAAATGTTTAGTTGTCAATGTCTCGAAGTGAACTATACTCTTTACTACTCCCAGGTTTTTATCGCCCATTTATAATAAAGTGGAAAAGTCTAGAAAACTTTCGAATTTTTTTAGTACAGGATGAAATAAAAGTGTTAAGTGGATAACTCCAGTGTTTTCGAAAACCTTCAAAAGTAATGAAAGAACTTGGAGAAACTAAGGTAAATTATTTAAATAAACCATCAAAATAAATTGAATAGCCCTAATTCTATAAAATGCTTACAATTAAACACTTCTTTTTAAAGTCCGTAACAATATTAGAGAATAATTGCACAGTGAACTAAGGCCAGGAACTAATAATACCGGCCTTATTTTGACATCTGAGCTTGCGCAGATGCATGGTAGGATAAGGACTCCCCTAATAAGTATAGTGCCTGGCTTTATTTATGTTGGTTTTAGGCCGTGACTTATTTTGTCCTTATTTTAACTTCGGAACTGTTCGTCTAAACCGAACGGCTGCCGATCACATATCGAAAAGTTTTTAGAAGTAAAAATACTTAAAACCTTGCTTTTTCAAATGTATTTCTGTCATTGTGTTAAAAAAAAATACAACAACACAATACAATAAAGAAAAACTAATAAATTTTTTCACCCTTTTTTTAGGATAATGGTACTGTCAACATGATTTGCAATAACTCTACATATTGGGTACAAGCCCTATTTAAATAAGGCCGGTATTAATAATTCCCGAGCTTACTAAGGCAACTTGATAATAATAATTCTCTATTAATACACGAAAAAACAACAAACGGACAAAACATTTGAGTAGAAAGTAGAAAGTCGAACGAAGAAAGACAACGTCGCAAGATAAGACGCAATTTGACCAACCTGAAAAAATACAATTTAAATTAAATTATCTTTTTCGGCGTTATACAAAGGAACTTTTATCTATTATTGGATGCGTTAAGTAACGACGTCAATATGTGTTCACACTAATTAAAAGGCCAAATTTTAATAATTTTTGCCGAAATTTTCTGTAAATTTTATCTACTTGAGCGTCAGGTACAGCTAATTGATGACGTGCATCGGAAATTGTTTTGATTTCACCAGTGGTGTTCTTTGGAGAAATTATCAGTGAACAAACTGATAGAAGTAAAACTGATACCATTCTTTCGAAACCTCTGTGGCTAACTTCATTCTGAATGTTTCTTAATATTTGAAATGACATCTGTCACGTAAACAAATGATCATGATCACTTGCAAGTGATAGAATTGATAGAACCAAAGTCGATTGATGAGATAAGGTCACGACATTCGCCATATTGGCTAGCGCGGCTGTGACGTCAAGTCGGGCCATTTTCGGCCATGTTTGATTTTAGGCAGATCAGTGGCGTAGAATTAAGGAGAAAAGAAAAAAGAACTGTATGTTGTAAACAAAATTTATTGGATTATTTTAATAAGCATAACTTAAAACAAAAACATAAATGTGGTTTAAATATTGAAAATTAAAAATTATCAAAGCGACGACAGGACGTTGAGGTACCTGGCAGAGCAAAACATTTTCCATGGTTCCGTAAGTCAAAAACCATTTTAAAAACTTTGTATACAGGGTGTCCGCTAATGAATGGTACACAGAAAAACCACAGATTCCTTATGCCAAAATATTAAGATTTAACCAAACATACCTAATATCCAAAAGTTTACAATAAGGAAGATACGGGGGTGTCATAGTAAAAAGAAAAAGTAAATTTATTTCAATAATTGTTCCCCCTTTTTAAATATCTTAATAAAACGGTATCTAGGATTTTTTAAACATTAGCTTTTCAGATCGAATATTAATTTTTGTGTGTAGACTAGAGGGCGATGGGTACACTATTTAAAATTCTATAAAACTACCCAATTTTTTGTTACTACTCTGTATGTATGTAAACTAGTAAGCTTGCGTTCTGCACAAAAAAGGTATACTTAGTAAGAATCGGTCTTGACAACCGTTTTTAAGGTATTCACGTTTTAGTTGTTCAGTGCACCCGAAAGTATGTATGTACCTTCAATAACATCGTATTAGCTATAATTAGAACTGCGCAGATATAAATAGCTGATATCTAAAACTACTGGATCCCGAGTTTAATTAAAATGTTTTAAACATATCAAAAATTATCGAAATGCATGAATAAAAAGTATTTACATCTCTTTAACGCCCCGTATCTTCCTTATCATTAACTTTTGGATATAGGTATGTTTGTTTAAATCCTAAATAGGTATTTTCGCATAAGAAATCTGTGGTTTTTCTGTGTACCATTAATTAGCGGACACTCATCTGTATCATATGTATATAAAAACACGAATGACTGAAAACTATTCGACTAAACACTATCAAAATCTCTAAAATAAAAACAATAATATGTGAAGTCTCTAAACTAACCAAAAACATTAACAACTGGAAATCCTTGCAAAATATACAACCAAAATGAAAATAGCAAATTTCCACAGTTTTTACCAAACAAAGCTTCGACAAGGCACGACTCTGTCATCAGCTGATAATGCTACCAACTTTGAACAGAACTGCCAACCGAAATCGTAATTCTCACACCCTCACGTCCCTGACAAAAGCTATCACCGGCCTTCTTATGTCTAAACCCCTTCTCATAAAGAAACTCTGGATAGAACTAAAACTGATAATTTTTCAAAAGAATACCACAACTTCTTTAAAGCAAAGTTGCCAAGTGAGGGGATTCTGGCAAAAGTGGTAATCTTTTGATATATGATCAGTTTCATTTCTATCAGTTCTATCACTTGTGAGTGATCACGATCCAATGAACTAAAAAATAACTGGAACAACGACGCTAATTCGGAAACTGTCAAAAAAGTGTGGCCAAGGACGAATCCTGTGAAAGGGAATGTTATCTCTTTTTAGTTTATTGAAGCAAGTGTAAACAAATGACCTAATAATTCAAAAATGTGTTTCATATTTAGGAATAAGTGGGAAAAGGATAGCATTTCCTCCCACATCAGCGGCGGTTGGCCCCACTTTCTGCTCATACTGTCAGCGTTTTAGTGTCAATATTCATTTCACTGTCATGGCCATTTGATCACGTGACAGATGGCATTTAAAAGATTAGAGAAATATTGCACAGTGAAATAAGGCCCGGCACTAATAATTTTTATTTTAACTTTTGAGCTTGCGCAGATGCATGGTGTGATAAGGACTCTCTTAAAAGGATTTCCGCGATCTTCGAGTAGTGCGGTTCATGTTTACGTAGAGGTCTACATAGACCTCCCGGGTAGGCGATTGAAGGCATAGTACGAGCGTGGCTGTACCCTTGGGGATCGAGAAAAGATTCACGCTAAATTGGGACTTCTTTCTTCTGGGGCTAAGCGCTGTGAGTGAAGATTCCTAAAGCCTGAAGTTTTTGCGTTTTGGTGTTGAACACATGGTGTCCTCGTATGCTCGAGGAGGTGCGCAAGCCTGCGGAAATACGTCAGGAATGAAAGTGACGGTTATGCGCGATACCAGTAGCAGCCGCTGGCTAGATAGTCGCAATTTATGCATTGCATCGAAGAAAAACAATAAGTATTAACAATTAAAAAGTGAAAAGCTCGGGAGCCACCAGGGTCACAGGCCCGACTTACTGGAGACTCCCACCCAGAATACAACCCCCTCTCACAGAGGGACGTACTGGCAATTGGACCTTCGGGGACCTATGTCACAAACAAAGAAACAACAACAACAAAGGATTGTGTCTGGCTTTATTTATGTCGGTTTTAGGTCGTGCCTTAATTTGGTAATATTTTAACTCCGGAACTGTTCGTATTGCTGAACGGCTGTCGACTACAAAATCAAAAAGTTATTAGACGTAAAAATAGTTAAAACTTTGCTTTTTTAAATGTATTTCTGTAATTGTGTAAAATAAAACCCTAAAACACAAAACAATAAACAAAAACTACTAAAATGCTTCCTCTTTTTTTATAATGGTGCTGTCAACATGATTTGCAATAAATCTTAATAATGGCTACATGCACTATTTAATAAGGTCGGTATAAATAATACCCGAGCTTAATAAGGCAACTTGCAATAATTCTCTAATATGATTGAAAGTTGTCATAATGAAGAGTTATTGCACATCATGTTGACAGTACTATTAATTATAAAAAGAAGACATTTTTGTTTAAAAGTCATAAAGCCCAGTTAAGGTAAACGTGTCAATTATCGGCACCTTTAGCACCTTACATACACTGATCATCATTCAAATTGATTTAGTAATTAAGATACCCCTACGAACTTGCAATGTAAGTGTTGATTTGGCTCGTAAAAGATATCACATTACTAATGAAATATTTATTTTTAGCTAAAGTAAACACATGACATTTAAAAAAATAATTAAATACGTAGTCTGCTATACCCGTATTATCGGCATACTAAAATAAATACATGTTCTAGTTTTCGGCACATATGAGTTTCCATTATCGTCACAGAACTAAATATTTAATAAAATTTTACTAATTAAGTGAAATAATTGGTAATTAACATAATAAAAATTCACTTTTTAAAAACGAAACGTATTATAAGCGGTTTCTATCATAGGTGAGATTTTGAGAAATCTTCGAAGCCAATTCAGGATGCCTTTTTAAGAACAATTCATACCATTATCGCCCCGGCCTGCTGTCTGTAAAATTATAAGGCTTATCCAGTTCTTTCAGCAAAAGCTGAATACTATCTAACAATTGTGTCTTTGTAACTGAAAATCCACAGATAGCAGTCCGAAATAACCACGTCACCAGTAAATTTTCCTCTCCTTTGGTTTGTATGGTTTCTGGTCCACATTTCTTCTCTAAAAGTGTTCTTTTCTTTACTTATTCCTGCAGGGTCAATCTGAGTACCTTATATAACTTGCTAGCTGTTTTAAAAGTTATTCCTGACTAAACAGCGTTAACAGCTTTATTTGTCGTTTGTATTGTCCATAGTGATGTAATTTCAATCTGAAAAAAAAATTCGGCACCCTATGTTTGTATTATCGGCACTATTCTTAAACATTAAAATAAAGCTAATTCTTGTAATTATACAGAGTGCCGAGAATTGGTGTAACATCTCAACCTTTTAAGTTGCATATAAGGACCAAACATTTTTCAAGATAAGTTTAAAGTTAACGCTAGAATCGATCAAAATCCAATTCAATACTTGTAACCAATTATCGGCATATCTGCCGATGATTGGGCCATTAACTTAATGTTTACGTACCAATTATCGGTACCTACAAAAAAAACTTAAAAACCCTAAGAAAACCAGTTTTTTACTTAAAAATATCAAAATTAATAATCCCTAAACATATAACACTAAATCAAACATTTACACGAAACATCTATCAGGTATACCACTGTAATGGCTTACCTTTTTCTTACACTTGCAACAAGAAACACTCCACGCAAGACTTTGGAGCGAACTGCGAATATATTTTTTTATCCTAGTTATTACCGAATTTGGCCGACAACCATTCGGTTGTGCAGAGGCGTAGACTAAGGTTCCTAGGAACTCGTTAAATAATTAAATTCAAGAACTTTTCGATAATTGGGGTAGTGCCGAAAATAGGGACGTTTACCTTATAGCAGTTTGTACTTTTTCTTTCGTGTTTTGTGGTGAAAGTTTTTGTTTTACACAATTATACAAATACATTTGAAAAAGCAAAATATAAGTATTTTTAACCTCTAAACATTTGACATATGGTCAGCCGTTCGTTTACACGAGCAGTTTTGAAGTTAAAATAAGACCAAAATAAGGCATGACCTAAAACTGGCATAAATAAACCCAAGCACTATCCTTATTAAGGGAGTCCTTATCCCACTACGCATCTGCGCAAGCTCAGATGTCAAAATAAGGTCGGTATTATTAGTACCTGGCCTTATTCTTTATTATTAAACATTCAGAATGAAGTTGAACACATAAGTTTATACCGGGGTATACACGGTGATGCAAACCTAAAACGCACTTGCATAAAAGCAAATGTCAAATGAAGCTTTTGATACACACGATTCAGATGTACCTGTCAGTTTAGCGTGACTTTTGGCAGCTGTTGGGGTGATCTACTTGAACATAAGCGTAATTCAGCGAGAAGATTTTTTTTTATTTTTGTCAATGTGTTCATTACTTTTAACCTTCCAAAAGCATGGATAACCTTGGGACATATCTATTAAATTACGCAATACATCTTCCTGGCGCCAAAGAGCCATTTTTTTAACTCAAAGCCAACAATATAACCCCGTAAACGACGTTTCTAAACTGAAACGTTTAACTGACGCACAGTGGCAAATTTTTAACATTTAGCTGGACATTATGAAAAATAACAATGTTTTTTAATTCTTTGGCCTTGGCATTATTTTATAGTGCATTCAACCACTGATTTAAATTTGCCATTTTTTTGGTGATAACAAAAAGGCATACATTTTTATGCGAACTTCAAAGTAAGTATACATAGGAATGTCTTAAATCCTGTATTTTTAGTGTTAAAATACGCGTGTAAAAGGTTAGTTTTACTGCAGTGCTAAATTAAATATTAAAGTTATTTATAATGGAAAGAATACCTGCAGGTATGTGCTAAATATTTCTAGTACTTGTTTTTTTGTTCTTTATTCCAGGCCTGTTTTACGATTAAATATAGTAGTAGTTAAATAAATTTAAATTTTATTCACACTATTTTATTTTCAAATAAAGACATTTTGAGTCCCGCCAGATCCCGCGTAATTTTTTACATAACAATATTATATATACATTTCTACACTTGAATATATAAAAAAATTTGCCCCAATCTGCCCCTTACCGTTTTATGATTTTTTTAGTTCCTTGTCCTATACCTCAAAGAAGTCTTTTTGAAGTATGGGTAGACGAGCCGAATAAAGACACAAAAAATTGGAGGATGTTTACTTATATTCTGAATTACTTTGGCCTGAAGAATATAAATGAACAGATTAAAGGGGTGATAATGACTAAAATAGTCAGGCTTTCGAGGAAATTTTCCACTAAATGGTCCGACTGCAATAGAATGATGGATAGATTGCTACCAAAAATAGTGATTAGCTGAATAGCTGTATACTATTACCTGAGCTAGAGCCATATATACAGGGTGTTCAAAATCCACCTTCAACATCTGGTGGTCCAAGAAGATCAAAAAAATTGAACAACTTAGTGAAAAGAGCAAACGACGAATGGTACAACCATTATTAAAAAGTACTTTAACCGATGAATTAGTCTATGCTTCACAAAAAGTTTGTGTGACGCTGGAAAACGTAATGCTGCCGCATTGTTAAAAGAGGTTGTATCCGCTTCATCCGATCAGAGTCAGACTCTAAAGTTTAAAAAGGCTATTCAAGAAACGCGATCTTCAATTGAAAAAGTATCTAAAGAAGAAGCTCTAGCTACGTACTTGGATGGCAAAATGACTAAGAGGTCTTATATGGCTATACAGCAGAGACTTGAAGAAAGGATGCAAGGTTTTACCGTCCTATCCTTTTATAAGTCAAGCAAAAAAGTATTGTAATCCAGAAGACATTATTATAACAGAAGTATCCGCAGAAGTAAGTAGGCAGTCGTTGGTGGATCATACAACAAAGCGGCTTTTTGATGTGCAGTGGAAGGTATTTAAACAGTTTAAAGACCAAGTAAATAAGGAGGAATTTCTTTTTAAGTGGGGTTGCGATGGCACATCTGGCTTTAGCCAGTTTAAGCAAAAATTTAGCGAAGAAAATGTACAAGATGATAGTGCAATGTTTGTATTATCATTAGTGCCACTACAACTGTGTCATCTCAAAGATGATTCTAGAATGTGCTTCTGGCAAAACCATGTACTATGTATACCATCAAGTACAAGGTATTGTCGGCCATTAAAACTTTTATTAAAGTCTGAATCATTGCAACTAATAAAGAATGAAGCACTGCTGGAACAACAAATTATTAATTTAAAACCGGTAAAGATTTACATAGAAGAAAAAGAAACATTAGTTTACCCTAAATTATTATTTACAATGGTTGATGGTAAAATTTGTAGTTCCATTTTACAAGTTTCGTCCCAAAGATGTTATGTATGCAATTGTTTTCCAAAAGAGATAAATAACCCTGAAAAATGTAAAGAAATCCCGAAAACTATTGTTTTGGTTTGTCAGTGTTACATCTAAGGATTCGTACTTTTGAATGTTTGCGTAAAAATTTAAAAAAGTTTACGATCTTCAACTTTTGTAACATTCTTACTATTAACTTTAAAACTAAAAAAAAGACTTTTTCTTATTGTCCGCCAACTTTTTGGGTTACCCTGTATAAACCAAAATATTTAAGGCCGCTTTTAATGACATTTTACCAAAAAAATATACTGTACAAAATAGTACCGTTTTCTATTTTGCTTTATTTAATATACAATTATTATCAAGATTTAAACAGTAAGATTAACTTTTGTGTTATTTTCCTAAGGAAAAACTGAAAATTACAGTTTTTTTTATAAGTATTTGGTCAAAGAAAAATTTTTATTTATATTATTTAAGGTATGTTTAAATAAAAATATAATATTTTTAAATAAATGTTCTGATTTCTTTAATAAAATAATAAAGATTTTTTTACTGGGCAACACTTAATTTAACATGTAAAAAGGGTATAATTTAGTCTAATTAATATATGTATAATGTTTACAACCGAATGTATTTGCTTAATATTTTGATTATCAAACAGATTTGTTTGGAAATAAACTTTATATTTTCTTCAAACTATTTTGTCCAGCTAGAAAAGACGAATTTGCCACTGTGTGACGTGTCCTACACATGCACAAGTTTGCAGGATGCGCGCCACGAAATATCAAACTCGGACATCGAGTCGCATGCCGCGCGCAAGCTTTGGCATTTTTGACAGAAGTGACAGTTTTGCATGACCGTGTATACCCCGATTATCACTTTTAGTCAGTTTGTTTACTAATAATGTTTCGAAAGAATATCTCTATAACAACATATATATGTTGTAGGTTAATTTATATGTTTACTTGAAAACGTTGTGACAAAACCTCGAGGCCGTTCGTGGTCGGGGACGCGAGCAAGAGCATGAAACAGGGAAAAAAGTACTACAACCTTTATTTCTCTGGCACTGATATTGACACTTATCTCAATAAATAACATGACCAAAAAATGTTCTACGTGACGTTAACACAACCATTACCAATATGGCGGAATGTCCCTACCCTTTATAGACCGATTCTGGTTGTAACAATTTTATTTATATAGGCACATTTAACTGATGTCCTTAAAATCTTTTAATAAACATTCAATGAAAACTACAACAAAAACCAAACACCATGCAAATCACGATAAAATCGAGGTTAAATAGTTGCCAACTGGCAATTTTTAATCTATTAGGTTGGTGGTCTTGCAACAAATATTTGAAGAAAAATAGGACGTATTCTAGTCCTTTAAAGAAATTTGCTTTATTACACTGTCAAATTTATTAAAGGTAAACTTGTTCCAACTTATTTGACAAGAAGTTTGATAAGTGTATAATCAGCTTTAATAAAGAATCGAGAAAACTCACTGGATAATGTTTTAAGTTGACCTCTCAGCTGTAGAGAGTATTACAGAATGTTGTTAACAAAAGTTTAGGGCAGATATATTCTATTATTGCAAATATGAAGTTCTTTTATTTTAGTAAAAATGTATAAACTGGAATCCTTATTTAAAAAAGTATTTATTGTTTTTGTTACATCATTGCTAATAAAAAATATAAAACCTTATTTTTAAAAGAGAAAGTTCCCGCAATGCCTTCTTTATGGTCTAAAACATGTCATTAAGTGGATTTTTTTCTCTTAAACTAAACAAGATTCGAAAAAAGAGACATAAAGCTGATTTTGTTTTGCTTAATCTAAAGAAAGTATAAACATTTTATACACTTTACTCAGTCAATACCGATTATTTGTTTGTCTTCGAATGTTTCTATTCTTTCAGTTGCCGCTCTAGATGCCACGGGACTTAAAAAATGTAATTAAGTTAGTGATAAATTACCCCCTTAATGCCATAAATACCATTGTCCAATTGACACAAAACTACGTAAAGAATAATTAAGATATGAAAAAAAACATTTTTTTCCAAGTTTATCACCCTGTATCTTAGGAACCAGGAATTTCCGGACCTATGTTTATATGATCTATTCTTCATATTTTTGAGATAGAATTTGTTCTTATTTTTTGTTTACGTCGGAGCGACAAGGAACGAGGTCAGCACGGTAATAACAGCGAGGCAAAAGCAGCTCAACATGTATTTCCTGAAAGGTTTTTTACCTCTCTGCTTTTAAAAACTTGTTTTTTATTTTTGTTGGAACGACAAGAAGACCAGCAATGTAAATACAGCGCGGCGAAAGCAACGAGGTAAATAGAGCGCGGCGAAAGCAGCAGAGATATTTATTTATTGTTTTGTTATTTTTAACAGCGAATAACTTAAAAAATACATTTTTTGATTAAAATTACTTTTTTGAGGGATTCCTGTAATAAAATTCAATAAAAATTTCTACCCCGAGGGTTTTGGCGCCCTTCTGTTCGATATATATGTATATATGTAGATTTTGATCTTTGGGCTATTTCCAATCTTCTGTTAAAGTGTCAAATAAATAAAAATATGAAAAAACAAATTTAATTATTATTATTAAGATCATGCATGCTACGCGCTTAGATATGTAGATACGCTAAGGTCAAATAATTTACATGCTTTTTAAATTAATGACCTTGAATAAAATTTAAATAGCACGTAAGATATTTGACCGTACCGTGAGCGTACCGAGCCCTGAGCGCCTAGTGTGCATCACGGATTTACATATATATATATAGCTTTTGTATGGGGGGAGTTTAACTGCCAAGAAATTTGATACCAAAAATATTGAAGAGTAAAACAAAAAGGTACAAAAACAAGTTCTCTTTCCTTCTTCCTTCGTATGCTAAGGGGTGGGGGGTCCACTTAACGATACGCAAGTTTCGTTTTTTTTTAAATTTTTTTAAAGCAATATTTTTGCGATTTTGAACCACTTTGTATATCCTACGAACAGAACCACTTCTGATAAAAGCAAAAAAATACACAGAACAATTTTCGTCGCTGCCCTCTTTGCTTGGCTTCCAAGCGCTACTTATCGTATTGCTCCACTATAAACACTTGCATATAAAACTACGAGATACTTTTCTTCGCTTTGGTAGTAGAACCGCTAACCTCGGTCCTCGTCGCTCCGACATAAACACATTCTTATCCTCGCTGTCCTCTTTGCTTGGCTTCCGAGCGCTGCTTACCGTATTGCTCCACTATAAACACTTGCATATGAAACCATAAGCTAATTTTCTTCGCTTTGGTAGTAGAATCGCTAACCTCGGTTCTCGTCGCTCCGACATAAACACACCCTAAGAGAGACTCGCCCTTTCGCGGGTGTCCCAACACCTCAGACATGGTCTCAGTACCCTGGGACGGTGTTTGGGGGTAACCTTGTCGTGGTGAGAGGGCTTAAGCCTTTGCCTAACCCAGACTGGAGCAACTACTCCTGCATGGGGTGGGCAAGGGTAACTAAACGGACACCCACCCATATACCGTACCCCTTGGAATGGTGGTTGATGAGGTAAAACCAGGGGGTGTGGGGGCTTGCCTTAACCGGCCGGCCAAGTGGATGGAAACCACAATAAAAACCCCTCAAATCAAGGTGGAACAGCGTAAGCCGAAGATTTGGCGTAGTTGACAAAGCTCGACTGCGGGGCCAAAGGGTAAGTTGGTTACGATTATGCGGACTCCGGGGCACCAGGCGCACCCCGGTTTTACTAGCCTTCCCTTGCTATGCGGGGCTCTGGCAAGGGCGACTGCACTTTCCCTAGCTACTCGTGGGAACTATATGGACACAAGTAGAAATAAAAACCCGAGGAGGACTCAGAAATGAGCGACTCTTCAACAGTAACGGAAGAAGGGGCAACTTCGGCTGCGGACTCCTTCCAAAGTGTCCAAGAAGGAGGAGTAGCCTCGGCTACGGACTCCTCTCAGGATAAAGGAGGGGCTGCCAAGGCAGCGGACTCCACTCCTGAAGTGGACAAGGTCACTGGGGATCTAAATCAAATAGATCTCAAAACCAAGAAATTAAGCGGGGCCCAAAGAAGGAAACTTCTTAAGGCCCAAAAAATGGCAGCCGGTACGTGGACTCGAAAGAGTCCATACCAAATGTCCGGCAAAAACAACAACAAAATAGGTGATGAACCGGGAGCAGGACCGGGCAAGTCGGGTACAAGTCAGGCTAAGCTGGGAACAGGTCCGGCTAAGCCTGGCAAAGGACCGACGTTACCTAAATCAAAGGTGGGGGAGAAGACGAAGACAACGGGTACTAAAAGACCTTTGTCTGACTCGAGCACTCCACCAACAAAAATCCTTAAAAGAGCAGGGGCGCAAGCGCGCAGACCGGCTCTTATAGGGATGCTACAATAGGCATCAGTATGGCTGTCATAGACCGGCGCCATCCTGATACCACCCTGAATCAGGATCAAGCAGGCCTGATCAGAAGCAGGCTGGAGCAGGCTGTCTTTGACACCCCTGGGGGAAGTCAGGACAGGCTTCAGTTTGTGAGAACCACATTTAGCGCGGGGGTTCTGTGGATGACCTGCGCAAATGCGCGTACCAAGGCCTGGCTCACTGAGACGGTGCGGGGGCTGGGACAACTTTGGGAGGGGGCTGATTTGACAGTCGTCGAATCAAAGGACCTCCCGAAGAGGCCCATAGTCCTTGTGTTTGTACCGGGAGCAGGCACAGAGGAGAAAGTGGTCAGGGACCGCCTCGCGGTCCAAAACCCTGGTTTGGAGACGGGGGACTGGCTGCTTAAAAGCAAAAAGATGGGCGAAGGGGGCCAAACACTGACCTTCTCCATCAACGAGGCCACCTACAAGGTCCTGGAAGCAGCCCGTTTCAGGTTATTTTATGGCTTGGGAACGGTAACTTTCAGGGTGATTCGGGGACCTGATGGAGGGGATTCGAGTAATCCAGATCAACCTCCAACACAGTAAGGCTGCATCAGCGGTCCTTACAAAATCAATGAGGGAATATGATGTGGCCCTCATACAAGAACCCTGGGTAAACCAGGGCAAAATTAGAGGCCTTACGGGGGTAGGTGGAGAGCTCATTTACTGCAGATCCACCCAGGTCCCTAGGACCTGTATTTTAGTTAGAAATAATATTAGCAGGTACTGCCCTTAAATAATTTCTGTTTCAGGGACCTAACTACGGTAAAGATAAGGATCAACACGGCAGAAGGAACGAGGGAAATGGTCCTCGGTTCGGCCTATCTGCCAAGTGATGATCCCGAACAGCCGCCAACCAGGGAGGTAGAAAGACTGGTGAGAGAATGCAGAGGCAATGGATCGCATCTCATCATCGGCAGCGATGCAAACGCACACCACCAGACCTGGGGAAGCACGGACACCAACCAAAGAGGTGAGTCACTACTACAATTTATAATGGCAAATAATTTAGACATTTTAAATGTAGGAAATAAACCTACCTTTGTAACCATTAACAGGAAGGAGGTATTAGATATAACAATCTCAACTACTTTTATAAGTAGTTTTGTTAAGAATTGGCATGTGACTGATGAGGTGAGTTGCTCAGACCACAGGCACATTAGCTTCACAATTTCAGGTCATAGTCCTGAAATAGAAACCTATCGAAATCCTCGGAAAACCAATTGGGAAGCTTATCAAGCAGACCTAAAACATGGGTTAGAACGAGTGAAAAAGTCGATAAGTAATACGGCAGATCTGGACCTCGCAGCGGAGCAGCTGCAGGACGCAATCCTGACTGCCTTTAACCAAAACTGTCCCGAAATTGCAAGGAAATCCAACAGGAATGTGCCCTGGTGGAATACAGACCTCGCAAAACTAAGGGCAGAAACCAGAAAAAAATATAATAAAGCCCAAAAAACAGGGGAGTGGGACGAGTACCGCGAGACCCTGACTGGCTATAGCAAAGCTTTGAGGGAAGCAAAAAGGAACTCATGGAGAAAGCACTGTGAGGAGGTAGAACAGACTCCAGAATGTGCTCGGCTCCAAAAAATCCTTTCTAAGGACCCTCAAAGAACAATTAACTCTCTAGAGAAACGAACAGGGGGTACACACAAAACGGAAAGGAAACACTAGAAGAACTTTTCGGAGTGCACTTTCCTGGGTGCGAAATAATTGATTTACCACCAGACACTGAGCACTATTTAGACCCGATACCAAGAAGAGGTACTGGGGAAAATTTGCGAGTGGCAAAAGAAGTGGTAAATCAAAGCAAGTTAAAATGGGCGATAGATTCCTTTGAACCATTTAAATCACCAGGTCCTGACGGGATCTATCCGGTTATGTTGCAGAAAGGCGACATAACATTATACACCAGGCTTTGCACGATTCTCAGAGCAAGTTTGGGACTGGGATACAGACCAAAAGTCTGGAGGCACATTAGGGTGGTCTTTATTCCTAAACCTGGCAAGTCAGGACAGGATAAAGCAAAGTCCCTAAGAGCAATAAGTCTTATGTCGTTTGTACTAAAGACACTTGAGAAACTGGTAGATATGCATATTAGAGGGGTGTCTTGGTAAACAGACCACTACACAAGGCCCAATATGCATACACAGCAGGTTTGTCAACGGAAACGGCACTCCATGATCTTGTACAAAGGGTGGAGTACGTCCTGGAAAACAAAGAGGTGTTGTTGGGAGCTTTTCTCGATATAGAGGGCGCATTTGACAACACCTCTTTTGAAGTGATCACAAGGGCGATTCGTCACAGGCAACAGTTGACGAAACATGCTGCAGATGGATAGGCTGCATGCTAAAGACCGTGTGATCCACTCGACACTCTTGGGTGAAACTCTGTCGGCGCGGATAGCAAGGGGATGCCCACAGGGGGAGTATTATCTCCCAACTGCATATAGTGGTACAAGGGGAGGCGAGAATGGGGGTATACAGACTGAAAAACAACCTGAGCAACACAAAAATTAGATCAGGACACATGGAAATAAAAAATATCATAAGGAATCCCATAATGGATATGAGGACAGACTATATGACCCCACAAATCGTACCCAGAAGACCCTTTCAGGTGACAATACACCCAAGGGAGAACTGGGCAAACGAAAATTTCAGACTCTCTCTTCGAGGTCAAACCTGGTATACGGACGGGTCCAAAACCGAAGAAGGGTCAGGAGCAGGTGTCTACAGTTAGATGGGAAACACTCGTTTGACTTTTCCACTGGAAAACCACGCCTCTGTATTTCAAGCAGAAATTTTTGCGATCTTACAATGTGCCAGGATTAACAACCAAAGGCCCCGCACAAATTGTATAATCAACATTCTTACGGATAGTCAAGCAGCCCTTGGTGCACTAATTAATCCCAAGGTATCGTCTTGGCTGGTACTAGAATGCCTCGAGGAACTCAGGGAACTATCGGAACGCAACAACACGAGGTTGATGAAACAACCAAAAAGAGCTAAAGAACTACTCAAAATGGGTAGGAATCAGCTAAGAACGATCACAGGTTTCCTCACCGGACATGCTCCAGTGAAAGAACACCTAAATAAAATGGGATTATACAACGGAGATCTGGACTGCAGATTATGTGGAGCAGAGACCGAAACAGTATCCCACATACTGTCAGAGTGTGAGGCACTGGATCACAAAAGACAGGCAATCTTCGGGGATATTAGAGTGCCCCTGGAAACATATGGTACGCACCCAGCAGACCTATACCGCCTTCTTCAAGGAACTAGGGTACTGGAATGGGTACAATAAAACGGGAGTTTGGTACAATAAGCCTTCAGGCTGCAGTGCCACCGGACATGCAGACGGCTCTCTGGGAAAAAAAAGAGAGACTCGACACCAGAAGAAAAACGGCGTAGCTAAAGAGATTTTGGTTTCCTATTGGCTGGAATTCAAAATATGCTCTTAGCCAAAATTTTACAATGGAAAAAAATTTAATCAATAGTTAAATACGTCACCAACTCGGAAAAATTGAATTTTTTCAAAATTTTCTGTAGTTTTTTTGTAAATATTTTTAAAATTATTTAAAATTTATTCTACAATTTGCGAGTTCAATCAACTTCATAACGTTGCCAGTGCTTATGTAGAAAGCATTACGTTAAATAAATATGCCAACAAAGGAGCAAGCAATAGAAAAGAGATGTCGTAGCTTGTGTCTTTTATGACGTAGGCACACTCCAATTACGTCATCGGACTATGCGGTATTTTAAATAATTTCCGCAAAAATGCAAATTTTGGCATTATTACACAAAATCTTGCACTTTCCGAAAAAATTAAAAAAAAGGAATAAAATCCAATCTATCTACACCGGAAATTTGCTACCTTAGGTGTACGCTCCGCACAGCCGGTTTTCTTCTGGTGTGGACTCTCTATAAGATGAATTTAAACCAAAGAAAGAAGCTCCAATGCGAGCTTTAGAATATTAAAAGAGGAATTCACATTAGTGAAAGTCAGCGGAAGCCGGGAATGCGGGCGGCGGACTGATATCAAAGTGTATGGGGTCTAGTGAGACCTTTCACACGTAGAGAACGCGAAAAGTGGGCAAACTTAATAGTATGTTAAATAGTAAAATAAATAACGAGTTTAAGTTATTTTTTTGACTGTAATAATCAACAATTAAAAATAAAATAGTATATTTAACAATGGTGCGGAAGTGCCCACCAAATAGGCCATCACCAGCCGTCACTGGTTAGTTAGAAATAAAACAGACCAGCAAAGACAAAGAAAAAGAAGTAAGCAAGTACTTTAAACTGTTCAAACTTATCCCTAAGTAGAAGTTTTATATAGTCGTAAAGATTTTTATGATAGTGTAGGTCTTCCCTAATAACATACAATGTTAAGAAAATGTGCATTTTAGGTACACTTTAGGTCCGAACGGTCAAGACTAAAAAAACGTCTACAGATCGTTTTATATAAACGTATTAAAAACGTTTCTTTAGAAACTACATAAAACGTTTATATTGACCGAGTAGATATGCTAACGCACTACGAGCATAATAAGGGTAGTTTTTCCCATGTATTTCTTATGGGAGAAATTTCAGGTCCAATCTGCATTTTTATCGCCATCTCAACCCTTAGCACAAAATAAGGGATGATTTTAAACCACGTGGTAGATAGGGGTAGTTTTAATAGATAGGGGTAGCACCTGACGTCATCAACCTATAAATTAAAAAGTCTCTTGCAGGGACCGGGAATCGAACCCGCAACACCTGTGTGAGAATCTAATGCCTTTGCCAGTAGACTATAGAGCACATTACAATTAAAACGCTAAACGAGGTATAATTGAAACCCAGGTATTAGCATAACAATGAATCATTAGCGCATAGTTGCCGGAGCTAACACAGAATTTAGTTGAACACCTGCTGATAATCGCATATTAATATTCAGACCGAAGCGGCAACGCTGCATACATAATTTTTCATAAACCACAGACAAAGCATCATCAGGATTCGAGCGTTTATTTACTGCACGAGAAACCAAAGCTATACCGCGGGCGCATCCGGATCGTGATATTAATAAAAATAATTGCGGTTTTGAATAAATAATTTTAAAGATTATGAAAAGAATACAATATTGCAAAAAAACAAAGTTCTTATCATTATGCATATCTACATCCACTATAAAAATTCCATTATTATGAATAAAAAATTAAAAATGTAGTAAAAAATACCTGAAAATTGGTTCTCTAAATACCGCGAAAAATACAACTAAAATTTAACTAAAGCAACACAAATAGTAGAAAACTTCAGCACGAATTAAAAACGGATTTACATGTAAAAAGCAGCCGGCACTAAAAAAACCACATGTATACCAAATTTAAAAAATGTTTATACACCCCACATAATTCTAAAATAAATAAATAAAAAAACGAGGTAAAACACCAAACAAATGCGTCTAAAATAATCAACATTAAAAACCACACCCCCACGCGCTTTCACCCCCGCTTAAGCCCGGGGTTTAAGAGCAAGGCGCCAAACAAATGGACTATACATATTCAAATATTAATACTAAAATGTTTAATAATTATGTTATTTGAGTGTAAATAGGGCCTTAACAGTTTTTAACGTATATCTTGGCTTCTAGTGGTTTGATTTTAGTCATTCTTTTTTAAAGAATTATTTTTAATAAATATATTAACACTAATTTTTTAAATAAATATGTTATTTGAGAGTAAATAGGGCCTAAACAGATAACCTCAAAGTTCTTACACAGCCGTTGTTATGATTGACAGACAAGTTATTAAAAAAAATCAACAAATTCGAGGAAACATATTTAAATATAATTTGTAAGAGTATCAGCCCTAATTTTTAAATAATTAGCCGAGCGCTAAAAGAAGAGTATACGCATGTCAGAATTAAAAAATAAATATTTTGGTTTCAGTACATACGATATTTACGATTTTTGTTTAAAAGCGAGATTAGGACCTAAGAAACATATTTAAATATAATTTGTAAGGGTATCAACCCTTATTTTGAAAATATTAGCCAAGCGCTAATCTGACGTCATATTTAGGAATCTTGCGCAACGCATTATTTAGGGCGTGGTCGCCTGTCATCTGCCATCTGTCAAATATCACGTGACTTAGAAAATGACTGTTCGAAAAGAAGAAGAATCACAACATAACCCTACTTTTAAAGAAGAGGGGCGCTAGCAACATTTGGCGTTAGTTGCCTTTGGCATTAGCAACTTCTGGCGTTTAGGGCTCCTTGAGCCTGACGCTTAGGGTTCCGGGACCAACGCTTAGGGCTCCGGGCCCTACGATAACGCCCCCGCCTAAGCCCTGGGGCCCCACATAAAGAAAAACAGTGCCGTATTTTAGAAAAACAGTGCTGTATTTTAGAAAAACAGTGCCGTATTTTAGAAAAACAGTGCTGTATTTTAGAAAAACAGTACTGTATTTTAGAAAAACAGTGCAGTATTTTAGAAAAACAGTGCTGTATTTTAGAAAAACAGTGCTGTATTTTAGAAAAACAGTGCTGTATTTTAGAAAAACAGTGCTGTATTTTAGAAAAACAGTGCCGTATTTTAGAAAAACAGTGCTGTATTTTAGAAAAACAGTGCCGTATTTTAGAAAAACAGTGCCGTATTTAGAAAAACAGTGCCGTATTTTAGAAAAACAGTGCTGTATTTTAGAAAAACAGTGCCGTATTTTAGAAAAACAGTGCCGTATTTTAGAAAAACGGTGCCGTATTTAAGAAAAACCGCGTTCATCTTCCGAATAACACAAATTATTAGGTCAAATATTGTGGCAAAAATTATATATTAAATATATAAAGGGTTATCTTAAAACAAAAACAGCTACATATGAAACATAAAGATACATATTGTACTTAATAAAAAATATATACAGAGTACATACGTAACATGTTTATCGAGTGTGATTACTATTTACCAAAAATTTTAAGATTGTAGTGATTACAAAGCGACATTGTATTTTCTAATGATTGTGACACTTTTCTTCTACGGAAACCAGGAACTTGTAGCAACATATACGGGGAAAGATCTTCATAGTCTATACCTCTAAAGGATAAATAATTCTTTAGTTTCTTAAACTCGGGATGGATGCCAATTTTGAGAGGTTTTTTCTACGTTTTACATCTTTAATCGTCACTGCTAGATAAATAGCAAACACCAATTGTAGTTCGTGAAATAGCTCACAGGCTAGGGGTTGTTTTATATCTATTGATTTGTGAAGTGGAAATCGTCTCGTCCGTCGATCTTCTGATGAAAAATATTCTGATAGCACCTCCTTTACCCATGGCATACCATAATGTGCCTTTTTGATAAGGTACAGGTAAATAGCAGGAGAAAAATAAGGAGACTCTTTATTCGATATTTCAGTTTTAATCTCATAATCCCAGTTCCATGAAATGTTTTTATTAAACAAAGAGATATAGGAGTGAAGGACTTCATCGGGAACTTTAGAATTCTTATATAATTTTTGAAAGTCTTCAGAGACGATACTCATCTTGGCAAAGCTACTACACAACTAACGAAACCAACAAAGATTAGAACCTTTTAAGGATTTTAAGCCGTTGAAAAGAGCTGATCAGTAAATAACATAAATTTTATTTAAAAACGCAAAATTACTCGTTTTTAAATAAAATCACTCTTTATACCGTCTTTTAAATAATTATACTGTAATACACTGTTTATTAATAAGATAACTGCGATATAATTTAAAAGACGGCAAAATTACTGCTTTTTAAATAAAATCACTGTTATTTGCCGTCTTTTAAATTATATCGTTGTTATTTTATTAATAAACAGTGTATTACAGTATAATTATTTAAAAGACGGCAAAATTACTGCTTTTTAAATAAAATCACTGTTATTTGCCGTCTTTTAATTTATATCGTTGTTATTTTATTAATAAACAGTGTATTACAGTATAATTATTTAAAAGACGGCACAATTACTGCTTTTTAAGTAAGAGCACTGTTATTTGCCCTCTTTTAAATAATTATACTGTAATAAACTGTTTATTAATAAAATAACAGCGATATAATTTAAAAGACGGCACAATTACTGCTTTTTAAATAAGAACACTGTTATTTGCCGTCTTTTAAATAATTATACTGTAATACACTGTTTATTAATAAAATAACAGCGATATAATTTAAAAGACGGCAAATAACAGTGTTCTTATTTAAAAAGTAGTAATTGTGCCGTCTTTTAAATTATATCGCTGTTATTTTATTAATAAACAGTGTATTACAGTATAATTATTTAAAAGACGGCAAATAACAGTGTTCTTATTTAAAAAGCAGTAATTGTGCCGTCTTTTAAATTATATCGCTGTTATTTTATTAATAAACAGTTTATTACAGTATAATTATTTAAAAGAGGGCAAATAACAGTGTTCTTATTTAAAAAGCAGTAATTGTGCCGTCTTTTAAATAATTATACTGTAATACACTGTTTATTAATAAAATAACAACGATATAATTTAAAAGACGGCAAATAACAGTGATTTTATTTAAAAGCAGTAATTTTGCCGTCTTTTAAATAATTATACTGTAATACACTGTTTATTAATAAAATAACAACGATATAATTTAAAAGACGGCAAATAACAGTGATTTTATTTAAAAAGCAGTAATTTTGCCGTCTTTTAAATTATATCGCAGTTATCTTATTAATAAACAGTGTATTACAGTATAATTATTTAAAAGACGGTATAAAGAGTGATTTTATTTAAAAACGAGTAATTTTGCGTTTTTAAATAAAATTTATGTTATTTACTGATCAGCTCTTTTCAACGGCTTAAAATCCTTAAAAGGTTCTAATCTTTGTTGGTTTCGTTAGTTGTGTAGTAGCTTTGCCAAGATGAGTATCGTCTCTGAAGACTTTCAAAAATTATATAAGAATTCTAAAGTTCCCGATGAAGTCCTTCACTCCTATATCTCTTTGTTTAATAAAAACATTTCATGGAACTGGGATTATGAGATTAAAACTGAAATATCGAATAAAGAGTCTCCTTATTTTTCTCCTGCTATTTACCTGTACCTTATCAAAAAGGCACATTATGGTATGCCATGGGTAAAGGAGGTGCTATCAGAATATTTTTCATCAGAAGATCGACGGACGAGACGATTTCCACTTCACAAATCAATAGATATAAAACAACCCCTAGCCTGTGAGCTATTTCACGAACTACAATTGGTGTTTGCTATTTATCTAGCAGTGACGATTAAAGATGTAAAACGTAGAAAAAACCTCTCAAGATTGGCATCCATCCCGAGTTTAAGAAACTAAAGAATTATTTATCCTTTAGAGGTATAGACTATGAAGATCTTTCCCCGTATATGTTGCTACAAGTTCCTGGTTTCCGTAGAAGAAAAGTGTACAATCATTAGAAAATACAATGTCGCTTTGTAATCACTACAATCTTAAAATTTTTGGTAAATAGTAATCACACTCGATAAACATGTTACGTATGTACTCTGTATATATATTTTTATTAAAGTACAATATATATCTTTATGTTTCATATGTAGCTGTTTTTGTTTTAAGATAACCCTTTATATATTTAATATATAATTTTTGCCACAATATTTGACCTAATAATTTGTGTTATTCGGAAGATGAACGCGGTTTTTCTTAAATACGGCACCGTTTTTCTAAAATACGGCACTGTTTTTATAAAATACAGCACTGTTTTTCTAAAATACGGCACTGTTTTCTAAAATACAGCACTGTTTTCTAAAATACAGCACTGTTTTTCTAAAATACAGCACTGTTTTTCTAAAATACAGCACTGTTTTCTAAAATACGGCACTGTTTTCTAAAATACAGCACTGTTTCTCTAAAATACAGCACTGTTTTTCTAAAATACAGCACTGTTTTTCTAAAATACAGCACTGTTTTTCTAAATACGGTACTGTTTTTCTAAAATACGGCACTGTTTTTCTATGTGTGGGGCCCCAGGGCTTAGGCGGGGGGCGTTATCGTAGGGCCCGGAGCCCTAAGCGTTGGTCCCGGAACCCTAAGCGTCAGGCTCAAGGAGCCCTAAACGCCAGAAGTTGCTAATGCCAAAGGCAACTAACGCCAAATGTTGCTAGCGCCCCTCTTCTTTAAAAGTAGGGTTATGTTGTGATTCTTCTTCTTTTCGAACAGTCATTTTCTAAGTCACGTGATATTTGACAGATGGCAGATGACAGGCGACCACGCCCTAAATAATGCGTTGCGCAAGATTCCTAAATATGACGTCAGATTTTTCGAATGACGGATGAACCCGCCTCGCGTTCTTACCCTAGACCGAAATATTTAATTTTTAAATTTGACTCACGTAAATTTAGCGCTTGGCTAATATTTTCAAAATAAGGGTTGATACCCTTACAAATTATATTTAAATATGTTTCTTAGGTCCTAATCTCGCTTTTAAACAAAAATCGTAAATATCGTATGTACTGAAACCAAAATATTTATTTTTTAATTCTGACATTCGTATACTCTTCTTTTAGCGCTCGGCTAATTATTTAAAAATTAGGGCTGATACTCTTACAAATTATATTTAAATATGTTTCCTCGAATTTGTTGATTTTTTTAATAACTTGTCTGTCAATCATAACAACGACTGTGTAAGAACTTTGAGGTTATCTGTTTAGGCCCTATTTACTCTCAAATAACATATTTATTTAAAAAATTAGTGTTAATATATTTATTAAAAATAATTCTTTAAAAAAGAATGACTAAAATCAAACCACTAGAAGCCAAGATATACGTTAAAAACTGTTAAGGCCCTATTTACACTCAAATAACATAATTATTAAAAATTTTAGTATTAATATTTGTAGATTTATAGTCCATTTGTTTGGCGCCTTGCTCTTAAACCCCGGGCTTAAGCGGGGGGTGAAAGCGCGTGGGGGTGTGGTTTTTAATGTTGATTATTTTAGACACATTTGTTTGGTGTTTTACCTCGTTTTTTTTATTTAGTTATTTTAGAATTATGTGGGGTGTATAAACATTTTTTAAATTTGGTATACATGTGGTTTTTTAGTGCCGGCTGCTTTTTACATGTAAATCCGTTTTTAATTCGTGCTGGAGTTTTCTACTATTTGTGTTGCTTTAGTTAAATTTTAGTTGTATTTTTCGCGGTATTTAGAGAACCAATTTTCAGGTATTTTTTACTACATTTTTAATTTTTATTCATAATAATGGAATTTTTATAGTGGATGTAGATATGCATAATGATAAGAACTTTGTTTTTTTGCAATATTGTATTCTTTTCATAATCTTTAAAATTATTTATTCAAAACCGCAATTATTTTTATTAATATCACGATCCGGATTCGCCCGCGGCATAGCTTTGGTTTCTCGTGCAGTAAATAAACGCTCGAATTCTGATGATGCTTTGTCTGTGGTTTATGAAAAATTATGTATGCAGCGTTGCCGCTTCGGCCTGAATATTAATATGCGATTATCAGCAGGTGTTATACCTGGGTTTCAATTATACCTCGTTTAGCGTTTTAATTGTAATGTGCTCTATAGTCTACTGGCAAAGGCATTAGATTCTCACACAGGTGTTGCGGGTTCGATTCCCGGTCCCTGCAAGAGACTTTTTAATTTATAGGTTGATGACGTCAGGTGCTACCCTATCTATTAAAACTACCCCTATCTACCACGTGGTTTAAAATCATCCCCTATTTTGTGCTAAGGGTTGAGATGGCGATAAAAATGCAGATTGAACCTGAAATTTCTCCCATAAGAAATACATGGGAAAAACTACCCTTATTATGCTCGTAGTGCGTTAGCATATTTACTTGACCGTATTGTGAACTTAAATTATTAATTAAATAAAATAAATAAAAATTCTCAAATAATTATTTTTACTCATTAAAAATTCTTTGATTGAACTTTTAAGGATAAGTATATTCTTTTTATCGCATAACTCTAAAGTTTGTTCTTTGGAAAAAATCGAGGAGCATTCCCAGTAAACACAAAAGCTCGGTATTGCATCGGGCCAATGCTGTAAACGTCGCGTCGGCAGAACGCTGGCATCGGTCACTGGTCATCTTATATTTGATGGACCAGCATCATGCTATCGATATTTATGAAAGGCGGTTTTAATATTTACGGGCCGGGATCGGACCGGCGTTTGTATATACACATAATCTCTTTACGGGTTCTGACCGTCATCGTCATGCCGATTTAGTTCCGATGAAGATGCCCCGTTGATTTACCATGTATGATCTAAACTATATGATATTTTATATTTCGCGCCAAGAAAACAGCGCTGTTTTGTCAAAGTTGTTGTTGTTTTCGCTTGGCGTCTCTCGTTTGAGGTTAGTTGTGAGCACGTTAAAACTCGAATACAATTTTGTTTTTTGGTTTTTATCTGATGTAGTGTTAACTAATAGTGTAAAAATCAATCTCTAATGGAGAAATTTATAACTAAACAGTAAGTATGTCGTCACAAGTGATTTTCTTTTAAAATTACTGGTCCTTTTTTACTTATCGGGCCCAGGTTCTCAACAACAAAACGTTGCATACAAAAAATTCCTTCACATTTGTAATCTGCGCCCCAAAAACCGCCCTATACAAAATTTAAATAAAATCGGCGACAGGCCCAATAGGTAAAAAATTACAAAATTATTTCTTTTTTGCTTAATTACAAATTACCTTGTAATTGTTTCCACGTTGTGGACTAATCTTCTTCTTCTTAATATACATATATAAATCTCGTGTCACAATGTTTGTCCTCAATGGACTCCTAAACCACTTAACCGATTATAATAAAATTCTCACACCATGTGCAGTTCGATCCAACTTGAGAGATAGGATAGTTTAAATCTCAAATTATAGTCGCAATTTTAATTTATTGCTAATTATTTGTCTGTTCGACTGGGTTGAGTAAGTAATCAATAGATGGCGCTGCTATGGTAAATCTACGAACGTGTCATATAAGCTACATTTTAACAGCATAATAACCACGTGTTGTTGACGCTATAAAATTAATTAAATTTTTCATATCAACTCCTGAGCGAAGCCGGGAATCATAGCTAGTTGTTTATAAAAAGCAAAATCATAAAAAAATCGTTAATTTATACTTTTTTCAGCTGATAAAATATGGCCTTATTCGAAAAAAGATGCTGAAGAAACTACAAGAAAAATGTTGGCTTTTCTCCTTTCTCATCAGTAGGCTTTCATGATTATTTGTTCTGGACCTCATAATTAAGGTGGTGTGTAAAAAATGGGAACTTAATGAAGCCTAAAATGTAGGTAAGAAGAATTAGGTTGTTATTTGTTTTTTAATTTTTATTATGTCTCTGTTGGATAGTCACAAAAAGCTTAAGCTTAGACTATTAATTTAAAAATTAAATTTTTTTTTGTTTAATAAATTATTACCTAAATGTTTTTTGGCAGCAGTTTATTTTAAATATTTTTAGTGGCGGCGATAGTGTGTTTATATGTAATTTCTGATTTTCATAGTGTTTTAACACTTTGGGTGTGATAATAAAATTATAAAGACCTTATATAAACAATTATTTTGTTTGTTAAACCTGTATTTTGTATGTTCATCGTTTTTTGTCCAGACGTGTGTGTAATATTTGACTTGAAATTTGAACCAGAGACAAGAACTTTTAACATTGTACATTAATTTTTAACTATAATTTAAACAGTATTTGATAAGTTTGCCCAAAAAACTTAGAAGAAATATGTTTACTAATATTTATTTGTGGTTTTAGATAGAAATATGCCTGGACAGATTTGTGCTATTGCTTCATGCAAAAGCAATACGTTAAGACTCAAAAACAAAGATGTTAGCTTAATATTACATTCATTTCCTAAGACAAATAATTTAGTTTTGTTCACACTCAGAAAGGAATGAATAAATTGGTGTAGACGTGAAGACAAATTTAACTCGAAACCCAAATACTTCTGCAATTTGCTCCTTATATTTTACATCAAATGATTATGAAAGAGATCCTCCAAATGAACTGTTGGGTAAGTTTTGATGAATTTATTTTTATAAAAATGTATTCAAATATCTTATTTTATATTTTATGTTTACCCTTGCGCAGAGTTAAAAAAATTGCAGTTCCCACTTTAAATCTAACTCATGGCTGTACGACTCAGAAAGGCTCTCGGAATGGCTCAAGAAAATACAAAAATGTAATTTTTATTTTGAAAAATATGCAAATAATATTATAAAACAGGGAACTGGAGTAGTGAAAAAATTACCAGATAAAATGAAGAAAAAGAAGACAATATGCCATTTAAAATATGACTCAAAGCAATATGGCCGAATGTCGTGACCTTATATAGACCGACTTTGGCTTTACACTTGAAAACAGTTTCAAGTAATAACTGTAATCAAGTTAAAAACTGTTGGCCATAGATACCATCCAAAACGTCGAGTATCAGTTAAAAATAAAGGAAAATAGAAGCCCAAGAAAGTAGTATTTTTGTTCTTATAAGAAACTCTTGCTTTTGTGTAATTAAAGCAGGAGTTCCTCTTCAGACTGTCGAAGAAGGAAGATTTGTTTGCATGTAAATCTTAGTAGCCTTATCTGTCATCTTAATGCCTGCTTCTAAACAACAATTTATGCGCATAGCTTAAGAATCACCCTTTATTCGTGTGAATTATCCACCATATTAATAAATCAATAAGCACTATAGCCAAAAATGAATTTAATATTCTCTATTTGTGGCCATAGCATGGCCACAATTGGTACTTCTATGGTTTTGATGTTCCATTTGTGGCCAAGCATGGCCACAAATGGTACTTCTATAGTTTTGATGTTCCATTTGTGGCCATAGCTATTTTGTTTTTAAATTTTGTATTATATTTGGTACAATTATATAATTTTTACTTCTTAGTACTTAAGTAGTACATAATAGAAACATTTGAAGAATGTTATGACTTTTAACAAAAATTTACTTACCAGTGTCTATTGCAATTTCTTATAAGAAATGATGAAAATTGCCTGGGTACAACACGCATTCCATATATGTTTGTAATTATTTTCTAAACTATTCTTTTAGGGAGTAGTGAAAACAGTTCATAATGTGCCAAGATATTAAAAAATCCTATAAATATACTACATAACACCATAGTAAGAACTAAATATTTATTATTTACTTATATATCTTAAAGTGGCCACAAATGGTACATCTACCCTATATTAATTAAATGTGTGTGTTTTTAATATAATTTAATAAATAAGGTTATTTCTGCTTAATCTGAAATACTAGTAGTTTGTTATTGACGTTTCAAAAACATTCACCTAAAACATAATTGTTTACAAACCGGACGGATTGCCGATTTTAATGATATTTGGTATACGGGGGTTTTTGGGGCGCTGATTACTAATCTGAAAGCATTTTTTTCGGACACGTTTCGTTCTCGAGATATTCATCATTAGACTTGATATCCAGAACTAACCTAAATGCACTATTTTTCCCGTCTCTTTGCAAATTCTTGATTTAAAGCTAAATTGATACTCCATATTTGATTCCCACCTCTTAAATCCCCAATTTTCTATTTACTTTACCTATTTTTCCATAATGTTAGGCCTTACTATTAATTGCAGTAGCCTTGTGGGCGCCAAGGCGTACGTGTGTAGCAAGTATGTACGTAGATTATAAGATATAAAAAACCCAGATTCGTATTGTTATATTCAAAAACCGATTACCCAAAAAACCGGTTTTGGCCAATCACCGGCAGAGGTAAATGCAATAATAGTTGAAGGATATTTTTCCAAGTCCCGCCCTGGCCTCAAACTTACCCCAACCCCCAAGAAGATAAAAATATTCTCAAGAAAGCGGTTCGCAATATCAGGTCGAAAAACAATTACACATCAATTCGTTCGCTTTGCTCCTCCCTCATCTACTCCAAGGAACAATAAAAGAATGGATCCATTCTTTTGCCGCAAGGAGCGATAAAAAACCGTGAATATATTTTGTGTAATTGCGCCCCATAAGTCGGTTTTATTATCCTTACTCCAGCATGGCGAGTGCGACGGAGTTGCCGTGTTAGAGGCCTCCAGAGGCCTGGCATCGCACGTGAGCATGCAGCCGTTTTATACTGATAGCGCTGATGGAGCCCCTCCAGCAGGGACGGGGGTTACGGGTGAAACTTAACTTTTAAATCTATAGTATATGGAAGATTAAACTAAAGGAAAAGAAAATAAGGGTTAGCCAAATTTCTGGTAGACCTCCAACCAAGCGATATAGCAATATAAAAAAATAAAAAATAATCGGGGATCGCTCAGTTATGCTCTTGAGCTAAATTCATTTTCCGAAGAATAGCTACAAAGAATACTAAATACTCAAGGAACAACCCGAATATGAGAAAAATAATATTATATATAAATACATATACAGGGTGAGTAAAAAGTCGGAAAAAGCTCAATTACTCGTTATCCATGAAACGTTTTTAATTTTTTTTTCGTAGGTGTATACCAGCCACAAACTTCACATTTTAAAAATATTTTGATGTATTTAGGGTTGATCACAAAAACGTGACAGTATAACGTTATGTTTTTTTAAAATGAACCACCCTTTAGGTAAAGCTTTACAAGCGCTTATATTAAATAAGGATCCCAAATTTCATCCAAACTGGTTAAATGGTTTTTAAGATACCTATTTAAAAAACAACGACTTTTTAAATTTTAATGCCTGTATCTTGGAAATGAAGCAAATCCAGACCTTTGATTATAGGAACTTTTTTATATAAAATAAATATAAAACCCCTTCTTTCTTAAGTTTCGTACCGTAGTTAGGCACACCCCGTATATAATATATTTATGGCGAAAAACACTTATACAGTGTGTCTACGTAAGTTGGCGTCATATGGGATAGTTATTCTTTATAAATAGTTCTGCATGGTCCAAAACCTAAATAGCAACCATCAGATATCAAATTGTATTAGTCATCTACGAGGTTTGGCCAAAAATGTAATTTTTGTTTAGGAGTAATGTACCCGTATTTTTACTAATATAAAAAAATTTATAAAAAAGGTTGTTTAGAATTAAAAATTGCTATATTTTGTGATTATAAATGTCATAGGACAGTGTTTCAAATAAACTTTTTAAATTTATTGTTATAAAAACAAGAGGAATGTACAAATTTTCGCAGAAAAAATTTTTTTGGAAATGAGCAAAATTGCATATTTAGAAATAATTTTTAATTTCAAACATCTTTTCTTTATAATAATTTGCGATATTAGCAAAATCGCAGGTACTTTACTCTTAAGCATGGATTACATTTTGGCAGTGCCGTATTATCCATTAGGCTGACTAGGCTACAGCCTAGGGCGCCATGAGAAAAATAGGCGCCAGGCAGGGGAGCAATAGGCGCTAGACAGAGGAGTTCCTCTGTGAATAAGGTGGTTTGAAAGAAATGAAATAGGCGGGAAGAGAAGGGAATTTTTTTGGTTTTTGGTTATTAAATTTCATTTCGGGTGGTAAAGTAAGGCGCCTGGAAAGAAAATAATAGGCGCAACGGAAGTAAGGACCTTTTTTTTTTTTTGCTCTTCAAAATTTTTTGTCACGCAAAATAGGCGCTCGGGACTTGTAGCCTAGGGCGCCTCATAGGGTTAATACGGCCCTGATTTTTGGCCAATCGTCGCAGATGACTGACACAATTTGATATTTGATGATTGTATTTTAGGTTTTGGACCATGCAGAACTGTTTATAAAGAATAATTTTTTTCGTTAAATTAAAAAAAATCCCGTATAACGCCTTACTTGGAAACACTGTTTATTTTAAATGATCTTTGATTTTGGAGGGACTATTTGAAGTCTTGGGAGCTAATCCCCCAGCCAGCCCCTAATTGCGCCCCGGATTACGATGTGTAAAATATACAGACTGTTCACGAAAAAAGTCATTCTCTATAAAAGTTTCTGCTTGTAAAAAAATAGACCCTCGAAGAGAAAATGTTGATATAGGGTTCCCAAAAACCTAAAAATTATGATTTTTTCCAAGAATTAACTATCCTTGTTTTTGATTTTTAAGCAAAATATTATTTAGAAATTCTATTCAGAATGGCATTTTAAATGACTTTATTAATGTTACAGGGGTATTAAAAAGTTTTATGAAACTGATTTTGGAGTTATCAAAAGTTAATTATTTTAATTTTTTCTTCAAGTTCCTACACAATACAATTTTTCAGCTGTAAAAAAATGTGATCAAGGGGTTTTCGCAAAATGATGAAGTTCAATAATTTCTTTTTATAATTATTTCTATCGATTACAAATATTATTTTAAATACATATTTCCAATGTTATTTTGCTTAAAAATATAAAATAAAGGTAGGTTACAATGGAGAAAAATTATGTTTTTTAAGTATTTGCGAACCCTGTATTTAAAATCAACATTTTCTCTTCGTGAATCCTATTATTTTTTACAGGCAAAATTTTTATGAAAAAATACTTTTTTAAAAAGTTAGATTTTTGGTCTATTTATCCTCTCGTTAACCCCATTATAACCGCGGTATTAAATGGTGACAACTTTGACGTATGATAATTGTTTAAACGTCAACATAACCGATTGGTAAATACCGTTTTAAAATTGGTTATTCGCCTAAAATTGATGTATATTTTATCGTGGAACAACGTAGTTGTTTAAAGGTGGTAGACAACGTGATGTTTTCAATAATACACCTTTTTTGGACTTCAATTATCTTTCATTTTTAACTGATATACGATGTTTAAGATTGTATCTATGTCTTCAAACTGTCGTAGAAGGAAGATTTTTTGTATGAAAATCTTACTAGCTATCTGTCATCTTAATGCCTGCATTAGCTAAAGTGATATAGGTAATCATAAAAAATTGCTTTTAACCTATTGACTTTGTTTAGTTTCATTTTGGGGACGCCTATTGAAAAAGTTTTGTTGGTAAGGATTACAATTTATAATAGGCTTCTGTCCTTTCTTAGCCTTAATATTTTTAGTAGTAATGCGGTGTACCCTAACTTCAAACGATCAATGACCAATGCCGCAAAAGTAGCTTTAAGAGAGTTTCCCAAAAGAAAAGAAGTAAGAATCCAACGTGGATGACGGACAAAATTAAAAAAACACTCGTTAAGGAAAAGAATGCATTCATTCTTCCAAAAATTGCAACAAATAAAATCAAACAAACCTGTGATGAATACAAAAACAATTACAGAGAAAGTCTACTAGTCATCAAAACGAGGAAACAGAGGACATGGAAGCACAAATGCAAAAGTCCAGCAGGTAATATTTCCGTGGAACTTTTTAAAGATGGTAAAACGAGCTCCTGAAGCGTCTAACCAGGCTAATGAACCTGTGTTTTAAGGTGAACAGCGTTCCGAGTAAATATAAAGAAGCCTATTTAAAATCAGTATTTAAAAAGATAAGTAAAACGATCCAGGATGATTAAAATGGCTTAGCATTAACTAGTCCATGAGTCGTCTATGAGGAAAAGTTCTCGATACCAAGTTAAGGAAAAATATCGGACACGAAATTGAAGAGGACCAGAGCGGATCTTGCGTGCACGGATAAGCTGTTTATGTTGCAGGAAGTCCTGGAAAAAAGGTTGCTGGCTCTAAATGCAATATATAAAAATATAGTACATGGGGTTCTAGATACATCTGTACTTTCATGGAGAGATACATATTTTAACCATTTATGTTTTGTACCAGTCAAGGGTTTTCATTTATACTTTGTCACCCACTTTTAACTATAATCAAGAAGGATGGAAAGAAAAACGTCCTGTATAAAAGATTTATACTTTTTTATCTAGTATCTTTAGGGCATAAAAATAAGAAACAAATGAACATCAAAAACTCAAGAAAAATTAACGAGTACATTTTTTTAAAATGGGACACCTTGTATATTATGTCACCAATAAAAGATCTTTAAAAAAATAATTTTTAACCGCCATTTTGATAATGTCTTAATCAAAAATGGTTCACTAAGGGCCCTTTTTTTGTTTTTTGTTTTTGTCAACTTTTAATAAATAAGATAAGAAATATATACTTCAATTAAAAAAAATAAGAAAAAATTAAAAAACACAAAATATTGACATTATTCATTATACTCGTATATTGTGTTACTTTCGTCGAAAAATTAATAATATTTATTAAAATTGTAATTTTAAAACATTTTTGAATATTTTAAAAAGTTCAAAAACATTTTTAAATGTGAAAGATGCATTACAGGTATACAATGTGTTCGAGGTTGGACGACAAGACGACAAATTGATCAACATTTTTTAATTTTGAATCAGCAAACTAAGAAATACAAAATTTTACTCCGATTGGTATAATACAGGGCAAGTTATAACTAAAAATATAAAAAAATGGCCTAGTGTAGAGTACTTTTATTTTTAAAAATAGAACAAAATTGTATGATAAATTGTTGTAGAGAATTGAATTTTACGTTAAAATTTGTGATAAAGGCATTAAAGAAAACAAATGTGTATTGTCAATTTTTTACATGTTATGCACTTAAATACTCGACACAACGAAGCAAATTTTATCACAATCTTTAAAATGTGTTCATTTTTTTTAATGAATTTTTTTAGGCCCGGTAATAATTAATTTAGGCTGACAAAAATGCCAACAACTTTTCTTGTTACTTTTTGCTCTAACCTTAAATTTAAACGTAAAATTTAATTCTCTACAACAATTTTGTTTCGTATTTAAAAATAAAAGTATCTTTCTATAGGTCATTATTCTTACTTTTAGATATAACTCGCCCTGTATAATACCAATCGGAGTACAATTTTGTATTACTTAGTTTTGTACAATGCGACCAGTTTTTCCAAAATGCTGATTTAAAATTCAACAAATTTTGTTCTATTTGTCCTTTTGAAATACTCATCCTTGGAGACACTGTATACTTGTAATCCAACTTACAATTTTAATATACAGGGTGTTATGGAAATACTTTAATATATTGAAATGGGTGACTCCTGGGACAATGAGTACTTTTTTTGTTTAATTAAAACTTTTTTACAATTTGTAAAAATACCTTCTCTTCACCTATCTGCTACGTCCCTGGTAACGTAAACACTATTCCGTTCGTTAGTAACAGACAGTAGACAACTTTGTTTGCGATGTTGCCAAACGTCCTATTTTATACCCAATAAACGATATAAGTACATAATAGAATAAAAAGGTAAAATGTTATTATATTCTATTTTTTATAAATTTACTTTAAAAAATTATTAAAAGCCTTATATCAAAATAAATTGTAACAAAAAAATATTTAAATAAAGGTCGATTTACCTTCAATACGGAATATGTTCAAAATGCCCTCCGTTTAATTCCAAACATGCATTTATTTTCCGCTGCATACTGTTTCTCACACGCGCAAAAATGTTTTCATTGTTTCTTATTTGCTGAGCCGCTAGTTCCACACGATTTCGCAACTGTTCTAAACTGTTAATGGGTTCACTATAAACAGACTCTTTCATAGTTCCCCACAATACAAAATCGCATGGATTAAGGTCGGGAGACCGAGGAGGCCATCGAATAGGTCCACTGCGTCCAATCCACCTATCTCTAAAATTTTCACTTAAATATTCCGTGACTATTCTCGCGTTATGAAAAGGTGCTCCATCTTGAAGTAGCCACATTTGTCGTATAACGGCTAAAGGGACATCATCTAATAAATTGGGAAGGTCGTTCTGCAAAAAGCCAAATAACCTTCCCCATTTAGCCTTGCTGGCAAAATATGGGGACCTATTAGTTGATTGTCTATAATACCAGCCCAAACATTATTCGAAAATTTTTCTTGATGGTGCGTTTCGCGAAATGCGTGTGGATTTTCTACGCTCCAAATATGCGTATTGTGTTGATTAAACACACCATCGCGAGTAAAACCGGCCTCATCGGTAAACAACACATTGCGAATCCAATTTGGTTCATTACCAGTTTTTGCAAAAACCACCGACAGTAATTTCTACGCAAGGCGTAGTCTTCTGGTTTTAACGCTTGCACTTTTTGCACATGATAAGGATGTTGACGATCTTCATGTAATGTTCGCCACGCTATAAAGTTTGAAGCCCGACCGATTTGTGACGTTAATCGTCTAGTACTTATACTAGGATTATCATGAACAGAATTTAAAATTTCCTGCTCTGCGGCCAGTGTGTTTTCGGTACGTCCTCGGCCTCTATCTGCATTTACACTTTGAAAGCTTTCCCAGTCTCGAAGTTGTTGAACTACAGACACGAAAGTTCTTTCACTAGGGGTGTTCCGATCTGGATATCGCTCTTGATATAACAGCCTGGCTTGCCGAGCATTTTGCCTAGCTTTCCCATAACACAAAACCATGTCAGTCAACTCGATTGAATTTCTTTGCATTTTACGTAAATTAAAACAAGATGCAAAACTTAATAAACGCACAATTTGATAAATTCTTCGCAATATTATTTAAAACGCAAACCAGGGCAAGAGAATTTCGTCTTTCTGTAACATTGCATAAGAAGCCTTCTTATTGGTCAGTTAAATCATGCCATTCTTGATGGCTTCCTTGGCAACAACAACGCGAATTTGCGATGTTCAGCTGTACAATTGTACTACATCTAGTACATTTAGTATATTTAGTTTTTTATGTTTATGGCAGTCCATGTTAGTAGCACAAAAGCTAAGTACTAAGTACCGTGGGTGCTAGGTTTTTAGATGTTAAACCCATTTAACGACTGAATAATGTTATCCAGAGGGCACCGACATTTTATCGTAGAATTCAAAGCACACAATAGAGGACAATAATATACCGGCATAAAAAAGTTAACCAATTTTTATTATTTACTTATGAGCGGCGTAGGCGTTACATTAAATAATAACCTTAAATAACATTTAGAGCTACAACAGCTTTTAGAAGGCTAGGATTTTTTCTTGGCTGGAAAGTACTATTATTTTCACAAACATTTGTTTCCGAGATATCCATCATTAAAGTTGGCATTTGAACTTACCTCATTTTCACTTTATTCCCCCTTCTTTTGGCATACAATTCTTGATTTTAAGTTAAAGTGGTACACAATATTTGATTTTCACCTTTTAAAACCTCATTCTTCTACGTATTTTACACTTTTTTTAATTAAATTGCATAGTTTCGCTTTCAATCGTTTTTAATCGTAGCAGAATATGGTGGAGGCGGTGGACCAGTGAATGCACGGTTGCAACGTTTTTAAAGGGACCCTACCAATTTATTTGATAAAAGGTGTAAAAACATAGAAAAACGGGGTTTTAAAAGGTGAAAATCAAATATTGTGGGCCACTTTAGCTTTAAATCAAGAATTGTGTGCAAAAAGAAGGGGGAATAATGGTGAAAATAAGGTTAGTTTAAACTTTCATGATGATTATCTCGGAAACCAAACATTTCCGACTAAAATTTCTTTCAGATTCGTGATCAGTGCCCCAAAACCCAACATACCAAATTTGCTTAAAATTGGAGTTGCGGACACTTTCTGTACAATTACCGTAGTTTTTTTGTACATTTGTCTCATAGGGAATAATCTTTTGTACTCTTTTCTCGTGTGAAACACCTGTCGTCTGTCGGCTCTTAATTTTGATGAAAGAAAAGCGAAAAGTAACAAAAACTTTATTTAAAAACGCAGTAAAATTTGTTTTAATAGTGTTTTGCAATAAAAATACCGTTTTGTGTATTTTAATTCAATTCTTTGTGCGCATACGTGTCGCGTCGCAGTGTTTAAAGAGTTTGTAAAGTAATTAACCATCTAAAAAGAGTACTTGATTTGTGGAAAAAGTAATCTTTACTTTCATTATACGCTGGAACAATCTAGTAGCGTAATAAAGGATAATTTGTGTAATCAGGTAAGTTTTTCGTTTGATCGAATTGAAACAGCAAAACCCATAGATAAACTGGTAAAGAACAAAATAAATTTGGCAACTTTTCTCAAGCTCGTTGACGTAACCACGTGTTATAACTGCTTTCAGCTGTTTTTGACAGCGACAGAAGGTAAACATATGTATTTAAAGGGATTTAAAGAGCTGGTCAGTGGCGGGTTTGCTTTTTAATCGTAAAATTTTCGGGTTCATTATCACTGTTATTTATGGTGGTCCGCCATTTTTAATAATTTTTATTCAATTTATTTTTACACAAGGATTTTGGGGTTTAAATATATTAAAGTATTTCCATAACACCCTGTATAATAATAATTTTACGACGAAAATAACACAATGTACCAATAAATGTCAATATTTTTTCAATATTTTTTAATTTAAGTATATATTTTTTATTGTTTTTATTAAAATTTGACATAAAAACGAAAAAATGAGCCCTTAGCGGACCATTTTTGAAGAAAAAATAAAAATCGCATTTTTTTCACTCTCAATTTTTGAGGTTGGGGTAAGAATAGATATTACATAGGTTGTAGGTTTTTTAATGTCGACAAGGTTTACATATCACTTTTTTTATAGGATGTATTGTACAGTTTGAAATTATAAAAAAACATATTTATCCTTAAAACCACCCCTCCCCCTTCACCCCTTAACGCATTATTTTGGTCCGGCAGTATTTTTCTTCTTGATGTTCATTTGTTTTTTTATGCCCAAAAGATAATAGATAAAAAAGTACAACACTTTTATATAGGGCATTTTTTTCTTTATCCTTCTTGGTTATAGTTAAAAGTAAGTGGTAAAATATAAATTAAAAACCAGGTACAGTAACAAAATAAAATTATTTTACGAATTTAATGTAATGTCACAAAGACGTTGCGCTTTTTAAAAGTTGAGAACAAAGTGCATAACAGCAATGAATTCTAGTTATTTTTGCCGCAAAATGTTCTAACTCTGTTTAAATCGTACCTCAAAAATAGCAAACAAAGTTAAGATAATTGTTAAGATATTCAAAAAGTTGTGCTTGTTGAATATCTTACAAAAACAGATTTAAACAGTTCTCACGTTACTGTTTTTATGGCGGCTAGTGTGAAATTTGAGATAAGAAATCTATAACATAAATTATGTTTTTATTGCCCATTAGATGATTCTAAGTAAAAATCATTGTTAAAATAAAAATATTATCTATAAATATCAATCCCAAAAAGTTCAAGTTCTTTAAATGGATAACTATTCTAAGTAGCTATAATAGTTTTAGAAAACCCTCGTTACAAAAACAAAAATGTGATTAGTTAAAATTAGAATATAATAAGTTTTCATTAAATAAAGATTAAATTGTACATAGAACTTCAAATCCATAGAAAAATCGGGGTAAAATTATTAAAAATTTTCATGACAGATAACCTTTACTTTTACTTTTAATGGTAAATTGGATAACATTTTACAATGTGGAAATTTCCATAAAAAAGTAATATAATAATAATAATAAACGTAAGTGTTTTTTCTTCAATTCCATTTATTAAGTTTTTTTGGGACTTTAAACTACATTTTGGACAAGTAAATTTAAATATGTCAAAAACGCTTAGACATAAGTGTGAAACATGAACACAAAATCTGCTTAGACCCATGCGCAAATTCAAACAATGTTATACAATACAGGGTGTTCTAATTAAAATAAGCAAGGTAATAATATATTTTTAGATAAATACTAAATAAATTAGATGGCTACTTATACCAGAGAAATGTACAGAACAGGTGAATTTATGGTCAGAAGCACGGGTTGTTCACAGGGAACCTCATTAAAAAAAAAAAAAAAAATACAAATTTAAGAAAGCCATTTTAACTGAAAACAACGAAAATATTTTTAGTAAACTAAGTCTGGAGATTCCCAGTATTTGGAAACCACTCCTAAAGCGCGCCAATGCTGGCGTCCTAGGTAAACAACCTCACGCTTGATCGCACCTAAGTCCGTCACAGGCAGATGCTCTACTAGCGTCAGATCCCGTTGGAGAAGGCTTCACCCAGCTTGCTGTTTTCTGTACTCGCGACAGTCCAGCTAAGCTGCCACTAGACGAGATCCGTGATGTCATGACAACTGACCGATGGCTTCAACTGAGCTCACCAACAGCCACTCAACCTCGTTTGCAGGAGAGAACTTGGCCGAAATAACGTATTATCTAATCAACCCGAAATATTCGGAACACGCACCTCTGATGAGTCCAAGAGGACGAAACTCACAGCAGGATTATGGCACTGGTATGGATAATGCACAAAGCAGCACATACAGAGTAAGCCTTGCTCCGACAAGTGCATCACGTTCTGCTTGGGGAAATAGAACAAGATCCAATTAACCCCACGACCCAGTTGTAAGTCCGAGGTGGCAGATACGTAGAATTATTTACAGCTCTACAGATTAGTTTCTCCGTATCCTTATCGACCTCATTTTCATGTTTCGCATTTTATCTCGTAAACTCATCAAACAAGGCCTGTTATCAGACTATAGAAAGTTAGTAGCTGTAGGAATTTAGTTTACACCTCAAAAGGGATAGAGATGGAACTGCACGAAACGTTGTGTGAATATTTAAAAATAAAGACAATGAAAGACCAAAAAATAAATGAAACTCTTTTAGTATCATTGAGGTATTAAATCTTATATCTGCTGTTGGCCTAGAATACATGGTGGTCTTGTTCCATTAAACATCTTAATAACATTTTAAGCTTTAAATTATTGTGATTTTCTTTTAATAACATCTTGTATAATAAAGGTATTTTTTACAAGCGCAATAAAAACCTTTCATTAGTAGGTATACTAAGTAGGTATACTATTGAAAGGTTTTTATTGCGTTTTATGGCTTAAAAAGAAAATATAATGTTGAAAATATATAACTTAATTGTTACCCTATCATTAGAAGATCCCAAATATTCTAAAAGGGGTAAGTTAAAAGTGAGGAAAATCTTAAAAGAAGTTACTTTTATCTTAATCGTAAAAACTAAAAATGAGACACTGGTACAGGGTGTTAGGGTTTCGTTGCAATAGCAGGGTATCTTGATTATTATTAAAAAAAAACTTGTGGTTCTCGCAAATTGTTGCTTCTTTTTGATAAAGAAAACGATGACACTAAAATACTTTTATAGCCATCTTCGCCTTTGACATACAGGGCGAAACTTTTTTTAATTATTTTTAGGACCTCCCTCGTATCTTAGTTGTCTCATAACTCACAGCAAAAGTAAAAACTATAATAAGTAGATATTTTTACGTGAAGAAATGGACTAAACATATAAGTTTTCTTATAAACCACACTGTATATTTTTATTTAATAAATTTTAAAGGATAAGTACTTTTTAAAAATATATAATACTAAATAGTTATTTTGTATTTTCAGATCCAAAATTAATGTTTTTTAATTTTAAAATTGAATTTTGCATGGGGAGTTAGGATATAGATTTTATAACCGGAGTAAGTTAGCCCTCAGTTCATAGTTTGTTTACATTTTACAGCAAGATTTTAGTTTTAACTATTTTACTCCACCGAGCATTACCTCTTGGATACTTACAGCGTTGAATTCAGGGGGTGGCCCGGGGGGATATTTTCCCCGGTGAAAAAAAATCCTCCCCGGAAAAAATTGTTATTAATTCATAAGTATGTTGTTATATACATACATACAGTGTGCCCCACGATAGGTGTTACAAGAGGACAAATGGACCAAACATTTCGGAATTTCCAAAACTAATAAATACAAAAGTTTACTCTGATTGGTAATATACAGGGCAAGTTACACCTTATGGGCTTATATTAAGTTAGAAGATCGAAAACAAAATATTTTCTCTTATTAAGAAGCTCTTTTAATTTATTAATTTGAAAAGTAAATATATTCTGTATACTTTTGATAATATCTTGACATATTTAATTTGTCGGAAAAAATATTTTAAACGCCTTTGTAGCCGATGTCCGGGTACTCTTCTAAAAAACGTTTTGTGGTGACCACTATATCTTTAAACTGGATCATCTAAAATGAAAAAACCAAACGTATCTACTTTCAGAATGTTTACAAAACATATTTTTTGACAAAATGGGGGCTCCAAATTTAGGCCTTAAACTATTTAATAAAGAAAAATATTAGCGGAAAAAAAAACCTTTGATTAATTGCTAAAAAATATATTTAAGAAGCTTGTGTCAAAATTTTAGAGCGCTCGGTTTAGTAGTTTTCAAGAAATGGTAGTTCCCTTCGGAAAACACTGTTTAAAGAAAAACGCCTTTAAAGCTTTTAAAAAACTTATACACTTAGTTGAAAAAAACAATTAAAAATTCACGCATCTCTCCGAAACTAGTTGATAAATTAATTTTACATTTTTAGAAAATATATTTAAATACATGTGCACTTGAAATATGAAAAATAGTTTTTTTGTTTAAATCGCAACTGGATATAGGCCCTTAAAATATGAAAAATTACCAACAGTAAAGCATCTTTATATTTAAAAACATGACCAAGTAAATGTTGTAGAGAAATAAGTTTTATGTCAAGATTTAAAATTAAAAAATTAATGTAATTTTTTTCAATTTAACACTTTTTAAAATACTTGACTTATGGCCAGTGCATTTTAAAAAGACCTTTATTTAAAATTATTACATTTTTTTGTAAATTTCTTTTGCCCATTATTTAATTAAGTGGTAACGCGTAATGTAAAAATTCAAAATAACATTTTTTTTTCTTACTTTTATGCTTTAACTTTAAATTTCAAATTTTGACATAAAATTTAACCCTACAACATTTATTTATAAAATTATATTTTATTTACAAAATAAAAGTAGTTATCTACTGTGTATTTTTCATATTTTTAGTTTTAACCCGCCCCCTATACACCTATCGTAGTAAATTTTGTATTTCTTAGTTTTGGACCATGCGAACAGATATAATATTAAACATTTTTGGTCCATTTGATTCCTTGTAATGCCTATCCTGGGACACACTGTGTAGTAAGCGGTTGGTTAGGGTCTTACACCTAAAGACCTTTTTTACCCCTAATTTTTTGAGGGTCGTAGATTTAATTTTTGGTAACTTTAGGATCCCCACCAAGGATATGAAACTCCCCCCGGAAAAAAATCTGAATTTAACACTGGGTACTTAAGTTTGTTTATTTAGGGATGAGTAGGGGTGCTGAGCGAGGTAAAATATAAAATAAAATAGTTAAAACTAAGATATTGCTTAAGATGTAAACAAACTAGGAACTGAGTGCTAACTTTATTCTTTGGTAATAAAGTCTGTATGAAAGCCCACTATGCGAAATATAATTTAAACATTAAAAAAATCAATATAGGGTATGAAACTGTAAAATAACTACTAAGTATTTTACAGGGTGTCCCACCAGGAACTACCGCGATTCGTTTTCTCGAAAAGTACGCTTTGGAAAATTTTGAAAAATTGGTAACAATATGAAGTCATTGGAAGACATAAAACTAAAATATTTTGACAGCTCCACCATTTCCGGTTCTACCGACAGTTAATGTCAACATTCTTATTTTAAATGGAACACCCCATATAATATTTATTTTTAGATTTTGCATAAAATTTCAAACATAATTTATGTATAATGTTCTATACCGAAGTCCAACCGTTTTTGACTTATTTTAAATTTTATGTCAAAAATGACGTTTGCAAGCCATTACATAACCATTAGTTTCTTCTAAATGATAGAAAATATTTTTTACTAAAGGAAACATTAAAAGTATTTATTGGCAACAGTATAATTTTATCGGGGTGTAAAAATCATTAGAACCTTTTTGATTTAAACAAGGTATTTTAATTCTCCAATTTCTGACAAGAAAAAAAACACCTTTATTTCTCTTATTAATAACATTTTTTACAATACATATTTATAGATTTACATCCCTCTTGTCAAAATACTACACCCCAAAAATCACATATCTAATACAATCAACATAAACTTCACGAAAATTGCAATACAATGACGCCTAACTTCATGTTATTATTTTTATAGAAAACACACCCTCTGTCTCCCCTATAAGACCATGTTCAGCAATCTTAAAACAAGTGTTTGTGTATAAGAATAAAATAAATACGTGGGGGAAGTCGAGCTCTTTTGATGTAGCATAGTGCTTCTCTGTTGGGAGTCTCCAGACTTTTTAGCGGCTCCCAATAGACGGAACTTTCGATGAAACGGAGAAAAGTAGAGAGGTCGTATTATAAATTACAATATTTAAAAATTTATTTTATATTAACATAAAAAAATTGTTATTAGTATACGATTATATAAACATTACCTTCCGTCGAGAAAATAATTTATTTAGGGAGATTTGTGGCGAGCGTAGTGCAGCGGTAACGTACCAGCTTCTCACCGCAGCGATCCGGGTTCGATTCTCGGAACCGGACATTGGCATTTTTAATCGCTCGTCACCTCACAGATGGCTTGGCAAACCACTGTGTAGTATTCTGCCTACCCCAGGTAGTAGTTATTTAAAAGATAACGTCCGTGGCGGCACTACCGCGTTGTCTAAAAGGTGCTGTAAAATGAAAAAAAAAAAAAAAAAAAATGCATGTTTCAGTGCTTGGATAACGTTGACGGAACAGCGTGAAAAAAGGGGGTTAAACATCTAATAACCCGACACCCACGGTACTCTGGTACTTAGGCATAAAGCCTTCGTGGAGTGTTAAACAGATAAAAAAAAAAAAAAAAGAGATTAATAATAAACATTTATCTTTATTTTATTATAGTCTTTTTATTTAAATAAATATTATTTTAAAACTATTTAAATAAATAAAATTATGATGACACTACGTTAAAATTAATACATTGTCTGGCATTTCATAATGAGGGTATTTTCAGCGTCGATTTCAGTGACCAAATACAATAAACTGAGTAATCTAATGGCTCTTGTATAATCCTACGGTCATAATAGATTTTATTCAAATTTCAAATTCAAATTCAAAATATTCTTTATTGTCTTAAGAAAATAAATAGTTCTTGTTGACAAAGAGAAAAAAACTAATAATTAAAATATTTACAAGTAAAACACATAATTCATAAACTTTTAAGAATCACACAAAAAAATATTTAAATACATACAAAGTTATAATAGATTGTAATACATATGATGATAAAATAATGTCTCTTTTAAATGATGGTAATTACACAAAAATAAACAATGACCCTACTGAATGTATTGAACGACAAATTTATAATATGTTAAAGAAACACAAGAACTCTTTTACAGATAATGAAAGATTTAAACTGACACCTCACAACAGTAAAACACCACATTTTTACGGAGTACCAAAATACATAAACCCAATATACCTTTACGTCCTATAGTAAGTTGTATAAACTCACCTACACATCCATTAGCAAAATTTTTACTTACCATTTTAGATCCTTTGGTAAACAACACTGATTCATACATTAAAAATTCTAAACATTTCTTAGAGAAATTATCAAACATAGATATTGATCCAAATAATACACTGGTAAGTTTTGATGTTGTTAGTTTATTCACAAATGTCCCAGTGAATAAAACATTAAATATTGTTAGAAATAAATTAGAAAATGATGTTCATCTTGGCGAAAGAACAAAATTAAGCATAAACACTATTCTTGAACTTTTAACTTTTTGTGTCAAAACAACATATTTTCAATATAACACTGATTTTTATAAACAAACCTCTGGCATGGCTATGGGTTCACCTTTATCACCTTTATTAAGTAATATTTTTATGGAAAACTTTGAATCAAATTTTGTAGAAAATTATCAATATAAACCTTTAGTTTGGTGGAGATATTAGATGCATTTTTCTATATATCAACATGACGAACACTGTTTAAATAATTTTTAACACACATTAATACACAAGAACCAACAATTAAGTTTACGTTAGAAAAAGAAAACAACTCACAACTACCATTTCTTGACATTTTAATAAAAAAGATTTAAACAATTTTGAAACAAAAATATAAGCACAAATAGATACTTAAATTTTAACTCTATTTGATAGAATTAAAGTCATTTGTTCTAATCAAAATATAAATATTGAAAAAGATTATTTAAAAAATATTTTAATTCAAAATAATTATCCTCTTGATTTTATAAATAATTGTTTCCTTGAATTTGAAACTCCAGTTATAAGACAAAATCAAAATAGACCTATTACAAATTTATTTTTACCATACATTCCCGGACTATCAAATAAAATTCAACGAATAGGCATAAATTTAATATTCGCACAATCTTTAAAACACAAAACACAATCAGATCTCAATTAACAAAACAAAACCATACAACTTAAATGAAAATACAAAAATGTCATTTATAAAATACCTTATGAATGCAATAAATTTTATATAGGTGAAACTTGTAGACCATTAGCCAAACGCATAAAAGAACACAGATCATACATTAAAAACACAGAATTTCATAAATCAAAAATCTGCCAACACGCATTTGATAACAATCATAGAATAAACTGGGATGCTTCGAGCATTTTAGCAAAGGAAACTTGTTCTAAAAAACGCAAAATCAAAGAAAGTGCGTATATATTATTAAATAAAGATAATTGTGTATATTCACCTTTTTGTAAAATAAACAATCAATACACCAAGTAAGTTTTTATTTTTATTATTTTTATTAAAAAAAAATATACACAAAAATACACAAACATTTTAAAATTCAAAACTGTCAGAAAAATATTCACTTACATCATAATAAATCTTGCCCAACAGTAGGTTTTTAAGTTGATTCCTAAATTTTTATAATTTGATAGAGATTTAATGTACAAAGGTAAGTGATTGAACATTTTTTGGAATTGTACAGAAGAGAATTGCGCACCAATGTACTAGAGGGTATTGGTAACACCAGATTATGACAGTTTTTCGTGTTATATGGCGTCTCCTCTCTTCTATATTCTTCCTGTCTTTTAAAAACTAAACAAACAGACTCCAGAATATACAAACATGTTAAAGTTAATATTTTATGTCTGCTAAAAAGTATTCAAAACCATGTATGTCATGCTGACATTGCAAACTTTTTAAAAGTGTCACTTTTATGACTTTAAAGCTGTATTTATAGATTGACGTTTCTGTTTCCGTTTTCCGTTTGACGTTTTCGATTAAAAGATGAAACAACAACTTTCTATTTGCCAATTTATATTTTCTGTTTACCGTTTTCATATACCATATCAAAAACCAAAACGTCAAATGGCAAACCGAAACAGAAACGTTAATCTATAAATTCAGCTTAACATTTATTCTACAAAAGGAAAGTAAACAAGTTAACTTTAGACACGTTTTGTTACAATCTCCTGGGTTAAGATGAATCTGCTAGCAACATAACGGTTTGGCAGAAAAAATGAAATGTCAATTGTAAAAAGTCGTCAACATAACCTTAAAGCAAAAAATCAAAGTTTTTCCCCAACCATGGACTGCCCCAAAACGTTTTAAAATATTCTAAAAACATGGATTTTAAATTTTTACATAAAACATCGTTTTCTAACCCCTGAACATATTTGATAAAACTGTTTCTTTCTCCACTCCAAACCAACATTCCATCAGCTCTACTGTCAAAATAGTCGGTAGAACTGGTACCCGCAGAAACTGGTAAAATTTGCACAAAATAGATTGTGTAACATGTAGGAAAAGCGATCAATTTCTGGACCATGGTGGAGTTTGCAGTCACCATCAAGAATTCAAAATTATGGATTTTTGCGAATAACTTAAAAATTAGAAATTAAAAAAAAACCGTAGATAGCAAAATTATAGCTTTTAAAAGATAAACAAAATTATTTTATTTTAATTTTGCTACGACCAATACGAACCGAGATACGTCGTTTTAATGATTAGCTTTTTTTTAAGAATTGTCTACCATAAAAATTAAGCGAGTTATGATAAAAATAAGGTCAGTACCTCATTTCTTCAAGGGAAAAAACAATGAAAACAACCTTTTAACTAGCTCTTTATTTAAACTTGACCCCTCTGCAAAACTCACCCCTCTGCAATTCTCTTTTACATGTATTTTTAATACGTCGAAAAAGTTTAATCAACTTAAAATGCCCAATTTTGGAAAAAACAACTATGTAGTTTATTATGTTTCAAAGTAGGCCGTTAAAATTAAAAAAAAAAAAAAGATTGGTTTTGACTGTATCTTCTTTATTTTTAAGTATATAAAGTTTAAATGGTCTGAGTTTAAAGGGTTTGAAAAAGGTGGTGCTTGTTCGTAAATAGAGGTTTTAAACGGCTTTATCTCCCCAAATATTTCCTACACAAAGCAGTTTTGCTCATTTAAAAAGTAACAGTTTAGTACTTTATCATTTTTTCTTATCTTCAGTATGTGCGGAGTAAATGTACCAAATTGTAAAGAATTATTTTATAATTTTAAGCTCTAATTTTCCTAAAATAAAAATTTTAAGTTGGTCATAGTTTTTGAACATATTACCAATACATGTATAAAGAGAATTGCAAAAAGGTGAAAGCCAATTTTTATTAGGTGGTAGTTAGGGATTTGTTTTCATTTATTTTTGGTGGAAAAAATTAGGTACTCATAATTTTAATCATAACCCACTAAATTTTTATGCTACAGACAAAAAAAAAGAAATGGTCTGAAGATGTTTTTTAAAAGAGATTCTTTGAGTTTTCCTAAAAAAATGCAGCATTTTCCCGGTATTTGACTTTAAATCTATTAAATTTTGAATTTGTCGAAAAAAGCTAACAATTAACACGCCTTATCACGATTTGTATTGCTTTTGTTTGTCTATTCTAAAGCTACAATTCTACTCTTTACAATTTTTTTGATAATATACAAAATTTCTAAATTATTCGAGAAAAAGCTATTAAAAACGAATTTTTCTGCACAAAATTGTTACTTTCAATATCGAATATCTTTAAAAAATATTGGTTCTTCGAAAATGTACAAAACATTTTTTTTTAAATCACTATATTGATAGACTCCTGTGGTTAAAATATAATAAAAAAATTTCACCCCGAGATGGGGTGGCAACCAACCTCAGGGTTTTGGCGCCACTCGGTTCGATATAGATTTTGATCCTTGGGTTATTTTTTTTTATCTTTGTGACATCTCACCAAGGCTTATGCCTAAATGCCAGTGTATCGTGAGTGCAGGGTTTTTAAATGTTTAACCCATTTTTTACTCTGTTAATTCAAGCACTGAAACATGCAGTTTTGCATTTCACAGAACTTTTTAGACAACGAGGTAGTGCCACCACGGACAATATTTTTAAAATAACTACTACCTAGGATTGGCAAAATACTACACAGAGGCTTTGCCATTACCATCTGTGAGGTGACAAGCCCCGCTGAAGAAAACTAAGACTCGAACTCGGGTGGCTGCGATGAGAGACTACTACTTTGAATTTTTAGTTGGAGGACATGAACAACGTGTCTACTTAAGTTTGCACCATATGAAAAACTTTTTATTACTAATTTTACGAAAAAATGTTATTTTTTATAATAAGTTCTGCATGGTCTAAAACCTAAAATGCAATTATCAGATATTAATTTTTTTGCAGTGGTATACGAGCTTATGCCAAAATTATTAATTATGCTTAGGAGAAAGTACCCTTATTTTTAATAATATCGAATATTTTTATAAGGAAATAATTTTAGGAATAAAAATACCTTACAAATATGCAAATTGGTTTATTTGAAAGAAAAAACTTCTTTTAACATATTTTCTGCGATAACAAGCATTTTTGTGACTTTTTGCTGTTTTGCTAGTTTTTAAGCTTTATTTACACATTACACTTTGAAATAGATATGCACCATTGTACACAAAAAAAATAAAAAAAGGTTTTTTTTAAATAAACAATTAAAATTAATAATAAAATTATATTAAAAAATTTAAAATAAAAAAGTTTGTTCATATGGTGCCAACTTAAGTAGAAATGCTGTATATTTTTGTAAAAGAAGGTTCAATTATAAAAAAACATATAAGGACAAACTGCATGTGTGTCTCTCTTTTAAAAACCTAAACTGAAGACAGATTAGTTCAAAAATATAAAATAAACTATTTACCGAATTAACAATTTTAACAGAGTATTACAGATCCAAACCTATCCTTTTCTTCATGGAGAATATAACCTGTTAAATATATATGTATAGGGTGTTTAAAAGTCTGGAATATTGCAAATCTTTTCAAACTACTTGTAATTTTAATGAAAACTTGCATTTAAAGATAATGAGAAAAAAATAGTATTGAATAGATGTTTTTTTATTAGTATACAATGCTTTTGTTTAATGTCCCCGTCCCTTTTATTTTTTCTACGGATTAATTAGGAAGATTCAAACATTGAGATATAAAATTATAGTATATATACTATATTTTAAAGTAAAATTGACAAGCCCAACGATGCGATGGTGGCTTTGCCGGCGCGCAGGTATGACAGGTATCGATTTAGGCAAATTTTAAATGTATTTGACCACGTCTGCCGTTGGGTAATTTTAAAAAAGTGTATTTCTTCAATGCTTTTCATTAACAGGTCATCTCAAAGATTTTTTAATGGTGTTACTGGTGATAATATACAGGGTAGGACAAAAAGTATACAGGGTAAAACAGAAGTCTGAAAAAGCTCATTTACTCATTATCAATAAAACTTTTTAATTTCTTTTTGTAGGTATATGTATAGTAAGGCATATCCTTTATATTTAAAATATATTTTGATCTATACAAGGTTGCGCATGAAGGCGTGACATTAAAAGGTATGTTTTTTTTGGATCACCCTGTATTTTATATTTTTGTTAAATTCCTTTTCATATTCTAACACTTTTTTGTTATGGGTTATATAGGGTTAAATTATCAACTTTAGAAAATATTGTAGTTTCTTTTGAAAAAAAATATATTTTTTGAATTTCGAATGTTATTGAAGTTGTCTGAGCAGACAGTTACCTAATGGATCGTATTTGTACATCTTGTTAATAAAATGTATTTAGATTATACATGGTATTAAGCACACAGTGGTAACTATAGAAAAATTGAAACCTCAAAGACTTTCCTATTTTAAATAAAACACCTTGTATTTTCTTTAATGGTTGATAAGCCTTTTGATACCTTAACATTTCCTTAAGGTTGTCCTATGCCTAATAGTCTCAGAGTTAGTGATCCCTACGAGTTACGTTAGACCTGTAAGGCTAGAAATTTGTTTAGTGATGAGTCACAGCATGCCAAGTACGAAAATCATCACCTGGCAAGCATCAGCCGTGCACATCATCTGTATATTTTTGAAAGTTTAAAAAAATAATAAAAACAAAAAACTTGAAGCTGTAAGCTTTAAATTTTTCCAGGATTTAGTTCATTTATAGCAAGGTTTGAAAGAAAATTAACAGGCGTTTTCGATGAGAAGAAGTACCTGCCAGGCGAACTAAAGGTGTGGCTGATTTTGATGGCCATATTTCCAAAACCATAGGAAATAGCCATATTAAATGTGGTATTTTCTTAAATCTCTTTTTAAAATCTTTTTTATAGTCATATGATAAATGCCTGCTAAAATAAAACTTTTTTTCTGTCCTGTATTTTATCACCAGTATTACTGTTAAAAAGATCTTTAAAAGAGCTTTAAGAAAATACCACATTTGATATGTCTTTGTCTTATAGTTTTAAAAATATGGCCATCCAAATCAGCCACATCTTTCGGCTCACCTGGCAGGTACTTGTGCTCATCGAAAACGCCGCTTAATTTTTTAGTATAGGGCAACCATAAGAAAATTTATAGGTATTAAAATTCCTCATAATTAAAGAAAATACGTGGTCTTCCTATTATACACAGTTTTTTACTTCCTTTAAAGACAGTTAAAGAAAACATCCTGCATTTCTATTCTATCCATCATCATCACTCTCTCCCCAGACCGGTATCGCCTGCCTTACAGGAACTTATCAATGAGGCTGTAACAAGTCGTAGTGAATAGCACATAAAACAAGCGTCTACTTATTGGACAAGTTTCATTGTTCATCGGTAGGATATTAAATCCTGCCGTTAATGCCCTACTGAAATTGCATTCAGTAAATGGGCACGTGCATCAATTTTAGCGGAGTGGTTATATATGTTATAAAGCACAAGGTCCCTTCTGTTTTGGTGTATTATACAGAGTACTTTATTTTACTTCCTTTAAAGACAGTCAAAAGAAAACATCCTGCTTTTTAGTAGGGCATCAACGGTAGATGTATTATTCTACCGACGGACAATAAAACTTGTCCAATAAGTAGACGCTTGTTTTCTGTGCTATTCACTACAATTTGTTACAGCCTTATTAATTAGTTCTTTTAAGGTGGGCGAAACCGGTCTGGAGAGAAAGTCGTGGTGGATAGCATAGAAAAGCAGGATATTTTCTTTTAACTGTTTTTAAAGGGAGTAAAATAGTTTGTGTAATACACCAAGACAGAGGGAATTTTTCCTTGTGCTTTATAATATACATAGCCACTCTGCTAAAATTGATGGTCGTATTTACTGATTGCAATTTCAGTAGGGCACCAATGGCAGGATATCGAGGGTTTCCTGCCAGAAAGGCGTATCCAAATTATTTGTGATTTTTTTCTATGTAAGAACATAAGATCTTCTGGCATATTTAAAATTGTAATAAATGTGATATGCCACAAAAAGAGTGCAATAATTGGTTATTCTATTGAGGCAGGGAATACGGCATTCTGGCATGTCAAACAAATCGCCATAAGCGTCAAATCTTGCGAATAAATAAATAAATAAATAAATAATTTATTAACGGACCTGCCATTTTTGAAAAAAAACACAAACTATGTGGATATACCCTTCTGGCAGAAAACCCTCGATAAAATATTCTGCCGATGGACAATAAAACTTGTATAATAAGTAGACCCTTGCTTTTTGTGTTTTTCAGGACGACTTGTTACAGCTTCACTGATGAGTTCCTGTAAGGAAGGCGAAACCGGTCTGGGGAGAGAGCCGTGGTGGATAGCAAAGAAAAGCAGGATGTTTTCTTTTAATTTATTGAAGGGAGTAAAATACTTTGTATAATACATTAAGGACTTTTTTCCTTGTGCTTTATAACATATATAGCTACTCCGCTAAAATTGGTGCACGTATTTACTGAATGCAATTTCAGTAGGGCATTAACGGCAGAATTTAATATCCTATCGATGGACAATAAAACTTGTCCAATAAGTAGACGCTTGTTTTCTGTGCTATCAGCCTCATTGATAAGTTCCTGTAAAGCAGGCAAAACCGGTATGGGAAGGGAGTCATGGTGGATAGCATAGAAAAACAGGATGTTTTCTTTAACTGTCTTTAAAGGGAGTAAAATACTTTGTATAATACACCAAGACAGTAGGGACTTTTTTCCTTGTGCTTTATAACAGGGTGTTCCATTTAAAGAAGAAAGTTTTAAAGGTTTTAATTTTTCTCGACACCCTGTATAACTAAAATACATTTTAATAATAAAATATACAAATATGATCCATTTGGTAATTCCCTGTCCAGACAACTTTAATAATATTGATAATTGGAAAAATGGCAGTGTTTTGAAAAATGTCCTGAAATTTCTCTTTATCCAAAAAAAGTACAATATTTTCTAAATTTGATGATTTAATAACCCCTATGAGAAGTGTAGGAATCTAAAGAGAAATTTAACAAAAATATTGGGGTAATCCATTTAAAAAACAAAATATAATTTTATACCTTCGTGCCTTTATGAGCTACCCTGTATACATTAAAATATATTTTAAATGTGAAGTTTATTTCTGACTATATACCTTCAAAAAAAAAAAAAAAAAAATAAACAAATTATATTAATAATGAGCTTTTCAGCCTTGTGACTCACACTGTATACTTTTGTCCTACCCTGTATATTATCCCCAATAACACCATTAAAAAGATCTTTAAAAAGCCTGTCAATGGAAAGCATTGAAAAAATGCACTGTGCTCATATACATATTTGCGCGCGGGCAAAGCCACCATCGTTAGGCTTAAAAAATTCCCATTTCATGTATAGTAGGTATAGGAGCCTCACTGTACATAATCTCAGGTCTGGTCAAATACATACAGGTATCCTTACACTTGCTCTTCTTACACTACAAAATGGCGGTACTTTAAAAAGTACCTAAATACCTGATTTGGGTGGTAATATCTTTAAAACCAATAACGTTAGATATTCGTAGTGTGGTATTTTCCTAAAACTCTTTAAAATATCTTTTTAATGTTGATACTGGTGATGATAAACAGAGAAAGATAAAAAGTATTTTTTTTAATGAAGCACCCTGTATAATATATTACCATTAAAAGGTCTTTAAAAAGTGCTTTTAAAAATACTACATAAGGTACATCTAACTTTATTAGTTTCGTAAATATGACCATCCAAATAGGGTATTTAGGTTTTTTTATCTTTGGACAATCTACGAAGGCATAAATCCTAAATACTAACGTATTATTTTTAAAATACCACCATTTTGTAGGGTTATAAAGTACTCGTCAGGAGCTTTAAAATAATGTGCTACAAGAGCACCCTTTCTATTAATTTTTTTCGAAAATGACGTTCAGTCGCCATTTTGAAGTTTTCAGTTGTAAATTTTACTGTAAAATCTAGTATTTATGCAACATTTTGATATTTCACAACCTAAATTTTTAAATACATCCGTTAAAAAATAAAAAAAAGGGGGGTGGCATTTAAGAAATATAGGAAGAGTTAAAAAGCCTGTGTTTTTTTTAATGGAACATACCTTGTGTAATAATTTTTTTAAACCATTTGTTATATGGTTTAATATACTGCCTTGAAAAATAGTTTCTTTGCCAACCATCGGACAGTCGAATATTTAACAAAAACCATTCATTTATTTTCTACTTTAAAAAATAGTTTTCTTGCTGACAATCTGGGTGTCACATAGTACATATTCTTCCAAAACAAAATATTTTTTTCTTAATTTATTAATTAGTGATGCACCGTTTCTTAAATGGATGAGGAATGCAACCTTTAGAAAATGATAAGATAGTGTGTATAATTGTATAATATCAATGCACGATTTTTAATTTTGGAAAATAATTTCTTTGTTAATATTCAGGTTTTTGGGCGTTTTTAAGGTAAAACATGTTACTTACCAATTTGTTGATTAGCGATACGCTTCTCCCCAAAAGAATACCAAATTTAATATTGTAATGAAGTTTAGGTTTTTAGGTTAGGTTAGGTTGTTCAGCAAATTACAGTACAGTGTGTACACTTATATTACAATAATACTGATTTTTCATTTTTATCCTAGTTTTTTTTATTACCATCTAGGTGTCAAATAGTAGTATTTTTAAAAATTACATATTTTTCTTCTTAATTTATTAATCAGTGATGCACCGTTTCTTGAATGGATGAGGAATGCAACGTTTAGAAAATGATAAGATAGTGTGTATAATTGTATAATAACAATACCTTATTTCCAATTTTGGAAAATTGTTTATTTGTTAATATTAGGGTTTTTAGACAATTTTCTTCAGACTTACTAGCCAATACTATTAAAACCGCACTGTACAGTATTTAAGCCAAATTTCAAATGGTTGTAAGTCTGGAACGGCTGGTCTGATTTTTAAAAACAAAGTGGCGTTAAATAGAGGATCCAAGGGCCTTTAAAATGAAGTGCTACATAACCCCTTTTAATAAGAAAAAATTGCTAGTGTCCCCCTGGCCCCCACAATTCGGTTTTTTGCAGTTTGACTTTAGATTCGTTATCAGCGGGCAAAAATACGCCCGACTAGGTCTCATTATATTTAAAATCCGAAGTTTTTCCACAAAAATTACAATTTTTAGATCCATTTTTTATGACCGGCTACAGTAATCTTGCTCTTGCCTTCGATTAAATTAATTACTTAGTTTTAATACGTACAAGTAAATGTATAAAAATGAATGTATACTTACTTTTAAATAAAATATTTATAATTTATAAAAAATTTTGTTTGGTCTTAAATGCTTAAAGTTATAAAAAATTCTTTATGATATACAGGGTGGTTGAAAATCGCGATTTCTTCTTTATTTGTCAAAGTAATATTTTTGCGCTGTTTATCCTACGGCGGTTTTAATTATAGCTTTTAGCATTTCAAACAAAGCACCATTTTTATAGAAAATAACTTTTTCCTGAAATATTTAAAAAAAATACAGGTCCTGTTTAGTCTATCTGAGGACACACTCCCATCACAGCAACTTTTGTCTATTTTTTCTTACAATTAATATAGACGGAGCGAATATGATATTTTTAACGGTCTTTGAATTAACTTTTTATTGGTAAATCAATATACAGGAGGTTTCATTTAAAAAGTTATACTTTTTGTCATACCCTAAATGAATGAAAATACGGATACTAATTTCTAATAAACTTACCAAAACAGCTTTTTATTTCTTTTTACATGTTAAAAATTTATAAAGTTAAGATAATGTTAATATATTACGTTTTTAAAACGGCTTTTAAAATGTCGTGTTAACAAACTCAGAGTTAAACTATTATGTGGTTGAAGTCCTAGCTAATTTTAAAAGTTGTCAAATGCATTGTCACCTAGATTTATCAAGTATGGTTCTTTTTGGGGTAACTAACTCAAAGATTGACTCGACATTGTAAAAACCGCTCTTAATGGGAATTAAAAATTATTCTTTTGATTTGGATGGCCATATTTCCGAAACTAATTAAGATAGGTATGTCAAATGTGGTATATTTTAGAGCTTTTTAAAATACACTTTTATTGGTGATTATTATAACATCATTATTTGTGGAGATCTAAATGTAGATTTTTTGTTAAAAAACAAAAATATGCTAAATTTTATGTCTATTGCTAATTTATTTAATGTATATCACACTAGTAATGAGCCAACAAGAATTACAGAATCCAGTCAGACCTGCATTGACAACATATTAACCAATTTCAAGAGTAATTTTACATCAGAGGTTTTGCATTCTCACATTTTCGATCACAAAAAATATTATTAAATTTTAATAAGAAGCCCGATAAACATATCTTTAAACGAAATTTTTCTAAAAACAATATATTAACCTTTATCTCTATCTATCGCTATCTGAAATATGTTGGAACAAAATATATTCCCTAGATAATTCCTTTGTAAACGATTAAGGGAATGAATTTATAAAAATATTTTTCTACGCTTTAATAACTGTTTTCCATAAAAAAAGTTCCAATTAACAACCGTAAAAAACAAAACACATGTTGAAAAACCCGGGGATTAGAGAATGTAAAAAACAGTTAGATAAATTATATGTATTAAAAAATATAGATATAAATCTTTGTATAGTAAAAAGAAAAAGAAATATGACTCTTTACTCTTAAAATGCAAAAAAATGAGATTTCGGAGCGTTTGAGAACTTCTGATAATAAAACAAAAGGGTATAGGCAATTGTCAATGAAATTAGCGGAAAATCAAAAAATAATAATATAAACATAGATGGTTATCCAGAAAATGTGGCCAATAAGTTTAAGGCCTACTGGCTGGATTCTGTATCTAAGATTTTAGCTAATTTGGACAACATCCCGTTAAACTCTTTTATACATCGTAATCCAGAGTCTATTATTCTTAAACTGGTCACTACCGCTAAGATCTTGGAAATAACTCATAAATTAAAAAATAAAACTAGCAGTGGTCATGATGAAATACCAACTTCTTTGCTAAAAAACATAGCACCGGTAATAGTTAAACCTCTGGTTTACATTGTTAATAACTTTCTGAAGTTTGGTATTTTTCTGATCAACTGAAACTAGCTGTCGTAGTCCCTATATTTAAAGAAGTGATAATACAAACATCAACAACTATAGACCAATTAGTTTGCTTTCATCATTTTCTAAATTATTTAAACACATTATGTGTAGACGAATTATGGATTTTATGATTGAAATTGAACTACTTAATGAGTCACAACACGGCTTTATTACAGGAAGATCCACACAGATATCGATTTTTCAGTTTGTTGAGCATATTATAAGATTCTTAGAGGATGGGAATGTAACCTTGAGGATGTTCTTCGACTTGTCAAAAGCATATGATACTTTAAATCACGAAATACTTATAAAAAACTTGAGCTGTATGGCATTCGGGGAACAGCACTAAGGTGAATAGTCTCTTATTTGTCCAGGAGGCATCAACAAATTGCTATAGGAAAAGGAAATAACCGGGCTTGGTCAAAAAATCAGAATCGACAATTGGTATACCACAGGGGAGTGTTATCGGCCCACTCTTATTTTTTATCTATACGAATAACATTTCTAAAATACTGATGAGACAAAGGGGTAGTACTATCACAAGCTATGCAGATGACACAAATCTCTTGGTAAGTGCATCGAGCATAACAGCGGCCATTGATAAAGCAAACTTATTAATGATGGAGGCGGACAATTGGTTCCCAACAAATAAATTAGTGTTAAATAGTTCTAAAACCAGCATCATGATATTCAAACCAAGTCGCGGAAGAAGAGAAGAACCACAAACAATTAATGTCAATGGTCTGGAGTTAGATTTGGACTCCAGTGCCAAGTTTCTGGGTGTTGTTTTAGACAATGCACTTTCTTGGTATGAACACGTGGAACTTATGAAAAAAGGTTGAACTCAGTGTGTTATAGCTTTAGAGTAAATATCTAGATGTAAAAACTAGAATAATGTTGTATCATGCAAATTTTGAATCGCATATTAGATATGATATAATTTTTATGGATGTTGAAGCAATTTAAATAGAATTTTAATACGTCAAAAAGAACATTAAGAACAATTCTTGGGGTCAACACTAGGGAAACATGTAGGGGAAAGTTTAGAGCAAACAAAATATTAACAGTTTATGCAATGTATGTCCAGGAATGCCTGTTATTTCTTTTTTTTTATAAAAATAAGCACTTGTTTAGCAATAGTCAGTCACAAACAATATATCCAACAAGATCACAAAATTACACATACCTAAGATATAGAGTGGAATTAACTGAAAAAGGGGCCTATTATAATTGTATTCGACTATATAATTTTTACCTACATTAATGCAACGTATAGATAATTTTATGAAATTTTAAAAAAGTATATTTAAAATGTTGATCGACATAGAACCCTATGATTTAGAAGAATACTTCATAGGACCTAAAGCCATGTTGTAATTATAGATTTATTTTTCTTTTTTGTTATTGGACGCTATTTCTATTTATGTATTGTACATAATGATGAATTAAAGATTGTTTATTATTATGGTTTATTATTATTATCATTATTATTATATAGGGTGTACCTTTTAAAGAAAAAATAAACTTTTTCATATTCTGTATATTTTAAAAGATAATAAAAATACGATAATTAATTTAAAAACTACAAAACTAATCAAATAAACCTATATTTTTGTATATTCTGTACAATAAAAAGTCAGTTAACCGGTGATGCCATTGAGTAGATACCTAACTAATGCAAATTTGTAATGTAATTTGGGTGTTAAGTAAACAAACGCTTATAAAATAATAGAACAGTGTGTACACCAATAACGCCTTAATTTTCTATTTCAAAAATATTTTTTTGAGGATCTTTGTTTGTCAGAACATTGTTTTGTCTTAAATAAAATATTTTCTTTCTTAATTTGTTTAATCAGTGATGCGCCGCCCTTGAGCAGGTAACGAATGCAATTTTGCAATGCAGTTTAGGTGTTAAGTAAATGGTTAATGTCCAGGATAAAAGTTAGTTGGAAGAGAAATTAAGCGTTTGACATAACAAATCACAGGGCTGTGAGTGGCGGAACAATTAAATAATTGAACGGGAGCTGCAGCCGGGTCAAGCAGAGTCCGATTAATAATTGAGCTCCTCGGCTTTTAACACTGGCGAACTCGTACTCTTTTATTCAAGAGTTGAGCTTTCTCTAAACGGAGACTTGACACCTCGCCATTGGATTGATGGGTAAATCGCCTGGGACGATACGAAACCTCGCGATTTTCTTTTTTCGAGAACCGCACGAGATGCAGTTTGTTTAAAAGCATTTTTTTACTAAAAAAGTAGTAAACATTGGTGGACCATTTAGACGTAAATTAGAAATGTCTATACCAGGTATAGTTAAAACCATATTTATTTCATTCTGAAAGCGATGCCGCCAAGTACACAAAAAATGATAAAGTACACAAACCTTTTCGAAAGCACATAGCCTCTGACAGGGCCTGATTACATATTTTTAGATAAATAAATAAAAATACTGCGAGAACACGTATCACGTACTTAAAAAACATCTTCTTATTTCGTCTCTGGCGTACCATAAAACCTGTAACGCGTGGCGTAGTCGTAGTAGGGTTGAATATTTTTTGCTGCAATAAATTATTGTTCACAAAAGGATTTATTTGATTTATCATTTTTGTGTACTTGACGGCATCGTTTTCAGAATGAAATAAATATGGGTCTAACTATAACACTGGGTGTCATTACCCCCTAAATTATTATTTTTGTATACAGTGTGTCCCAGGAGAGGTGTTTCAAGGAGGATAAATGGACCAAAAATTTTGGAATTTTGAAACGTCTCTTTGGGAAAACTGTCGCATGGTCCAAAACTAATGAATACTAAAAATTTTCCTCAAAACTTGAATCAACACCAAAGTTAGGGATCCCTGGACCATTTTTCCAAGTCATTACTAACAAGCTAATTTTTTGTAAGTAGATTTCTTTTGACGAGCCGCCCAACTTTTTCCTTACAACAATTTTCGTTGGTGGTAGCAGAGATTAAGTGTGTTGATTTGACAGATATCAAAAAATTATTAGGAACAAAGATTTTCTCCGCTAATTTTTAAGATAATTATCTAAATAAACCGAAAAAAATGTTCTAAAAATGTAAGGTTTCCCCTACCACCAACATGTGTAGTTAACGATGTCGTGAAAAATAACTAACCAGCTGATTTTTTTCTGTTAATTAAATAATATTTTTATAATTTTACACCCACATTGTCCTACAAATTGCGTGGTACGTCATCCTGGTTTTTGGTATTTATCAAATCCAAATAATTAATCTCTGCTACCCCTGTATGCTACCACCAATGAAATTTGTTGTAAGGAAAAAAGTTGGTCGTCTCGACAAAATAAAGCTACTTACGAAAAATTGACTTGTTAGTAATGACTTGGAAAAATGGTCCAAGGATCCCTAACTACCCCTTGTGTGGTGTGACAACTTATTAAAGAGGTAAAAACCAATTTTTATATACCTTTTTACCTAAAATATAGTGGCATCAACGACATATGGACCCAGCAATTCATTCATAATTTTACGATAAACATTAAGCCAACAATCCTAATAGGCAAAGGGGGTGAAGAAAGCGAGAAATGAAAATGGCGGACTTACTTTTTGTCCTTGGTCGATAGTATGCACCAGAGGAGTAACATTACCAGCCTTAAATAGTATAAGTAATTATTTTTATTATTGATAGTAAAAAATTAAAAACCTTTTTTTTAATATAAATATTTAAATTTCAATTATAAACAAAATTACATAGAAACTATAAAACAAAATCCAGACATATAAAGAAACCTGATTTATGTTATTTTGTAGCTATAAATATAAAGCACATTTGTTTAAACCATGTATTTTTTTAAAACTTTGCTTTTGTGTTATAATATTTATTTCTCGTTGTATATTATTACAATTTAGATGTTTACTTATTCTTTGTTGTATATAACTTAAGGATATTGATTTTATTGATATCATTTGTTATTAGGTATACACGGCATCCACAAATTCGATTACAACACGGGTAATGTAGTTAAGAAATAAGTAAGAATAACCATAAACTAACAAAAGGAATTGTAAAAGAGTTTATGTACAGTGAGGATTTTAAAATTGCTCCCTTCCTCTTAATGTTTGAACGGGACAAGATATCGAAGTCGGATAAAATTTGGATTAAAAGGAGTCACTTAAACTACTTTTTCACGTTAAAATTTTTATGGTCACAAGGCCTAGTGCCAAGGGGCGTTATCAACTTTTTCTTTCTAATGGAAAGGGGGTCATGTGGCACCCTGTTTTAAAGGTCCTTTGATTATCTGCTCAACTCAAGTTTGCTTTTAAAAATTGGCCGAACCGTTCTAAATATAGCAAATTTATGCCAAATTTCAAACGCTTGTAAGTGTAAAACGGTGTATCAGATTTTTTTACAATAAAACAGTGTTGAGTAGAGAACCAAAGGGCTATAATTGTAAATATGAACAACTATTTAAAACAATATAAAAACACGTGTACAACACAAAAGTTAATAATACCCTGACACTTGACAAAAGTATATTATCATAAAATGTACAAAATAGCGTTCAATATAAAAACAAAAGGTCGGAATTGCATCTTTCTTTAAGAGGCGACGGCCATCACTTCTAATTTGTCTCTAAAATGTTTCCCATATATGTTTAAGCATTTGGGTAAAACTTTATTTTCTAATTCTAAAGCTCGAATTCATATATTTCTACTTTCTGGATCGCTGGGGAACCCTAAACAAGTTTAAATATTCAATGATTGTAAGCTATTAAAGACATTACAAACTCATCAAGTGATGTCCCTCAATAAAATGTCTCTATTTACCTGTAAAAAGTGAGATGCGTAAATGAGTACCAATATTCACTTTCTAATCATCAAAAAACACCAAAAAACGCCTTATTTGATCACTTTTGGCTTGAAATTCAAAAGCGTAGCGAGGTGGGACGGTTCGCCCCGGGCCCCCAGTTAGAACAGGCCCCCAAAAAGGGTGTATGTATAGAAAAGAAGGATTAATTTTGTTTTTCATTTTCAACTAACAAGTTATTCGACTAAGAAAAAAGTCGAAAAAGGGAGACCCATGACCACACAAACTATATAATATATTGGAAAGGGCCCCGTTTGGAGGTAAGGACTTTTTTGCTCTCAAAATTGTTTTAACAAAAAACCATTAATTTACTGAGATATTGTGGACCCCGATACCTCTAGCTACGCCACTGGCCATATTGTCAAATGAGAGGGCGTTACTCGCAAGCGTCAGTAAGCGTTCATTCATGTTTAATTTACGATATGAGTAAAAACCCGCGAGCGGCGTTGCCGGGTTTGACAAATAACCACACATTTTAATAATCTAGCCTTAAAAAAATAATAATAACTAGTATTTTTTAAACATATTTAGCTTATTATCATATCTAAAAATAATAAAAATATATTTATTGTTTATTTAAAAAGCTATAATACGAAATCCTTTAATATACGCTTGTCCAATAATTACTTGTGGTTAGTAAGTTTAGAGTGGAAAAATTAAATTTGGCAAACCGCATTTTAGCGCTTTTACTGTGATGTATTGATGACAACAGCTCAAACGTAAACAAACTTGGTCCATATGTCGTTGAGTGGCATATTCAGGTTTTTTTTATTGTCATTGTTTTTTAATTATTGACCAAAATTGTTTTTTTTTTAATGGAACACCCTGTGTATTTGTATAACATTTTTGAAATTTTACAAGCTTTTCCAAAATATATGACATAGTTGGTTAATTTTCATAAACAATGACAAACTTTCCAATTTTCAAAGTTAAATCGTAAATTTTGCAATGCAAACAAATCAGTTTTTAATTTGCCTTAATTAGTGTAATAGCGCTTATGTTTTGATTTTTTTAGCATTATATATTTGGATTATTTTTCGTTTAAAAACTATTATCAATTTGTTATAGTTACTGACATTTTTAATTAATGCTTTGCATTTTTTGTGTTAAAGCTATAGTTTCTAACTTTTTAACCCAAAAAAGTTAATTTTTTGTTTTCTGTTTTTCCCATTCAAAAAGAAACTATATACATATATTATGCCAACAGTAAATCAAGGAAATTATTTAATAAAAACCATTTACCCATTAAAATTTTTTCTTAAGAATGTTGTACCTATATATTAATTTTTAAAATAAAAGAATACATATTATTTTTAATAAAATTTTGAAATCGTAAAGTCACCAACTCATTCAATTATTTATTATTTTAAGTCAATAAGAGAAGTTTATAACAATAAACCCGCAATTTTATATATTTTTAAAAAGCTTATAAATAATTATTTTTTTAACAGATATACAGAGTACAATAGTAAGAAAAAAGCAATATTCATCAATATTTTAAAAAATTATATTTTTTAAGAAGAATTTAACTACGTCACTGCATTGTAAAAAATTATACGGAGTGAAAGGAAAGGTGAGTTCATAACTGATAGGGGTGATAGAAAACGCCAGAATAATGTTCCCTCATTTAAAAAAAAATCTATCGTGCTTCGTTAGAGAGAGAAGTTAGAATAAAAAAACTTATTTCATTTATAACTTCGGAACTATTGCCCAGCACCAACTAAATAACCCTATATCAATGCTTCTTTCCATAGGTAAATGGCTGTTCAGTAGGTCGAAATTATATAGGGTGAGGCGATTTTTTTCCATTTAATGTATGCACTTTTAACACAGGTGACAAATTTAACATTTTGTTTTGACGGTTTGATTTCTTTATTACTTTGGTACAAAATGGTATACCTTATTTAAATCGATATCTTGGACCGTATTTTATAAAATGACATTTTAAATCCAGACATACCAGCATTTTGTATGCAATAAGAAATTATTTTCATTTTGGATGAAACTGCAGGGTATCTCTTATATTTTACAATAAACTTGTATTATTTTAAAATTAAAGATACATTTACTTTAAGAATAAAAACATTTCATTTTGGACATAATGCGTCTCTTGACCTATGTTTGCCATAAAGGAATTTGTTTTTCAAAACTAATCTAAGAATCTGTACATTAAGCATTAAACATTTAAATTTATACAACCCAAAAGCTCTGGATATATCAAGAGCAACGATCTGGGACTCACCTAAAAACTCAAAAGACTTGTTCTAGCAGTGTGATACGAAGGAAAGAAGATCTTCTGTAGATTTTTTTGTAGCGAAATCCACACTGCCTGTCATGCAAAATGTTGTATTTTTCGAAATACTTAAAGATTTGTAAATTAATAAATTTCTCCATTACTTCATAGAGAACTGAGAGAAGTGAAATAAATGGCAGTAGTTAGCTGGAAGAGATTTTGATTCTTTTTTGGGAAAAGGTTAAACACGTGAAACTTTCCAGCTCTCTGAAAAAGTACCTGTGTCGTAAGAAATTTGAAAAAGAGTTAAGACGGGTGCAAGTTCTGGAGCACATTGATTTTAAAACGACATACCATTCAGCCCAGATAATTTCTTGGTGTTAAGAGAAGAGAGAATACGCCTAATGTGTTTCATCCCAAAAATAACAGCCCTGTTCGTTAAGAAATCACAAATTAGTCAGAGCCAATTGGGTATTATTATTTAGTCAGGTAACCGGTTGCCTACTGGTCACCAGACGTATGTGTAAAATCTGATTGGAGCTGACTAGTTTGTGATTTCTCTACAAACAGACCTAATATCAGGCATTTTATTAGACACTGGGGCACTTGGTGGAATTGGATGATTTACGGGAGGGTCAAGGGTTGAATTGGCAGCAAATTGTTAAGCAAATAGTTCTGCTTTTTTCTTTAGCGGTAGAAATAATTTCATCTTCCAAAGTTAGTGGTGGAAAAGATATGATTGCCAAAATTGCCACTCATGTTTTTCGCAAACGACCAGAAAGAATTACTGCCATTTGGACAAGAACAAACTTTGTAATTTATGCGATTATCAAAGAAGTCTTTGGCTTCTGAAATTGTTTATTTGAAGTAGTTGCTTACTTTTATGCTAGCCTGTCGGTTTTCTGGACTAGGATGACTAGGACTAACTTCCTGTGGCCCTGAACTTCTAGAAGTCTAGCTGTATCACGAGATTTAGAAAACCAGGGTTTGTTATTGGATGGTTTGGGATTCTTAATAGTGTGTGGAATATAAGTTTCATTGGTAAATTGAATTGATTCAGTCAGTTGTCTGCAAATTTCGGAAGCAATATGAGAAGAAAAGCGGATGGTATTCCAGGAATATGTAGAGAAGAAGTCCCTTAGGCCATCCCATTTTGGATGGAACTGCGGGGTATCTCTTATGTTCTACATTAAACCTTTATTATTATAAAATTAAAATTAAATTTACTTTACCGATAAATACATTGTATTTAAGACATAATGCGTTTCTTGATCTATGTCTACCATAGAGGTTTCTATTCTTCATAAAATGACCTAAGAAATCACCCATATTAAATATTGCCCCATATTTATTTAAAACCCTGTACATTTACCATTAGAAATTTAGATTTATACGACCCAAATCTCTTTGGAACATTTTACATAAAACTTTTATTATTAGAAAATTAAAGATGAATTTAGTTTATGGACAAATACATTTTCGCAATGCAGTTTTCGTGTAGGGTTAATGGTTAATGTTGATGAAAAGTTGTTTTCAAATTGACATTAACCATTAAACGAGACAAATTGCAATCTGGTGAGTTGCAAAACAAATAATTTACCTTTACTAATAACAAATAATACATATTTTATAGTAAAATAAATAATATTTTGGCGACTGTTTAAAAACCCTGGGGCATAGTACGGGTAACAAGATTTATATTTGTTCAAATTAATATGTGGAATTTGGTACATAATCACCAGGCCCAACTAGGAATCTAATATTTTATAAAAGGTGAGACACCGTTTTTTATTTTTTTATAATATTTTTTACAGGTTTATACACTCCTTAACCATGAAAAATAGTCGTAGGCCTATAAGAAATATTCAGTAAATTTTCCTAATGTCTGAGGCGGTTACTGTTGCTCGATAATTATACAGTAAGGACATTGTAAGCCGTTAAATATACCTGGAACTATAATATGCATACAGGGAGATCATTCTTAAGTTGATACTATTGCTTACTTATTTATAATTGGAGATAAGAAGTTGGTTACATAAGTAAAGTTGTAGTACTTTTTCCGCTGATTAACGTCCTGCCAACCAAAAACAATTTAACATCGAGTTTTTGATTTATTAAAAAAATTTACTTTTCTAAATAGAACACCCTGTATATTAAATTAGTAATCAAAAGATCTATTAAAGAGCGTTAAAAAGTCCACATGTAATTCATCAGATTTTTAATAATTTTGTAAATGTGGCCATTCTCGGGAATTTATTAGTAAACCGGCAATTTTTAAATAAAAAACCCTGTATATTACATTACCAATAAAAAGATATTTTAAAGAACTTTAAAAACATACCACATTTGGTATGTCTATCTCTTATATTTTTAGAAATATGGCCATCCAAATCTAAAAAATAGTAGATATAGTGTCTATTTTATCTTCCACACTAAACTTAGGACTCATAGCTTAAAACTGCAGATATAATGGAAACTTAACATCATTTTCAGATTTAAATTGTCATATTTTTTAAACTATACGAGAACAAGAAGGTGTTCTATTTAAAAAGTACATTTTTTGTAATTAATCGAAAACCCGATGTTTAATTGTTTTTCGGTTGGCAGCACGAAAAAAGTACAACAACTTTACTAATTTTACCGACTTCGTATCTTTAATAATAGGGAAGTTAGCAATCGTGCCGACTTAAGAATGATCACCTTGTATAGCAGGTAGTAGAGGAGCTTTCTTCGCCTGAGGATGTAACACCCCACACACCTTTAAAAGAAGCTATGAAGTTTTAACGGACGGGACGTTTCGGGTTGTGTGTGGGTAAGTCGGTTTTCTTTTTTCCCTTTTATCTTTTCTTTTTTCCCTTTTACTCCCAAATTATGTAGAAATGATGGCAGCATACCCAAAAGTAAAATGTTACGGAGGTAAACTACCCCTTCATTCGAATCTTCAGGCGAGGGGTACATCCGGGACGCATAATTGAAAAGTTTAATTTTCATTGTAAATATATACGGGCTTAACTCCAATATAAACTCTGTTCATTATCACCTGCAGTCAGCTAAGCCTCACATACTGTCTCTAACGGGAACCCAAATAAGGTCTAAAACTTCAACCAGTCACCATTTTTCGAATTTATTTCGTCTTTTGGCCCACATGGCGGAGTATGTGCTTACTTGAATCGGGTAGGCCCAATATCCTTTCGCTCAAACTATTCTTAAGGTCTTCAAGCAAATGTATCTGCTGTTTGTACCGGTCCACATCTAATAATTTCTATATCAAATTCTTTGACTTCCAACAAAGGTCAATAGTATAATTTCTTAGTATCCATCGGTCAATCGTGCTTGGTGACTTCAATGTTCATAATAAAATTGGCTAGGCTTATCAAAAACTGACCCTCAAGGCAGAGCATTCGAAATCTTCGCAGTCAGTAACTCTTTTACCAACCTTATTATGGAACCCATTTACTTTTCCAAAGTTCCTAATCATAGTTTAAATTCCCTAGATCTCTTTCTTACCTTCAACCCCGAACTCTATTTAGCATCTGTCACAGCAGCGCTTAGATTATGGCATATTTATTATATGTTACTCTGCACATTCAGAGGTAAATGAATACATGCCACCATGCACCGTATGACAGTAAAACTCAGCCGACTGGGATGTCCTGAGTGACTTCTTCACTACCTACCCCTGGGATACAATCTGCCTTTCTTCTCATGATCCTTCCGAAATTTGTAGGCAACTGACTAAAAAAGTTCAATTGGGAATTGGAATCTATATTCCATATAACATATGCATATTTACCAGCGTCTGTCTGAATGTGGTAAAGAATAATTCAGTAGTGATACTTAAGGAGTTTTTACCTTTCATTGTCTTTATTTTTAATTATTCACATAACGTGTTGGGCAGTACCATCTCTGTTCATTTTCAAGTGTAAACTAAAGAAATTGCTACCACTACAAAGTTTATACTGGTTAACCAAATAGGGATATTGGCCAGTAACGCAACAACAAAAGATGTATGTGACTAATCCAATTAGAAATGGTTTCATGCAGGTATTCACGTTAGATTGTCTCTTTTGTTTACATTGCCTATGTGTTATAATATTTTGCTAATTCTGTATAGTCTGGCAGAGCACATATCCGTGACGCAGTTGGGTGTAGTCAGGGGTGAGATTGTTTACCTAAAACGCCAGCAATGGTGCGCTTTAAGAATGGTTTCCAAATAATGTTTTTTTATACTCGGTTTGCTAAAAATATTTTTGTATTTTGCTTTTTCCAATGAGGTTCCCTGTGAGAAACCCGTTGTCATTGTCTACCATTGGAGAACTGGTACGGACCCGGCATCGGCGAAAAGTTTCGAGGCTACGAAAAAACTAAAATTAAGTTGACAAAGAAGAAAGCCCACATTACTTTTTTATGTGCATTAAGGGACAAAAACATACATCATCCCCACAGGCTTCAATAAGAAGTCCTTGGTTCCAGGAGCAATAGCGAGAAATATTTTGAACCAAGCAAGCAGAGCACTCATAAGATCTCAAACAAGCTACCACAGATGAATGAAAGCATTTTTTCTTAATGAGATTTAACACAAGTTTAAGGAAATAAAATTATTGACTCACGAAAAGGAACACTTACCCGAATTTAAGAAAGTAGACAGACCATGCTTCAAAATTGGAAGCGGCTTGCAAAACAAACATAAAAATAAGATACATAAATTGGAGAATCAACAGCATCCAGAAAACACCACTGAAGCGACAGAAACAAAAATTATTGTAAATTTATCCTTTACACACCTTTCTTCTTCAGAGCAAACCCTCTTGACAAAAAGACTTAACTTCTCCCTTGCCTCCCAAGAGACGCCGATACTGGACATAATAGGCTCCATTGAAACACCTAAACTAGATGGACCTTATTTACAGAGAACCTCATTGAATAAACCGTAAATTTAAGGAAGCTGTCTTTATTAAAAATAACAAAAATATTTTCAGTAAAGCAAGTGTGAAAATAACCACTCGCGCGCTCGTGGCTGCTCCGGTTGTATCGGCAAGCGTACGATCTCCGGAGTTAAGCAGTGAAGTGCGCGCCCATAACTTGAATGGGTGACCGGCATTGTGGGTTTTGGGCAACGGCACGCGGTGTTCTGCTCGGGGGTAAACAAACGGACCGAGCAACAACCATCCAAGTTATGGAATGCATGGTGTGTGAATGGGACGGAGTAGGGGTCAAGGTACAATAAGCCTTCAGGCTGCAGTGCACCACCTAGGGGGCGGTCGTCGGGCCTGGGTGGGATGACCCCGAAAGGGCGAAAAAAAACACTATTGGAAACCATTCTTAGGCCGGGTTTATAATTCAAAATTTAATTTTAGTATTAGTATTAGCATTAGTCATAAGATTCAAGAACATTCATTAAAATTATAGGATATATAAATTAAATTTAATTTTTCGACGACCTTGAAATTCTCTAAAATCCAAAACTAAAGACTAAAATAGGGAAAAATATTAATTATTTCTTTTTATTCAAGTTTCATTACTTAATATTTAATTTAATTTACGAATTTACTTCAACAAAAATGAATAAAATTAAGTAAGGTTAATACTAATACTAATATTAAAATTAAATTCTGATTTATAAACTCAGCCTTAAAGCGCACCAATGCTGAACAACCTCATGCTTGACTGAATAAAGTTGATCAGCACTGGTGCAAGTATGCATACTATATAAACTTAGAAGCGGAAGGAATTTATTTTGTTTACATTTGTGTAAATAATTAAAAATAAAAGACTATTGCAGTCTTTAAAATTCTTTAAGTATAAGCATATTTAGTTTTCTCGCTCTAAAAAACCCATAATACCAATGTTTGTGAAAAATGTCAAATAATAAATAAAATATTAAAAATACCTCTAATAAAATAAAAACTTGACACCTTCTATCTCGCAAATGGTCAATTTTTCGTAAATTGTGTTAGATTGTTGTATTTTGGCCTAAGAATTTTGTGGTAGCATTTTGTACAGACCTTTTAAAGATGCCCTGTATATTACCGTTCGAATGATACACCTGGATGTTATACAAAAAATAAAAAATTCTATTACTTTTAAGGAACCAAGCATATTAAAAAACCGAATTGGCTGCAATTTTGTAGAAACATATTGGTTAGTAACGTGCCTATAAAAGGCCCAATTTGTATACATGGATGACAAACCACCCTTATCGTACAGCAGCAGTACAGAATTTTTTTAAACAGGAGGGTATAACCAGATTACCTTGGCCGGCGAATTGCTCTGATATAAATGTAATTTGTGATAATTTAAAAAGACGCATTTAAAAACAAAATAACCGTTCTCTCGTTTCACATTAGCGGGAGCCGGGCGACGTATCGACGCTATTGAAGTGTGTGGAGTCTTATGAGACCTTTCACACGATAAAAATCCGGAAAGTTAGCAAACTCAAAGGCTCCATATAATTTTTTTATCACTCTGTCCGGTGAATCCGGCTTAGTGTAAAACGAGAGTTACTGTAACGTTACGAGAGTTGAAAGATTTTGTTCAGGAAGAATGCAGCAGCTAGACCATCTGATTGACAGCATGCCAAATCGACTAAAAGCATACGTGAAGGCCCATGAAGGAAATACTATTAGTTTTACTAGAATATTGTTTTGGCTTTTGGTATTAATTTTAGAATGCTATTGTTGTTTTTTACTTATTGGAGATTAGATAGGTTTTTCTTGTTTAATTGCAAATCATAATCTAAAGTTGTATAATGCATATCATTTGTAAATAAATTCCCTTTACGTTACTCAAAAATTAACATAAAATAAAGTGTGAAAATAAGAAAAATTAATTTGGCTATGTATAGTTTTTAAGATATCAGCTCTTTAACTAGGCCTACGTTAAATCTTATGTGCGAAAAAAAGCGACAAGAACAAAAGCTGTTTCTTTTTCTCATAGATTTAAATTGTCATTAGAAATAAAAATTTAAGTAAATTATAAAATATAATAATATTTCAAAAATAAATACCTAGTAAAACATTACTTGTTCCATTAACATTTACAAGTTTACCGTATTTATGTCTTCATAACGATCCTTGACCTTATAATTAACCTAAAACCCACCCCAACAAAATTGTTAAGCGGGGTTGTCAACTGAATAATGACTTAAATCAATCCTGTTAATAAGATTCCTGCAAAGACTAATTGCAGCAGGCATCAGAAAGTGTTCTTATAACAGCCAATTTGTTAGGTGTCACTGCTGATATTGAGATAAATACCTTTGTTTTGGGGGAAGTCGGTATTTATTTTGGGTACATTTCTTACCAACAATTGAAATCCTAGGCTGATGTACTTCTCAAGGTATATGGTTTTAAGGTACATACGAAATAAAAATTATAAATACTGAAAAAATTAGGTTGCCATCTTTAAAGAACACGGCGCTAATCTTATGGAATTCAATATTTATTTTTTTATTAGCGTCAACCTGATAACTATAATAGCTAATTTTTAGCTTTTTAAACTTTAAAATACTTTTGATTGGGTTTAGGCAAAATGAAATTACAAAGCAAAATTGTTCATAAATTTTTGCTATTCAGTTTAAGCATAAAGTAACATACCTACGGATAAGAGAAACCATGACATGCTAAAATTTTCGTACCGCTTTTGCGGCAGGCTTGTCATTTTTCCAGTTTACACTTTAAATGCGTCGGTTGAAGCCTCGCCTCGTGTATTATCAGCGGTGGGGAGACACGCAAGCTTACTGAAATGACTAACTGGCGGTATTTCAACGAGAAACGAATAAAATTATATTGGGAGTTTTCGCATCGGCTATTCCATGATAACTCTTATAATTTCCTTACTCTATGATTTAAGATAAATTAAGATATACAAGGTTATTCAATTATTAAGCCTGATAGTTGTTACCATATCTTAATACCATTAAAATATCAGTTACTTATTAAAAAATATTAAAATTAAACTGTAATGCCACTTTTTTTTTAATTATCTAGCTTTAAATTGAAAAAATAACTTGGTATACACTCCTGGACAAAAAAAAACGGACAAATTTTTTTATTCTAATTCAAACTTAAAATAACTTTCTGGTTTTTTGATCAACTATAATTTATTTTTTAGTCCAGTTGTAGCATTTTCCATCAAAATTATTATTTAATATAGAGATACAAAAAGTTTTTAGAATTAGGTGCTATACAGGGAAGAGCCAAATGTTGAATTTGGACCCACATTTCTGAACACCCTGTGAAACGTCGCAATTTTTTGTCAATGTATTAGATTTTGATGATGTTCGTAATATATTGCGAACGTATTGGGGTAATTTAAGATTTGGATGGATATAAATATTTCCGAAACTAATAGAGTATATTAAAAGTATTTTTCTAAGAACTTTAAAACATCTTTTTACTGGTGATCTATTCTAATATTTATAAAGAGGAAAAGTTCGTAACTTTTATTGTTTGTTTGTTTGCTTGTAAAGGTCAATCTTCGGAAATACTGAACCGTTCATGAAAATTCGGGAGTGCTATAGACTATATTCTGTAATAATTGATTAAAAAGTTAAAAGTTAAATATAATTAACGCCCAAAGAAGTGTGTCGGCTAGTATAATACGCAGGGTGTTTTTTTAAATAATACTTTTTGTCGTACTTTGTATAGCTTAAGAGGTAACCAAAAATCTTATTAATGATTTGAAAAGTGGAAAACGAACTTGACAAACAAACATTTTGATTTATTTTCTATCTCAAAAAATAAAAATATAAAGGGAGTGTAAAATTATAAACTTGGCATTCGGTTCACCAATTTTATTGCCTTTTTTAAATATTTACGTTTCCTTTTAGAATAAAGATATTAATAAAAAACAAATAAATAAATGTTAGGAAAAGTCATTGCTTTAAAATGAAAAAAAAAACTGCTACAAAATTGTGAAGTTAAATTATTTCACAGGGTGTTCAAAAATTTAGGTCACAACGCAACTTTTGGATCTTTCCTGTATAGCACCAAATCCGTTAAATCATTTTGCAATCCATGTATTTGATAATAATCTTGATGAAAGGAGTCACAACTTGCTCAAGAGTTAATCAAATCCGACAAAAAAACGAGAAATATTTTAAGATTGAATTTAAACAGCATTTTGTTTGTAGGGTTGTGTATTATAGTGGCCTATTAGCAAGTCGCTCAGCTAGACCAAAAATGAATTTAATATATATATATATATATATATTTCAATTACTGAATATAACACATTTTTTAGTTGCATATTATTAGCACAATACAACCCTAACAGCAAGATTCTATAAATTTTATTACTATATTATACAGAGGGATACGGAAATCGATCACACAACTTAATCTTTAATTATTATTTTTTTAATAACACTGGTTTTGTTTTATGCGTAAAACATCTTATTTGTTACCGGGTGTTTTAGGAAAATAATAACTTTTTATCATAATATAAATTTAAAAAACGTGTTCTTTGCATCTAAGGACATTTTTTAATGTACTAGGAAAAAAATCACCAATGTCGTCTGTGGGGGCTTCCCTTTTTTATGTGTAAAAAATAATATTTTATCGGTAATAATTTATTATAAAGCAATAAATATAAAAATTATTAATTTTATTTATTATTTTTTACAATTTTTAATATTTTAAAATTGTCTCTAATTTTAATAAAAAAATGAATAGGTAAATTAGATATTATGAAAAAAGTATGTTATTCAAATATTTACACCCTGTAGTCTAAAAGTATATATATATATATATATATATATATATATACACAAAAAAAAGATGTCTTAACTTAAAACAATTTGCTTTGACTCAAGACACGTTGTGAGTTGTATATAACGAAAAGAATATATTCTTCTTATCAGTAAATTATATTCTTAAAAACATTATTTTAGTACAAGCATAAAGGTAGATTCAGTTAAGTAAACATAATTTTTTAAGTTAAGAATATTAATGCTTTCTTCGTAGATATTTTTTGTCGACGCGATTATCTAGCGAAGAAAAGCACTAATTTTATTGGAGAAAATATATTCTTGTCGAGCGATCAATTTAATTAACATATGTTTTCTTCGGCAAAAACAAATTAAAACTTAAGTTAAGAATACATTTCTTTGGCCAAGAATATATTACTTTAGGGTTATCTTGGTTAAAGAATATCATAATTAAATACTTTCTTCAAATAAAACTACATAGTTTTCATTTAAAACTAAAGATTGTTATACAAATTTTATTTATCACAATTGTTATTGTTAGAGTACAAAACAAAGCTTTTAATAGTATAATATTTTTATGATGTTATGTTAAACCTTCTGGACATCCCTTAGAGCCAACCTTGCTGAGGCGTCTAGCATCCTATTAATGAAAATTTCCCTGGTACAGCAGATGTTAATAAAAACAAGAGTTTTTGGTGCTCTGCGTCCGGCATTTCCAGTGTATTCGTTAGTACTTTCTTTGTGAAGATTTCAGTTCTCGATGGTCTCGGCACGATAGTAGCTTTAATGTGGATATTTTGAGCACGGTGATTCAACTACCCCATAAAACTACAATGTGTGTCCACGGATGAACTTGACTATACCTGTAAAAAAATATTTTTAATATTTCAAAAGAAGTTATTCTTCATAAACATTTTTACTTTATCCGAAATGCCAAAAGCTATAACAAAATTTTTTCTCGGATTTACATGGTGGTTCATCAATCATCAACTTTAAAATTAAGACTTTTAAAAATAAAATTTTTGAGACTACCTAATTAAATACCAAAAAGTGCTTAAAAGTGTATAACATAAAATTTTTCTGTTAATTATGATTTTCAGTAAAAGTTGAGGTTAACTAACTAAAAATAGTAAAAAAAATGGTTTACAGTTTATTAAAATATATTTTTTTAGAACAAAAGCTATAAAACAATCGTCTGACTTACTATTTAAATCCAAATCCGGTAGTATAACGCGCCTGAGGGGTGACGCGTTTTTCTCCATTTCTACAAGCAGGATCGCACTAATCTAACTTCGTTGGTTTTTTCGGAGCCCACACCTCCTTTCTTCAAGTTTATGACCATTTATGTGGTGTTCGTTATTTTCCGGTACTTAGGTGTGTGTGGTGGTGCCGACGTTTTCCTCAAAATCCTCCTCGGCCTGCAGTCATCTTACTTTTTGGCTATCTAGTCAACCTTTCTTAATCTCCTTAGTACATTTTTTTAACTTCTATAATCTTGCAGTGTACAAGAAAGCGTTTCTTGTTTCCCGGTTCGCCGATACGCACCTTTCTGGGCAACGTTTTTTGAAAAAATGAATAAGGAAAATACCTTTGATAACTAATTATGGTAACCAAGAATATAATATTTTGGTTTAATAATATAAAACCTAAATTTTCTTTAGTGAAAGAAATAAATATAAATTGTTTTGACTGTAAAATAAATATATTTTTTAGTTTTCTTTTAAAAAGCCATAGTCTTTAACAAAAATAATATTAAATCAACAAGAATTTTATTCCAAAGTAAAATTATGTTTTAAGTAGAGAATAAAAATAATACTTTGTCTTGGCTAAAGAAATTTAAGTTTTCCTGTAAGAATAGATATTCTTAAATATCTCTTATTATATTATTCATAATTTTAGACAAATTGTGTCTTATTTTAAAAATATATACTTGTTTGAAGAATATATAGTAAGAATAATATTATTTAATATGAAAATAATGTAATTTCTTGGAGCAAGAATATTGTTTTACCTCAAGAAAATTTGTTTTAAGTTAAAAATACATTTTCAAGAAAATCCGTATTCTATTTGCAAGAATTTTATTTTTTGTGTGTATATTCATATAATTTTTTAAACATTTTTAATTGAGAAGCTTCTAAAGTTTGCCGCTAGAGTTACCGAACAACCTGTATAAACCCGTCGGTTATTTTCATAAATACTGGATAATTTATTCATGGTAACCAAATCTCCTAAATAATTACTGGCATGTAAAAAATGGCCGATTACATAACTTATGCCCAATATTGCTAAAAATTTATTAAATATGTTAATGGACCGAAAATACTTTCTTTTTATTTTTGTTTAAGTACTGTTGCATGGACAAGTTTAGGATTAATTTATTAGAATACTTTTGGTTTGTTACTTGCTTTTGTTCTTTGTTAAGGATCGCTTCATTTTATTGATTTCTCTGCGGGGCTACAAATATGTTAAAAAAAACAAATAAAACATTTTTGAGTAGAAGCTCCTATATGGAGAATATTTATTCATCACTAACATTATTATGTAAATTTTAGTCTCTAAAAGGCAGCTGACTTGTAATGTAAGCCACACAGTTGTCCATGTGTACATAGCAGTAAATATTAACGCTTCTCTTGACATTCTTGTAGCGTTAGGCGCGAAAACATGCCCCACACAAAATTCGGCATGTGATACATAAACATGGCAATGCATATTTGATGGCCATCTTTGGCAAGTCGTCGCCCGATTCACCAGAGGCCCATAACTCATATCGGAACTCGTATATCAGAAAGCGATCGGCCTTATCTATCATTCATGTGTGCCGGGACCTACAATAAAATCCGCTGGAGAAAGGAGTGACAACGCAGCAAAGCTTTTTACTCAAAGATTTCTGAATATAAAAAGGAAAATTGATGTGTTACGGAATATCAAAAAGTCTTTTAGAACTACTTAAAATAAATCTGTAGGTTTTTGTGAAGTATCTTGCCTATGTTTTTGTTTTGCTTGGCTTCCAGTGCGGCAATTTAAATTTTGTAATTTGCTATTTATCGGCAAAAATTGAATTATTTTTTAAAAATACACTCCTGGACAAAAAAAACCGGACAAACAAAAATTTAAAAAAATTTAATTTAAATAACTTTTAGTTTTTTTGACAGATTTTAATAATTTTCAGATCCAGTTGTAGATCCTTTCATCAAGATTAATATTTAATATGGGGATTACAAAAGTTTTATAGAATTAGGTGTTATACAGGAGAGAGACAAATGTTGCATTTTGCCCAAATTTTCAAACACCCTGTCAAATAATTTAACGTCATAATTTTTATTTTATGTTTTATTTGTTTTCTGGGAGATTAAATTTAAACAAAATATTATTTGGCTTTTCTCCAGAATAAAATTTAAAGTTTATTTAATATTTTAAGAAAATTAAAACTTTTTATACATTATGAAGAACAATTCTGCTCTTCGATAATATAATAAAAGTTATTATTGCTTTAAAAGAAATAAAATAATGAAATATTTAATATTAAGTTACTTACAATACAACAAAAGTTCATTGGCACTCGGTTGAAATCATTTTTATGCATCAAAATAAAATCTTAACAAGACGCCAGACGAGAACTGGGCCAATGTTTGCGTCTCAAAATGTGGTAAATAGTTTACCAAAATCTGGTAAACAGTTTACCTAAAAACTTATAAACTTGTTTATAAGTTTTTAGGTAAACTGTTTACCAGATTTTTGGTAAACTATTTACCACATTTTTGAGACGCAAACATTGGCCCAGTTCTCGTCTGGCGTCTTGTTAAGATTTTATTTTGATGCATAAAAATGATTTCAACCGAGTGCCAATGAACTTTTGTTGTATTGTAAGTAACTTAATATTAAATATTTCATTATTTTATTTCTTTTAAAGCAATAATAACTTTTATTATATTATCGAAGAGCAGAATTGTTCTTCATAATGTATAAAAAGTTTTAATTTTCTTAAAATATTAAATAAACTTTTAAATTTTATTCTGGAGAAAAGCCAAATAATATTTTGTTTGTCATAATTTTTCACCAGTGTATTAGATTAAAAAGCCCCATATTTTCTGAATATTTCCTTTTTGTTTTTATTTATATTAGCATCTCTTTTCTAAAAGAAAATACAAACTTTTAAACAAGACTATGAAATTTGTGTTTTAGGTGTCAAGTTATAATTTTACATATCCCTTAAAATGTTTAGTTTTATTAATAAAAATTTAAAAAAATACTGGTTTGTTATAGGTTGCTTTCGTAGTTTTCAAATCATTAATTAGGTTTTTGTTATCTCTGTATATACAGGGTACGACAAAAAGTAAAAGGGTAAAATTTCAATAAAAAAACATCCTGTATATAGTTTACGTCCATCATAATTATACTGTATTGTTTTCTTTAAAAAATTGTATTTTTTGTTACAATAGAGGTATTAATATAAATTTTAAAAAATAAATGTTAATAAAAGATAGGGCTTTTAATCCAATACACTGGTAAAAAAATTTGACGCCAAATTATTCCACAGGGTGTTTGAAAATTTGAGCAAAATGCAACATTTGGCTCTCCCTGTATAAAACCTAATATAATAAAACTTTTGTAATCCCCATATTAAATAATAATCTCAATGAAAGGAGCTACAACTAGATTAAAAATCATTAAAATCTGTCAAAAATCAAAAAGTCATTTAGGATTAAATTTGCCCAGGAGTGTAGTTAATTTTTAATGTTGTTTTTTACACCAATAACTAACCAGAACCAACTAAATAAGTGTTTAAAGCGTGGCATAGTAAATAGCATTTTATCCTTTGCTCAGAGCCTCGGTTTCGTTTTCCGCATAATATACAGTGCATTCCAATTAAACGAGCCACTCCGTATAATTCCGATATTTGTAAATTAAAAAAAGGCCTAAAACACGTTAACTACTATTTCTTCGAAAATATTTATTTCTGTTAAAACTTACTTGTTATCTTTAAAGGTTTTAATTTTTTTATTATTTATTTTTAAAAATCAGCAACTTTTAAGAAAATTTTACCTAAATACCGGATGTATCTCAGCCCTGTAACATTTTTATTTGTTAACATATCAAAATAAAATTCAGTACGTAGGTATAATATCACATAAATGAGACATTTAGTATTATTTTGTTTATTTGAATAAAAACCAACATTTTAAGTGCAATGCCACTGCATTTGCTACTTTTTAATATTTAACTTTAACTAAACTATTATTATTATTATTATTTTCTTGACTATACTTGGTCCAAAATTAACCGTCTAAGTGAATTTATGGCACGTTAACTGAATATTAATATTTTGAGGTTAGATTTTAAAAAGTAGCAAATCTTACAAAATTTGTTTTCTTTTCTTAAAATGTTATTTTTAATTTGTATAAGTAGAAATATACTAGATGTGTCATTTAAAATAAGAAAGTTAATATACACATTTATGTGTATTGTATGTAGCTTTAATTTTGATATTCCACCAAATTAAAAAAGATAAAGGGGTTAGAGACGTCCGGTATTTAAAACGGATTTTGTTGAAAAGTACTAAGCGAAACCACCAAATGCGACGTCTAGTCAGTGCTGCCACAACGTGGGTAAAACATACATCTTTCTTAGCATCGCGCCCGCATCAAACACAGTGTCGCGAAGTCTGTCGGCTGGTAAATCGAGGGAAATTATTCCCCTGCCAAGCGACACACAAGTAAACGCAAGGTTAAGGGAGGTACATGCAACGGGTATGGGAGGTAAAAGAGATGTATAATGATAATCTTAAGCCGGTGGTACCGTATAACTCTGTGTGTCTCCTACGGCCTGTATAGAGCAAGGCATTTAGAAAATAGAGGAAGGGCAAGTGTCCCAGATCATCTGACTTACGACACTTTTTACTACCCCAAAAAGGATAGCAACATTTGGCTATTAAAGCCCAGTTTTACAATCGCAACTTAAGTTTTGGTTCGGTTAAATCCTGTACATTTAAAATATATTGCTGACCCTTTTGGCATTTACTTGACAGCAATATATTTTTGATGGGAGGGTTCAAATACCACTTAAGTTTTTCTTATCAATAACTTAGGTTGCAATTTTAAAACTGGGCAGTTAGGATCACCGTTGCTTTGGCAGGCAACAGGTACCAAAGGTGTCTAAACCTGCTACCCAAAATCGTCATTGTATAAAGCGTATTTATAAAAATTCTCCTTCGGGTAGTAATAAACATTACGTCAGGGAAAAAGTACATTTAAAGCGCATATTAAGTTATACATAACTGTCCAATTTAAAAAATTTCTTCCATGTTGTAAGCGAGACATATGTTCAACACTCATAACGTTTTAAACACTAAAATGTTTCTTAATTTTAATAAAAACTAGTTTAAAAAATAATAGTAAAAAGCTGTACTAACACTTTATATTTACCCTAAACCAAATACATATAACAAAAAAGTAGTATTTTTCAAACAATAGAAAGGAAAAATTGAAATTAAACAGATAGATATCTCGAATTTAATTGGCAAATTAGGTTTATTTAAGATTGTTTGAGTGTTTTCCTTTACCTTTGAAATAAAATAAATAAATAAATTTCGCATTTAAAACGAAAAGCGTATGTACACTATTTTTATAACTGACGTTTATCTCAGTTATTAATGAAGATAGAACCTTGCGGTTTTGGCGGATCTAAGCTACTTTTGTGAAACAAAAGATGACGTAAATAAAACCATCGTAGCCTTCTTAGTATCTGAGCTACAGGGTGATATTGATAATTTTGAATTTTTAGGTACCCCTATATTAGAGTTCACTGACAATTTCTAAAAAAGTTAGGTTCAGTTGTTTTGTAAATATTGACCAAGTTTTTTAAATCTTTAACACCATAATTTTAAATTTTGAATAAAACGGCTTTTCAGGAAAACTGGTAGCATTGTCCAAAACTAAGAAATACAAATATTTACTCTAACTGATAATATACAGAATTATAAACATAATTATTTTATTTTTTTAAATATAGCAAAATCGTTTTAAGAAAATGTTAAAATTTTAAGGTAAGCTAATTTTGGAAAAATAAAAACAAAGAAAAAATTATTCTCCACAATATTTATTATAAAAAATACAAAAATCTTTTTTTTTGAATTTTTAGGTTCTTAGTCATAACTTGCCCTGTCTTCTATATTCCCAAATAAAGTGTAATTTTGGTGTTCTTTGATTTAAGAGTTATCCCAAAATGCCGTTTTAAAATTCAAAAATGGTTTACCCCTTTGTTCTGCTGTTACAACTATCCTGGGTCACATAGTATATTTCGTGTAAACTATTTGCTTTTAATATATTTTTACAGAATTAAAAAAATATATTTTTTAAACAAAGATGTTAAATTTGGCTAATTCTGTAAATGTACAGAAGGTCTAACGACGAATTGCGATCGATTTTTCAAATAACAACACAATACAATTGAAATATTATGATAGTTTCGGTACTTCTGGTTATACCGAAACCTATGGCCTTTTCTGACCCTCTATTGTTGCATTTGTTGTCAAATTTTTAAAATTCTTCAAAGCCTACTGTTACTATTATGTTTGTGTTATTATAAAAACACCCATGATTTATTTTTTGATACGCCACTAGTATACTTTAAGACTAAGTTGCTGCGTAAGAGTTTTTTTTCTTGGTACGTTTTAAAATTATTAGAGGTTGTCAATATTTTATTAATTGGTTTCACATTGGACATCCAAAATTGGTCCAAATATTGTGCATTACGTCCAAGGAAAAAAATTAATATTCATTGGACAGCCATTTTTGGACAGCTTATGGACTACTCGTTTTGGACGTCCATGTTTAGTCCGTTTAGTGTCCCGAGTTGGAATGGCGTTTGCCATTTATGCCAGGGCTTGAGGCGAGGTTTAAATGAACTACAAATTTACGCGTGTACAAAATATAACTAAATCTAACTCGCTAAATATGTTTGACCAAGTCATGACTACACCTGACCATTGCTTTTATAAGAGTAAAGAGAAGTTATATCTAAGTTATTAAAGGTATTTAGCAACTCATAATATTTGGCGAATTGAGACGTCAATATGTTTGGTCGAGTCGTTAAGCCAACAACGACTTAAAATAATAATAAAAAATATCCGAAACGAATTCCATGCAACTTTTTAAAGGTCAAGTGGCTTTTTACATTATTACATTTTTCATTAGAAATCATTAATGGTTTTGATACAATACAGAATCCTTAAGCATATATCTACTTAAGGCAGCCTTCTTGGCCGTGTAAACAAGCTTGTGGGAAAGATATATGATAACAGTATATCCTTCCGGTTTCGGCTCCACCGACAGTTTTTAGCATGCAGAGCAATTATATTTCATATTTTTTCACAAAATACTAGAAAAAAATGTTTTTTTTTACTTTAGGTATGCGATTGTTTGCAAGGCCAAGAATTTAGACTGTCTCTAATAAGATATGCTTAAAGGTTGCTTCGGTCAGTCAAATGTCATATTTGATGAATAATCATCTTTATCTAAATTTTTTAAGCATTTTATTTTTTAGTTTTTTTTTTAAATCTAAGTACAACTTTGCTGGCAATTTCCTACAAAAAATGTTAATTAAATAATTGTTTAATATGCCAAAGATTAAACAAAAACATTATAGAAAGAATAATTATAATTATTTTAATTAAAATTCAATAAACTTTTGTCATAGCAGTGGTTATATTTATTTAGTATTAGTTAAAAGTACTTATTAAAGGACCCCGCACTAACCTTATGGATTTTGGGTCCCCCAAATTCAGTATGTTGTAGTTCTTGACTTTCTAATTGTTATATACTTGACAGCCCGTATTTAGATACCAGTTACCTTTACAAATTATAATGTTATTGTCAATTATATCATTATATTCGTAGTTGTATTCCAAGGTAATTTAAATCTATAATCCTGAGGTACTCTCTTATTTAAATTTAATTAACTTAATAATAATGGACAAGTTACTAAAACTAGAACGTTTTGATAAAAACTCCAACAATAATAATACTGCTCACCAGTGGACCCTTTGGAATAGAACATTTACACATTTGTTAGAAGCTGCAAAAGTAAATAATGAAAAAGACAAAATTACTAATACTAACTATATAAGCCCCCAAGTTTATAAACATGTAAGCGAATGTACAACATATAGTGATGCTAAAACTTGTTTAAAAAACTTATATGAAAAACCACAAAATGAGAGTTTTCCTAGACACTTTTTAGCTTTAAGCAAACAGCAAGTTGCTGAGTTCATAGACCAGTATTTACCATTCTTAAAACTAATGAGTAAAGATTGTAATTTTAAAGCTGTAACTGCAGATCAAAACAGGAAATATTTTATAAGATATTCATTTATAGCAGGTCTTAATTCATCACAGATAAAACGACTTCTTGAACATGGCACATTATCTTTAAAACAAGCTTTTGATTCTGCAAAAACTTTAGAGATGGCTTAACATCAATCCGAGTGTTACATGAACTCCTTCAAATCTCACACAAACGCTGCAATTTCAAGAACAAGTGAAGTTGACAACACTATGGCTGCTTCTCTTTTAAAATGATATTTTTGTGGTAACCTCAGACACACCCAGGACCAATGTCCAGCAAAGAATGTTATATGCTTTTCATGTGGTAAAAAGGGTCATTTTACTAAGGTTTGTAGATGCCAAAATCAGATATCAACAAGAGAGGAAAGAAATAAAGCCACAGCAACTTTATTGAGAATGATAACGGCTGCATCTTCTAATTGCCTGTCAAAAGCAATAGTTCCAATAGAAGCCAACGGATCAGTCGTTGATGCTAATGGATACAGGAAGTTCTGATAGTAACATTTCCAGTAGGTTCGTGAGTAATCGGTGCTTTAATATAATCCTAGTTAAAATGAATGTTACAATGGCGTCATTAGCTCTAAGTTCACTAGTAAAAGGATTCTGTGTGTTAAACTTAAAAATGTTTAATTATAAATATGTAATTTAGCCCTGGCCAACATACATTTCCACTATTTGCACATTTGACAGACAACTGTAAGCAAATCGCAATGTAATCTCGTATTCTCTTCTTTTGATTCAAAATTTATTGAAGATGAAGTAAGTCGACTTTCAAAAGAAAATACCATCGAGCCAAGCAACTCTCCGTGGAGGTAACACTAATGAAAATCCTAAAAAGCGCATGGTCATAGATTATTCATTAACAATAAATAAATGTATATTGTTGGATGCCACTCCATTACCCCAAATTGAGGATACTGTCAACAAAATTTCTCAGTATAATTATTTTTGTTCCATAGACCTACGTAGCGCTTATCATCAGATTCCAATATTAGAAAATGAAGGAATATACACTGCATTTGAAGCACATTGAAATTTATATTAGTTTATGAGAATAACTTTTGGTGTTACTAATGGAGTTGCTTGTTTTCAGCAAAGTATAAATAATATAATTAAAAAGGAAGAGTTAAAAGGTACATATGCTAATTTATATGACGTCACAGTTTGTGGAAAAAGCAAAGAACATCATGACAAAAATTTAGAAACATTTTAAGATGTTGTTAAGAAATATAACCTTACATCAAACGAGAATAAATGCAAGTTCTGTATGACTAAAATAAATATACTTGGATACAGATGTAACCGACTTTGTCCTTTGATTCATATGCGATTGCCTAAAGATAGAGCCTTCCTTAAAAAAGTACTGGGTAGGTATGTTCGCTCATTATTCAAAATGTATTTATAATTTTCCGAAAAGATTCATCCACTTATTGAAGTTAGGCAATTTACATTGTCAGAAGCACAAGAAAAAGCATTTCATCAATTAAAAAATGACGTAATTGGTGCTGTTGTAACTTCAATCGACGATGACGCCACTTTCACAGTAGAAACAGATGCTTCGGAATCGCCATTGCTGGTCAGTTAGCACAATCAGGAAGACCAGTTGCATTTTTCCCAAGAACATTATCAAAATCAGAACAGCGATATTCTTCGGTGGAAAAAGAGGCCTATGCTATTGTACAAGCTATTAGAAAATGAAAAAATTTTCTTATTGGTCATCCTTTTAGACTTATTACTGATCAGACACCTGTTGTTATTAAGTTTAATAGTAGAGTTAACTCTAAAATTAAAAACGACAAAATAATGCGTTGGCGATTGAAACTGTCATGTTATAAATACGATATAATATATAGACCTGAACATCAAAACCTAGTAGCTGATACATTTTCAAGAATATCTGTAGGTATGTCACCATCTAATCATGATAAAACTTTGTATTCTCTACATGATACTTTATTCATCCCGGTATTACTAAACTGTATCATTGGGAATGCTGCAAAAATTTACCATTTTATTTGGAAGACATAAAAATAGTCACATCATCATGCCCTGTGTTTGCTGAAGTCAAACCAAGACTTTATAAGAACCAAGAATCTCCTATTTAAGCTACAACCTGTTTTGAAAAATTGAATATGGATTTTAAAGGACCCCTACCATCTGAAAATTAAAATCGATTAATTTTAACTGTTGTGGACGAGTATTCAAGATTCCCGTTTGCGTCTTCGTATTTCGACTTGACATTGTCAACTATCACAAATTGTCTGACACACCTTCTCTCGGTTTTTGGTACCCACTGTACATACACACAAATAAAGGTACATCTTTTATGTCTGAACAATTTAAAAAGTTTTTGTTAAATAATGGAATTGTCGCAAAGTCAAACTACTCCATATAACCGGCAAGGTAATGGGCAATGTGAACGTTATAATGAAATCATCTGGAAAACAATTCAATTAGCTTAAGATACAAAAATATGAAAATTAGTCAATGGCAACAAGTACTTGTTGAATCTCTTCATTTAATTATATCTTTGTTATGTACATCAACTAATTGATTCCCACATAAACGTATGTTTAATTACCAACGAAGGTCATCAAATGGCTTTTCCATCCCAACGTGGTTAAGCAATCCATCATCAGTTTTTCTAAAGAAACATGAGAGACAAAATAAATATGAACCTTTAATCGGAAAGTTTAACTTCTAGAAGAACACTTTTATTACGCACAAAACTATAATGTCCACACGTCATTTGACGACCAGAGAAGATCGCACAATCGAAATAGAGGCTGAAAATTCAAAAGTTAATCATAAATCTTGAAGAAAATTCAGAAATTACACAAACACCATCAGAGCCAAAAGGAAGTTCAAAGACTGGCGAAGCCAATGGAAGTTCAAAAACTGGATTTTCGAGATAACCAGAGTTCTGTTAATAAATTAAATCGTCTAGTATGCGAAAGAAAAACTCCCGCCTATTTAGAAGATTATTTTATGTTATATATATTACACCCCGTATTTAGTTACCAGTTACCTTTACAAATTATAATGTCATTGTCAGTTATATCATAATATTCGTAGTTGTATTCTAAGTCAATTGAAACCTATAATCCTGAAGTACTCTTTTATTTCACTGATCCAAAGTGATCATTGGCCGAATGTGATCCTATGATTAAATATATAGGTTGTCCCATTTTGATTGAAACTGCGGGGTATTTCAGTTATTAACCCTGCGGTTTTTGCGAACCTGAACTACTTTTTCGTGAAGGAAAAGATGTCATAAATAAAGCACGCATAGCCCTCTTAGTTTTTGAGCTACAAGGCGATATTAAAAATATTGCATTTTCAGGTACCCCTTGCATCTCAGTTAACTCACAATTTATTAAAAAGTAAAAACGGATTCCTATATATTTTTTTACGTATACAGAGGCGTAGACAATATCATTCTAAATATAGTTTTTAAATATTGACCATTGTTGTTTTTTTTTAATAGAACATCTTATGTATAAAATTTAGTCAATATAATTGACATAATACTTCTCGGTATCCATTTAGAATTTTTATGCCTCCAAACTTGGGTTAGTGATCCATAATATTCACTCGTCAAGGTTAATTACAAGCCTTTACTTTAGTCTGACCTAAAAATGTTATTCAGCTATCTTATTGGTAACCGTGTAAGTACGGTATAAAAATACAAAAGACAAATATTATAATGCAGTAAGTCAATTCGTCACATTTAGAAAACTAATTTTAAAGAAATAAAAATAAGTTTCTTTAATTGTAAAAACTAACGTCACTTCTTGATATTTTAATTTAATTATTATTTATAATTACCCCAACTGACGCCCGTGAGCTGGATGTTGTAAATAATTTTTAGGTTACTGGATAAGCAGAGGTGATTGCCAAAACATTTTTTTATTAGTTTTAAAAATATTTTTTTCCACTTTTTTCTCGGTCACTGTATATCTTCAGAATTATTTATAGGATGCTGTTAACCCATAATAACTTTTGATCAGAAAGCCTAGAACTACAAAATACCAAATTTTCAGTCAATTCGACTTGGGCCCAAAATCCATAAGGTTACTGCGAAGTCTTTTGTGTTTTTTTATGTAATTTATATTATTTTATTTTCCAGCTGATTCTGGACTACACAATGGAGCGGACCAGAAGATTTCAGAAATTCCTATTAGAAAATGGCTAAGAAGAGTAAATAAAAAGTTTTAATTCAAAAATAAAGTGAATACGGACTAAATATTTCTTTGCATACCGGGTGTCCCTAGCTGGTGGCGTATTTTCAAAGATATTAAAATATAATTTAGTATGTTATATTACTTTTAATTTGCATTCCGGCTAAACCAGAAGTAATACAAAACAACTACATAATATACGTGTGTGTGTCAATGCACAGTGTTTTACCTATTTTTCTATTAAATCTTAATTTTATATATTCAAAAAATTAAGTTATAGGGGTGAGCCACCGGTTAGGGACAGCCGGTACACTTTTACATGCCTATACTTGTATGTTTAATTATATTGATATTGTTATAAAGAACATAGATTTTCTAAATAAAGTTTTTCTTAGGTATAAAGTATAACTTTTTATAAAAAAAATTGCATGTAACATTGTAATAATATTTAAATTGTGTCCAGTTAAGTGTCCCATATTGGACAAAAAATGGACTCCAAACGGATGTCCAAGAGTGTGTCGTTTAGATATTCATTGAATGCCCAATGGACAACATTTAGACAATTTTTAGATGTCAGTAGGACAGTCGGTATGTCCAAAAACGGATAACCATTGGATAATCAATGGCTCAACGTGTGCTATCTGGGTTATAAGTACAACTTTAATGAGATCATGGTAAAAGTTATTTTAGCAAAGAAAATATATCATGTGAAACTGTTTTAACCGAAAGGATACAAAGTCGTTAAACTATCTTCTTCCGAAACTTGCGTGACGACGACACGTGACCTGCTCGTGCATCTAAATGATCAAAATTCAAACGTCTAATTTTATTCGAAGTGCTCACGTGATACGGCCACGTGGCTTCACTCGTCTCCAGTGTATAGTATGGCCTTAATCAAATTACCAATGTATTTTATAATTGCATAATATATGATTGAATTGCAAAGAGGATTAATTGACGGATGTTAAAGAGTCATATGATCGTCAATTCATACCAGTCTAAAGGGTATTTTTAAAGGTTAAAAAGGTAGATCTTATCTTATTTATATACCGTTTTAAACGTACAACAGTTCTAGTAAAATTTGTGGCGATAAAATTTTTGTACGGGGTGTCCAGATTTCATTGCAATTTCAGGGTTTCTAGGTTATTGTTGGTGATAGAGACTTGCGGTTTTCACAAAGTGTTGCAACCTTTTAATAAAACAAAAGATGACACTAAAGGACTTTTTATGGCTCTCTTCGTTTTTGACTTTGAATTACTTTTTTTGGCCAAAATTATGACCAAAATTTGGTTAAACATTTTCGTATAATTTTTGGTTATAGTACAGGGTGTCCAGATTTCATTGCAATTGCAGGGTCTCTAGGTTATTATTGGAGATAGAGACTTGCGGTTTTCGCAAAGTGTTGCAACCTTTTAATAAAACAAAAGATAACACTAGAGGACTTTTTATGGCTCTCGTTTTTGACTTGAAGGTACTTTTTTTTATTTTTGGATTTTTAATAAATAATAATCCTAAATAAATAAACTTAAATACCGTTTAAATGTTTGTATACCGGATCAGCTAAATAACATAACACATAGGCATTGTAAGGAAAAGAGATAGTCTAATGTGAATACCGGAATGTAAACATTTTCGTATTGGATAATTCATTAGATGTACATAATTTGTTGTTGCTTTACTGGCCGATAGCTATTGCTTATAGAGTGTACAGTGCGTCCAATCTAACTTGTCCACATTTTAAATGTATATAACTTTTTTATTTCTTAACCTAAAAAAATAATCCAAAACCAACTTGTACAGTGAATTATCAAGTTTTTTTCTGTTATAAAGATTACACAAAACAATTTTATTACCAGAATATATTGACATAACTTACATTTGTTTTTAATGGTACATCCTGTATATTATACCACCCTTAAAAATGTCTTTTAAAGATCTTTACAAAAAAACTACATTTGATATATCTATCTCTAATGGTTTAGGAAATATGACCATTTAAATCTAAAAAATATTAATATGTAGTTTCCACTATACCTACTTACAGGACTAAGCTTAGACTGTAGATATAATGTTAATAATAATTATTATTAATAAAAAGATTTTTTATTTTCAGTGGCATTATTATTACTACTAAAAAGCAAATAATATTAAAGATCCACGAAAAAGAAAACGATAAATGATTTTTTTACTTCAGAAACTCGCTAACTGCACTTTCTTAAATTTTTGGTAAACGACAAAAAAATTTCTATCTTTAAACTTAATAAAGATTTTGGCAAAAAAAATAGAATAGTACTAAATAACTTCCTAAAACAGATTTTATTTGTATTAACACTTTAATACTCATATGTTGTTAAAAACAAGCGTACTTGAAGGGTTTCTGCAATAAAAAAATATCTTTAAAAGGTCCGAAAAAATTCCCACCACAAATTCCTGAGGCTAAAATATGACGATCTAACCTAACTTACCTTGGTTCAAAAGTGGATGGTTTCGAAGATACAGGGTGTTAAAAATTTATTTTGGTTTTAGTTTTTATAAATAATTAAGTTAATAAATGTATTCTTAAAATTTTTAGCTCAAGAAGGTTTTGGGAGGTGAGAAATTTTAATTTTCTATAAATTTTATTGTAAACCGTTGATGGCGCCATCAGCGCCATCTTGCACAAATTACAAAGAAATAAGTTTTTGTGCCACCCTGTATGTAATTTTAAGACAACAATTTATAATATTTTTAATATTCTACATTAAAAGGTATTCTTGATAAAAGTTGATTTAAGCAGCTGTTTTTGAAATATCTGGATTTACAAAAATAATTTCCTGTTTGGCTACGTCTAAGCTATACAAAGTGTTTTTGAATTAGATACCTATCTCTAAGAATGTGAATCCATAGGTGATTTTAGGAAAAAAATTTCAAATAAACTTATGTCATAAATGTTTGTACTTTTAAGGTACACAATGGTTAAAAATATATTTTTACAAACTTTATTACCCTGTATCTTTGGTCAGAAAAAGGTCTGTTTTAGGATTATTGTCGTATGCTTATTACAACAAGACGTGTTTGATGAAGTAAACATATAGGGTTACCAAAGATTGACCAAAAAATTTACTTGAGAAACACATTATGAACCGTCACTTAACAGGTTTCTGCATTAAACACAATTTTTCTTATAGAATTAAACACACAGGCGCATGATAAATGCATAATTTTTACATAAAAACGTACGTTTACATAATACAATTGAAAATCGCTAAAAATCTGATTTTCGCTAAAAATGTCATTAAGCCACATACACGCTAATACAACCATTACTTACTTACTATACGAATGCCTTAAATTTGTATGTCGTTTACACGTTTATGCATGTGCACCAACCACCTGCAAATTATTTGACCATCCAGATTTTACACAAACCAAAATTTTTGGTTTGCGCAAGTAAACGATTTTCGTTTACATGCACCAATTTATTTACAGAAATTGATCTGCATAAGTCAATTTGCGCAAATTGCATAAGCGTAAAAACCCACCTTTACATCAGTAAAAATCCATAGGCAATAAAGGATCAAAATAACTTAACATTTTATTGCATACAAATTTTGGTTTAAAATTATCAAATAATTCTTGCCATATTTTCTTTCACTTGAATTGTACATTATTTTACCGTAAGCTGTTTAAAGGATAAAAAATATGGCTAAATTATCGGTGACACATAGCCACAATTTTCTGTTATTGATTTTATAAATTTACATTTTTTTAGATTAACCTGTTTATTTTAGGTAAAAAACTTTGTAAAACTAATTCTAGATGTTCTAAATGTTAAGGGTCATCTTTAAATGCAATTTTCATGTGATTCAAGAAAACTGATACTCCTTGTAATCTCCAAGAAAAATTTTCTTTTCATGTTGCCATATGGATATGCATCTGATCATAGGTAAGGAAATTATAAGAGTTATCATGGAATAGCCGATTTAAGGACAGGTCATGCGAAAACTCCCAATATAACTTTATTCGTTTCTCGTTGAAATACCGCCAGTTAGTCATTTCAGTAAGCTTACGTGTCTCCCCACCGCTGATGGTACACGAGGCGAGGCTTCGACCGACGCATTTAAAGTGTAAATTGGAAAAATGACAAGCCTGCCGCCAAGCCTGCCGCCAAGCCTGCCGCAAAAGCGGTACGAAAATTTTAGCATGCCATGGTTTCTCTTATCCGTAGGTATGTTACTTTATGATCTGATGTTCGGTATATACATTGCACAACAACCATTTGTATAAATCTTAATGTATATCCAAAGTTAGGTATTTCTAATCTTCAGCACTAGAAAAACTTCAGCATATTTGGAATACCAGTTTGTTTTTTTTTAAATAAAATTAAATAAAAAAGATGACTTATTTTAAAATAAATTTCTTATTTAAAAAACTATTAAACTTTAATATTCTTTACTATTAAATAATACAAAAGCCAGGAACCTTACAAAAAACGAAAAAAACCACATACTATATTTGGAATAGAGTATTCCAAATTATTCACACATTTTTTCCTAAATGATCGATATATTTGCTAATAAGTCACAATAATCACAGACGAGTCTTAGAGTTTATTATACCGAATTTTCATTCTTGCAGTAGTAGTAGGAGTATTCCAAATTATACTTACCTTTAGTATTCCAAATTAACAACATACCATTCTAATCTAAAATGGCATTTTTAATTTTTAGTTCTGGAAATATTTACCAAATTTAAATTATAAACTAAAAACGTCACTTAACAGTTTGAATAATTACAGTAAATATTTTACGTATTGCAGTATTGTTTATAAAAACTATTGAAAACCGCCAAATAATAGCTAAAGTTAACCCAACTTTAATAGTTATTGGTTTTATTGTTTAATATAATTTTTATTATTGATCAACAAACAAAAATGAAACTGGGAGACACCTTTGACACCTACGAAGATTTTGTCGAAGCTCTTCATAAGTTAAAAATACGTATGTACATAGCCACAAGCCAGAAGTATTTTAGCGGCAAGAAAAAAACTGATTGTTACATAGAACTAAAACTAAATTATTACCAATTAAAGTATGCATGTATTCGGGGTGAAATAAACTTTAAAATTCTTAGGAAAAAAAGTTACTTGATAAATTTCTTTGAGCATATTACCAAGGATTTAAAAATGTATTCAAGTTCTCCCCTATAGCTCAAGGGTTACGAACTTTGACTTGTAAGCGAAAGGTCTTAAGTTCGATCCCGGACAGATAAATATTTTTTTCTCTTTTTATATTTTTTTCTTAATAATTTTTTATACTTTTTTCTAATTTTTATTTTTTATTGTAAATCACTTAATTTTTAAACAAATAATTTTCCACTTTTGAGAGTTTTAAGTTATATCTAATTAGTGGCTTTAATGCCGACGATGACGCCCTAATAAGTTTTTTTGCCTTTCCGGCCTGAAAATATTTTTTAAAATTGTTTTTTTGGTGTTTATTGGGTCCTTGTGACGAAATGGTTTTGTAATGTGTCTTTTTCAATTGTAGGCCCTTGATAAAGTGACAATTCAGCCACGAAACGTTAGAATAAATAAAATAAGGTTTTATTTGCCTGCTTCCATTCCGCTATACTACTCCAATTTGTTTCTCGAAAGGGCGCTATTAACTAAACTACAATATTTAACAATAAAATCACAAAAAACTAAACGCTTATGGCACGCAAAATAAATAATTATTAGGGTAAGATTAACTTTACCTATTTTTCGGCGGTTTTTAATAGCTTTTATAAGCAAAACCGCCGTATGGCGGTTTTTTATTAATAAAATAGGTAGTAACCGCCAGTAATAACAAATAATTTATATTTTTCGGCGGTTTTCATATACGTAAATATAAAACCGCCGGACGGCGGTTTTCTTATTATAACTGAGCAAAACCGTCGGCGGTCGTTTAGCCAGTGCCTAAAAATTAAGACAATGAATGCTACTTCTATTTGTAAGTACGCCTTACTCAAATCTAACTTTGTAAACGTTTTTCTTCGTCTATTGACGAAAAAAATATGACGATTTTAGTTGGTGTGTTGATCTACGATCTAAACATAGGGTTATTAGTACTGCTGGTACCAACAAAATAGTCCCATACTCTAATACCACCATTAGGATTTACTATTGGCACTATTGGTGGGGCACATTTAATAAAACTGTTAATTTTAGAAAAGATAATATCCTGTCGTTCTTATAATACAAACTAATTTTCTATTTTTAGCATAAGGGACTTTTCAAAACTTCTGGTAAAAATGATGTAAAATCGGGTATAATATAAGATGTGGTAAAAAATTTTCATTTTACATGTTTCATCTTAAAAAATATATTTGTACTTCTGCAGTAAATTTTCTAGTTTTACTTTAGTGTTAGTAATGGTAACGTTAGTTTAAAAAATTGTTTTAAACTGTATGTTTGTTTTGAGATTTATTTTTTTTCATGGTTTTATATTTTAGTGTAATTTCTACAAAATCCATAACTTCTTACAATTTTAAAATATTACGAGTATATTATTGCATTTTAATTAAGATTTTTGTTTAACATGTGTATGTGTATTAGTTGAATTTTTTTAGTTACTACTTTAAAAATAACCGTTATATTCTAATTGCTAATCTATTAAATTATTTGACATAAGTTATATAATGGAAATTTTGCGGGTTTGAGAAAATAGCAGTTGTATACCGCTGCTCATAAATTAATAAATTGCTGATAGTTAGTCATATGTAATTGTATGTTATACCTAGCTGCATTATGCACAACAACTAAAATCCCTTCATACTTGTCATAAACATCCCTGAATAAATTTTAAACACGATTCACCATATCGTATTTTATTAAATAAAATACAGAATTTGTGTAAATCGCTATATATACATATTGGATGGTAGAATTGCTAATGAGAAAATAACATTTATTAGAAAGACCCTCTATTGGCTTATGTGGCACCAGCAGATTATATTAATGGGATTTAGATAGCTGCTTTCTTAAAATTCGATAATTGCGATTTGCATTATTTGTTTTCAAGTTCATTATTTAAAATATTTTGAGCTAAGACAACTATAGTATTAAATAGACGGTCTTTATTTGCTAATAGTTTCTTATCTATCACATTTGATTTAATTATGCATATAGTAAGAATTATTGGATTTAGATAAATGGTCAATAAACAAAAAAAAGGCACAGCTTTTATAGCTTTTAGATTTTTAGTAATTAACTGCATAACTTAACACCAAAATGTAAGTGTTTCATTGTTGACGAGAGTTTAGTTGGCATAAGCACAACACATTCAGAAAATTAAGATTTTTGTTTTCGTTATCCGATAAGCGTAATTTGCATTTGTTCCTATAAATTTTATTTAAGTATTTAACTACCAATAGTTTCTTGTGTATCATATCTGATGTTATTATGCATATAGAAAAAAGCTGTTTTTTTGTTTTATTACAGATGGGCGTAAAAGCTTATAATAAATGTAAAACAAGACGTCCAATATCGCCTTTAAAAAAAATAGTATTAAAGTATTGTAAGTATTACAATTGCCTCATATGGTATATTACACAGCGAAACGCAAAGAGTTGAAGTTAACTGAAAGGAATGAAACTTCCAACCAAGGTGTTAATATAATTGTATCTACAACCTGTATTTTTTATTTAAAAAATATATTCTTTTTAAGTTTGGTTTCTAATGTTTCTATGGGAAAAGCAATTATTGCTTTTGACCTGACAAATAAATAAATCTATTTTAGATATTTAGGTTTTTTAAAGTACTTTTATAAGAAGATTTTTTTAACCCTTTTAGTTTTACGACATAACAGATGGCTCCTACAAATATAAAATATGAAATATTGATTTATTTATTTATAATAATTTTAAATAGATGAAATAGTAAAAATGTAAATAGCTGACAAAATTATGTTAAATCAAAAAAATGTAGTTAAAATTTTATATTTCTAAGAAGAAGAAAAAATTTACAATGTTCCTAAGAGCCGTTTGTTTTGATCAGGTAAGAGAAAGGACGTCAGGAAATTAACCAATAGGGCACAATGCAATATGATTAAAATTTTTGTTTTGAAGTACAAAACATCAAGGGATTTAAACATCATAATTTAGCAGCCAGCTTACTATCTGACAGTGGTGCAGATGTATTCGAATTTTTCAGGCTAGAAGGATGAAAATCCAGTAACTGTGACTAAAGATTATGTAGAGTATTCCTTGAAGAAGAAAACCAAAGCAGGGTTCAGTATACATATTATCCACTTATCCGCAATAAAACTGGCAACATAAAAATAGTACGCCAAGTTAGTCAACATAAACTCAAAAATATTTTATAATATGGAGCAGTTCTAAACTGCTTATTATACCCGCAGGTTAAATCTCAGCTACAGGGTCCGGCAAGATGTATTACCTATTTTGTTTCTTTAATATAAAAAAATGTATTGAGTATTCCCTATGGCGATATTTTTATTTGGAAAAGTAGGCTTTGGAGAGTTTATTAAAATTGTTGACAGTTGTCAACATGCCGCGTTGGTTAACAGAACATCGCATTTTTTGTGTCGAAAAATTTATTGAATATAATTCCATTATAGCCGTTCAAAGGTGTTTTCGACGTCAATTTAATGACCGACAGTGTCCGCAGCGGAAGACCATTACAGTTTGGATTCGTAAATGGAGGACAGGAGGATCCGTTTTAGACAAGAAGTCAAGTGGGCGGCCAAGATCTGCCTGCAATGCACTGAACGAAGACAGAGTTAGAAATGCAATTATCGCTAGTCCCAAAAAATCTGTTGTTAAAGATGCTACTGTTTTAAATTTATCTGAGCGAAGTACACGAAGAATGTTAAAAAAATGAATTTTCACCCATACAAGATCGCAATTGTTCAAGAAATAAATCATCAGGATAAGATTAATAGACTTGAGTTCTGTCGCCTTCTTCGTACCAATTATCAAGGTATTGAAAACAATATGTTTATGAGCGATGAGGCCCACTTTTATTTAAACGGAGATGTAAATAAACAGAATTGTCGTTACTGGGCTCAAGAGAATCCACGCGAAATTCATCAGCGTCCATTACATTGTCCCAAAGTAACTGTATGGTGCGCCATCTCCTCGTCTAGGATAATCGGACCTTATTTTTTGAGGAAAATGGTCAGACAGTAACAGTTACTGCCGCACGCTATGTTCAAATGTTGCAGATATTCTTCTTACCGCAAATTCAAAATGAAATTGGACATTACTGGTTTCAACAGGATGGCGCAACAAGCCATACGGCAAGAATAAGCATGGATATTTTGCGACAATCCTTTCCAAACAGACTGATTTCTAAGAATGGTACCATTCCTTGGCCAGCAAGATCGCCCGACCTTTCAGCACCAGATTATTTTCTCTGGGGCTATTTAAAACATAAAGTGTTTGCCAATAAACCTAGAAATGTAAGGGAGCTAAAAACAAATATTGCCAATGAAATCCACGCTATTTCTAGGCAAGTTCTTCAAAATGTAATGAGAAAATTTATGAACCAGTTAGAAGAATGTATTGAAGAGGGTGGCGGTCATTTGCGGCACACCATATTCAAAGCATAATAAACTCCCATCTTTCTTGTTTAAGAATACATGTTCCTTTGTTTTGTTTTTAAAGTTAATAAATTTTTATAAGCAATTTAAAATGGGTTGTTCATTTTGCCGGACCCTGTATATTATACCGGCCATTTAACGGTAGTATATATATATATATATATATATATATATATATATATATATATATATATATATATATATATATATATATATATATATACAGGGTGGCACACCATCTTCGACACGGTCTGTAACTTTAAAATGTGTAACAAGATTAGAAAAAGTCTGCCATATCATACGTAGGTCAAATCAAGATCAAATATTGTACAGGGTGATCAAAAAATAATTTAATTTTTTCAGAAAATCAAATAGCCATATCTCTTTTATTTTAAATGGAACACCCTATATTTTTTACGTCACATGATGACATGACAATAAAATACTCTTTCAAATGGTGTATAAGTTGCCTATACTTATCTTTTGTGCTTTTTAGTAAAATCTGTTTTTACAAATTTTTAGTCCAAATGTTTATTTAAATGAAAGTTGGCTGTGACATAGCAGCCATTTATATTTTTCTAAAGAAAATAACAAAGACCATTTATTGATTACTAGTGTTTTAGTCAGTTAAAAAAAAATAATGATTTTAAATAAAAACCCTTTTTCTCCAACAACAAGATGATATAATACCGGTAGGATGTGAAAAAAATGGTTTACTTTAGTCTAGAGTTAATCCTGAAAAATATTCTAGGAGAAACCATCTGATAACCTTATAGTTGCTTTAAAAAATTTAACACCGTGATTATGGTTAATGGAAGAAACGAGTTATAGGTCACAGAATGTCGTCATAACTGACCAGAGGCGTTATTAGGATTGTTTAAAAACACAAGTTTTATCATTACCACATTCAGCTGAAGTAAGTGTTATTGGAAGTAGCATTCTAAGCAACTAATTAATTTTTTTTTCTGTGAATTTTAAAAATAGTGGCAGATAATACAAAATCTTTTAATTTTGTGCTTTTTTCCAACAAATTTACATTTTGCAATAACGGCTTAGTAATATCACAGCCTACTTACATTTAAATAGACATTTGGAATAAAACTATGTTAAAACGGAATTTACTTTAAAAGTATAAAAGATAGGTATATGCAACCCATACACCATTTGAAAAAGCATTTGCATTGTTATCATGTGGTGTAAAAAAATAAAGGGTATTTTATTTAAAATATGAGACATATAGCTATTTGACTTTCTAAAAAATTGAAATTATTTTTTGATCACCATGTATAATCTATGATCTCGATATGACCTACCTATGATAAGGCAGACTTTTCCTAATCTTGTAACAAATTTTAAAGTTTAATATTGTTAAAATAAAATTAATTTAATTGCACCCCTGCATTATGAAAAATAAAAATCAAATATCACAAAAACGAATAAAATTAGACACTTGGTACTATTAACAAACTTAAATTATTTTTTTATGTAGAATCTAAAACCGTCATAAAATATAGGGTGTTCCATTTTAAAAAATATAACTTTGATACGTCACACTATTTTGAGACATCCTGTATAGAGTAACATAATTCTATACTGTGGCCTTATCCGACCTGTATATGTTTCAGTATTTACTTTTTTATAAACCCAATGGCTATCCTGCTACAGACCGTGTCGAATATGGTGGAATATATATATATATATATATATATATATATATATATATATATATATATATATATATATATATATATATATATATATATATATATATATACATATATATATATATATATATCTATATATATATATATATATATATATATATATATATATAACGGTAGAGGGTAGTCTCGACTGACTAGTTAAACAGCAGGTTGTTTATTGGGGAAACAGTCAGGTGTATCAGGGGTAAGAAAAACTCTTTTGAATCACCAAGCTTTCGAAATAGTTTATTTCTTTTTCAAGGCTACAATATGAAGACATAGTTATTTATGTTAATTTATAATGAACACTACTCAAAAGAATTATCGCATATGCTCGATTTCTTCCATAAGCTTCAATACAAAAATGCTTTCATTAAAATGGCCATATCTCTTTTAATAATTAAGTTATCAAGACAATTAAAAAAAGAAAATGTTAAGAAAACGTGAAGCTATAACTTTATATTAACCGTTGTTATTTACTGTTAGCAATACATCCTACGGGGTGATAAATTTTTTTGAAAAAATTGATAATTTTTAATCGCCCTATACAATGTGCTGTTAAAAGGGAGAAATCTCATTTGTGAATAATTTATACCCTTACCTATTTCTGACATTTTATAATCACAAATTTGACTACTTCCTTTCAACAGCACATTATACAAGGCGATTAAAAATTAATCGAGCATATGCGATAATTCTTTTGAGTAGTGTAATAATGATTATAAACTTACGTGTATGTACAAGTGAGTTAGCAATATAAAAGCTTCAAAATAGTTTCCATGTGGACTTTTCCTTCATATAATAAATTATTTCAATTTTATAACCACATTTTTATACTAATTACTACTCTATCCCATTTACAACCATGACCAAGAGAAAGAGAGTCGATAAAATTGATTGACATTTATCGGCTTCATTGACCATGCGTCGTCCTTCTCGGGCTGCGTCTCTCACCCGAATCCCCAAACATGCTGCAAAAGAAAGATGTTGAAATGCATTGACAATAATTAATAATTTTAAAGAACTTATATAAGTGGTTACTTAACTATGCATTTGTTAGCCACTGTGCATTGTATAGACATAAAGCGAGAAAAACGCTTCATAACAGTATCCAATTAGGTGTTACATATTTAAATATTGTGCATAATATATAATGTTATTATATTATGTAAATTAGTGAAAATTAATTTAGTTCTGACCCTAAATATAACGTTGAAAGATTACAGGTTAGACTTTTTAATGTTAAAATGGGATTGTTTTTATTTTTAAAGTTTTTCTAAACATTATTTTGAAATAAATATTTAATTTAGTTAATTATATAGTGTCGTCACTGTGTTCCAATTCAGACAAGAAGCCTCTTTTGTTGTTATCAATTAGTAGGATATTAGAATAAATAGAACTTAGATCATTAATATCCTTTCTTTTATTTAACGCATATTCGTTGAGGTGTATTTCCACCATCTCCAAGAAAAGTCTTTTATGTGTATTTTTCTCTGTATTTAAAATTTTTGTTTCATTAAAGTTAAAAACATGATCCGTTTCAGCGGTATGTTGAGCCAAGGCACAAGTTAACTTATTGTTTCTACAATCACTTTTATGTGACGTAATTCTATCCTTAAGTACCCTCGACGTTTGGCCAATGTAAGTTTTGTCACATTCAGAGCAAGGGATGCTATACACCACCTCTGATTTTTTCAATATTGGATCTTTGCTTTTAAGTTTAGTGTATGTAAGTCCAATAGTTCTTGAGTATTTTGGAACTACCCTGATGCTGTTTTCATTTTTAAAAACCGATATAATCTTAGTGGTTACATCTTTAATATAGGGTATGGAGAAATAATAAAAAGGCTGATTTTGTGTAAGAAAACAACTGATTTCTGGGGAAACATTGCCCCGCTCACTACTCACAACATCATGACGTAGACCTATGTTTTAGATTCATTTTTTTAATATTTTTTGTCGGTATGAGTTATCAAGAAGAGTATTGTATAGTTTTTTTTAAGTTTTTTTCCTTGAAGGATGGATGGGAAATTGTTTCTACACGTTTTTTTAATGCTAGAACCAAGTTAATCTTGATTTTTTCAGTGTGATAGGAGTGATAGTTTATGTATCTCCCAGAGTTGGTAGGTTTAACATACCAATCTAGAATGATTTTGTTATCATCCGTCCTAATCACCTTGTGTCAAGAAAAGGGACACTGTTGTCTGTTTCCCTTTCTATAGTAAATTGTATGTATTGGTTGTAGCTATTGAATATGTGTAGAATTGTGTTATGTTGACCTTTAGGTATGGCACAGATTAGATCGTCAACATATTTTTTTATAAAAGGAAGTTGGAAAGGAAGTTTTGGTATACACTCTTCGAGAAGGTCATCCATGATGTACTGAGCAGCAATAGGGGAAACTGTAGCCCCCATCGGGGTACCCAAGATTTGTTTGTAATATCTGTCCTGAAAAACACAATAAGTTGTGTCAAATATGAATTTAACGATTTTTAAGAATTTTTGTTGTGTTAATGATGTAATTGAGCTGATTGTTGTCCACCTTTTTATTATGCTTTTTTCTAGTAATGAGTATGGTATATTGGAAAATAATGAAACAACGTCAAGGCTTAATATTTTATAGTCAGCAGGTAGTTGTGAACTCAGCAAACTGAAAAGAGTCTAGTGTATAGTATTCGTTGCTCCTACTGTAAAAATCTGTTAATATTTGTGTTATAAAAAACGCTAATTTGCTATTTGGTGCATTAATTGATGAAATATGAACTCATTGTGACTAAATCTGATAGGTAATGTAACAGTTATCATGCCTCGAGCGGTTTACGTGGAAAAGTCCAATGATATTTTGCTAAATCAAACTTATTTCAAAGCACTTAACCAAGATCCAACCTCTACATATCAACAAAAAGCTAATAAATTGGTTTCTGAAATGAAACACAGTGGTGGGTTGAGCGAGGAACAAGCAAAACAGCTTACAATTTTCAACCAAACAGCCCCAAAATTCTATGGCCTACCAAAAATACATAAACCTACATTATCGGTAAGATCGATTATTATATACATATATATATCTATATATATATATATATATATATATATATATATATATATATATATATATATATATATATATATATATATATATATATATATATATATATATATATATATTAGTATAAAACAGAATTATTCATGGTGAAAACCCTATTAAGAGGACTTGGAAACTAAAGATTTTTTTTAAGTTTGGTGCGCTAGACTAATAACGTGATTTTGATCTTCTGCGGAATAAATTATGTTGATATAATATACAGGATGTTCTATTAAAAAAAAGTATATTTTTTTGCAATAAATCAAACACCCGTTGTTTAAATGTTTTTCTGTTGGCAGCACGTTAATCAGCGGATTTTTTTTTACTTATTCATTAATTTAACCGACATCAATTCTTTAATATTAAAGTTTAATAACCCCGTATATGATCATATATTTTTTTAAAGTATACTTACAGCATGATCATGGATAAAACCATAATCACTGTAACAACTGTTAAAGGCAAAATTATGCAATCCGTTAGTAAAAATCCATTTAATAGAGTTTTTACTAATAAATCTGATAATATATTTACCAGCACGATATCCATAGACACCGTATACACAAACATGCAAACCTCGCGGGATATTCCGTACATTTGGTAGTTAGAGTGAAATAATTACTTGCAACAGTGATTTTAAATCGGTGACGCGCTGAAGTGCTTTACAACAATCATTCCATTATCTTGTCACTTAGTCGAATTTCCCTTTAGAATTCAAAATTTCGTGAATAGAGACATCGGTCTACTATTTCGGTTTTACATAATTAATAAATTTTACTGATATTTGTTTAAAACTATCACGCATCGATTGGTTGCCCTTATGTTTTTGCATATTTGTGAATATGAATTTCTAAAATAAATTTTTGTATGTTTATATAATGCTGATAAATAAAAGTCCTTGTAATTTTTAATATTTGGTTAATTAATTTAATCTAACCAATGTGCAATGTTACTAGTATATACAGGGTGTTTCTAAACAAAAGCAAAAAAAATTTTTGGAAGGTGAGTTTCATTAAAAAATAAGAAAAAAACCTCATATGAACATATGCCTTAAAAGTCTTAATTTTTAAACTACGGTGCAGATTGAAAAATTGCAGCAATAAAACTTGCATGCGAGAAATCTTTTAAACTGTAAAAACAGCTTAAATTGCAAGCTAGCTGCACTGATGGCATGTATACATGTTTACATTAAAAGCTATAGGTTTAACTTGCAAATGAACCTGCAATGGCAGCAGGAACAAAAAGTTTGTAAATTAGGCTTTTCTTCATTGGTGAAGCATAAGTTACCTTGTAATTCGTTGTTGGTTATGCATCCTGCCTTTTGTTAAGGTTATGGTAAAAAAATTTCAAAATAATATTATTTTTCCTTTAAAAATCTTTTAAATTTCTTTCCATAGTAATAGATTTCTATCCGCCCTGCATCTTGGTATTTGTAACCCTTTCTCTAAAATAAGCAAAAAGTGTTACATAAGCCCTTCAGCAAATATGATCTGTGAAAGGGAAAGCTTTAAAGGGGCTGCAAATGAAAAAGACATTTTCTTAAATGAATACATTTTTACACTTTTTATTCAGTTATGGAAATTGTGATGTAGTTTTTTTATACTTGATGTTGCTTAAGGTTATAATTGTAAGTTAAAACAAAAGATTATATGGGTTTTTTAGGATATACATATTTGTTTAATAGTTAAAAAAAATTAAATATTTAGTTTTAATATGAAAAGGTAGTCTGAGGCAAAATTAAATAACTACTACTTGGGGTAGGCAGAATACTACTCAGTGGTTTGCCTAGCCATCTGTGAGGTGACGAGCGATTAAATGCCAACGTCCCGTTCCGAGATTCGAACCCGGATCGCTGCGGAGAGAAGCTGGTACGTTACCGATGCACTACGCTCGCCACAAATATAATTATCATTAAAATAAACTTTCTTTTTGTATTTTTTTTTAAAGAGCACACTTACTTTTTATAATATATTAAAGAAGTTTATTTTTAACAAAACTATTAAATAAATACTTTTATTTCAACGAAAAGCCAAATAATTATTTCTTTTCTAAAATTTATATTTCCGGAAAACAAAATAAATTATAGGAAGTGTTGCAAGTTTGAATCTTCCACAAGCTCCTACTAGTTGCTAGTTTGTACGTGTTGACAAATTTTATTTTAAGAATTACATTATTTGGACTCTATTTCTTAAATTTGGTAATATAATATCTATCTTTTTTAGGTTTTACAAACTTAAAAATTAATCTAAAAATGTAATGAGTTTGTAAAATTCAAAATGTTTATTTATTTTTGGTACTACCTTTATTATGGCGAATTTAATGCTTCCCATAATTTTACGTAGTTGCAAATAATTGGCAGGCGTTTTTTTAAATATTTTTTTTTATTTTATAAGTCTACTGAGTAAAATGGTAACTGCCTATAGTATATCCGTCTGGAATTCAAAGGAAAAAGTTTCAGGTTAGCCTTTGCTTTTTTATCTTTTTGATATCCCACGAAGGCACATGCCTAAATACCAGAGTACCGTGGGTGTCGGGTTATTAGATGTATAACCCATCGTTCCCCCTGTTTCATAAACGTTGTCCAAGCACTAAGACATGCAGTTATGCATTTCACAGCACCTTTAAGACAACGCGGTAGTGTCACCACGGTCGTTATTTTCAAATAACTACTACCTAAATATGTCTCCCTCGCTGGGATCGAACCGGCGACCTCTGGCTTTGAAGATCAAAGCTCTGTGCACTGCACCACGGGGCAACTTTAACTTCAAAGATGATCTTTTTTAATAAAAAAAGCCAAAAACTGTTAGAAAATATAAAAATATATGAATATTACAGATAAATTTTAGTTTTGTTTTTGTTTTAAATGAATTTGGTAGAGGTTTTTTATTTTTTAAAAGCACAAAATTTCTCGTAGGAAATTAAACATTTTTTTTGTTTTATAATAGATGCGATTTAGTTTTTGCTTTTTTAGTTTAGTTTTCTGAGATAAGGGTAAAATTAGGGTTTTTATGTAAATAAAATACGTAATTTAATTATAAATTTTACAGCACAGTTTTAAATATAATTTTAAAATTTACTACTATCAAACAACGTATAATGAACTGATGTACAAACTCAAATTTTCATCATTACCACTAAAAAAATAATTAAAACAAAACTTTAAGGGGGGTAAGGTATTTAATTTACAACTCACGTTTTCAAAGTCGGTGCCCCTGATAACTCCAAAACTACTGCACCGATCCTTTTGAAATTTTAAACACTATTTCTGTACATCATTTACGAGGTAACGCTGTCGAGTTTTTTTAAGCGCATTGGTTTAAGGGGGGTAAGGTATTCAATTCACAACTCACGTTTTCAAAGTCGGTGCCCTTGATAACTCCAAAACTACTGCCCCGATCCTTTTGAAATTTTAAACACTATTTCTGTACATCATTTACGAGGTAACGCTGTCGAGTTTTTTTTTCATAATTTTGATTTTGCAATAACAAATTAGCCGATTTTTTCCCACAAAATTGTGTTTTTCACTTCAAAGTTTTCGAAAAAATGAAAAAATTTGGAAAAAAACTCGACAGCGTTACCTGGGGAAAACTATTATCTAACGAATGAACTTTGATTTTTTGATTTCGGATGATCCAGCACCAAGTTATGAGGGGCACCGCAATTCAACTTTTTTCGAGACACGTCCGAACAATTGCTGCCATTGCCGTATTTTTTAATATTTTTTGTAAAATTTGATGAAACATTCTTCGAATGTCATACTTTAATGTACCACTGGTTATCAGATTTTTAACGCTTTCGCCATTTATAAAAATGGCTTTTATTTTGTTAAACGAAATTGTTCGTTGTATACAAAAATATTAAATTACTAAATTAACCCCAAAGTAAATACGAAAATATTATTGATTTAAAGAAAAAACTTTAACATTTTGTATCTCGGAAAGAAAGCATATTTGAAAAATTATTCTTATTTTCGTGCATTTTATACAGTGTTAAAAGAAAAGTACCAAGTTAAAAATAACCCTGTGTAAACATATTACGTTTTACTTTTCTACCTCAAAAGTAAAAGTGTATAGCTGCCGGTTAAACACGAATAATTTTTCGGGCAAATATGTTTGTCAAATATACCATTTGCAACAGATTTTTTTATCTTATAAGTCAAACGTGTTGATGTTTACTTTATGACAACAATAGGAAATATTAAAATATTAGAAAACATGAACCTCACATCTTTAAATATGCTCGCCAAACAGTTCAGGAATCCAAATTTTCATTAAACATACCAAGCAATTTTTATATTAAGTTAATACAGAACTCTTTACCCAATCTTTTGCAATCAAGCTTAAGCTATATATATGGAAACTTCAAAGACTAATGAAACTGCAAACTAAAGACAAATCGTACTATTAAGGAAATTCCTACATCTGAAGCGGAATTTATCGCCAAGAAACCAAATATCTTTGCAATACCAAAAGACACCAGACACCCTAAAAAACCAAAGTATAACCAACCTTCCCATTCTTTGATTTTTCTACAACCAGCCAAAGAGTTTATAGATAATTATTCTCCTTTATTTATTTTGAATTCCGATAAACTAAATATGCTACTTAATAACACGATAGACTCACCAGATCCTATTGCCATAACTAAGTAATTTACCACGGATATGATAGCCCTAACCCACCTACTTATACAAACTTATCCTCACCTTAAAGATAGATCCACAAAAACCCAAATAACCAAACTAAATTTTTCCTGTTTATTTTTGCTTACCTTTGAGGAAGGATTAGAAATCAAGAGTGACTTATCAAAGGACTATACGTTATACCACAAAATAACTTAGTATCTTCTTTGGTTATACATTTTAAGGAAAACATACATTATTGTAATAGACTTTTGATCCATATTAAAAATACTTACTAACTACATAATTATAGGCATATTAGCTATAACTTCGAGTATAAATGCAACATCATACATATACGCAGCGTTGAATTCAGGGGATAGCCTGAGCGGGGATATTTTCCCCGGAGAAAAAAATCCCCACGGAGAAATTTGGTTTCAATTAAAAACTATGAATATAATTTCCAAAAATACAATTTGTTACATAGATATAGTCTAGTCAACAAGTTCAAAAACGCGTTAAATAGAAATATAGCCTCGTAAAATATGTGCGAACAATTTATTTAATTTTTTTAAATCACAATTTCACCTATGCAATAGGATGGCAAATAGAAAAAATCCTATAATATTCTATTTATTTATAAATAATTTCTTAACAAATGACGTTTTTCTTTCCAATGTTATTTACTCATAGATATCATTAGATACAAAAACAGCAATAATAAGATATTACAAAAAAAAATGTTATTTTTTTTAATTTAATTTTTGTTACCTTAATAAAATGCTAATAATAGACCTAAAATAATAAACTTTAATTTTTTTACATACATTTATTAAGTACCTAAATAAGAAGGGCTCTACGAAGCGGGAAATTTAGGTATCAATTAATATTTATACTTGTAAGTGTTAATTTAGAAACGAAGATCGAAAAAAATAATTATGGGGTAACTTTCTAAAAAATCGACATAATTTTTTTCACCGAGGTTTTTTCGTTGAAGTGTCCAGATTACGTCATAATTGTTTGATACTTTAAAAATGTATTTTAAGTGTTATACCCGCCTTTTAGAGGACGCGCCTATGCCGTTACGACCAAGTGAAGCCACATTTTCTGCTTAAAAATATATAAATATTGGAGATAGAGTTCAGGGTGTTGTGACTTTTTGATTGGAAATTTTCTCCTCTTTCAGGATCTTAAAAAAAAATCTTAAATGTCATTAATTTTAAGTTATTAACAAAAAACTAGACACTTTTTTCCTTTCTTGTTTTGTCAAAAACAATACCATTTTTTGTTGTGTTAATGAGCCCTTAAAACACAATTTTCTAGACGTCATTTCAAATAGAATGAGCTATTGCACATACTTTTAGGAGCCCAACTTTTTTAAGTTAATAATTTTATTTGGTTACTTTAGAATCCCCTTCTTCGGAAATATTACCCCCCATCTCCCTGAAAGAAAATGTTTGAATTCAACACTGCATATATGAATTTATTGTATTTTCCCATATAGTTTTATATTACACTTAACATTTTAAACGCAAATATCTCTAAAACGGTTTCTTAGTGCGATTCTTACAAGGTACACCTTTTATGTGAACAAAGCATAAAAGAGTTTAGTAGTTTATTTAGAGATTTGGAGAAATTTAAACTAGTGTAGATGGCGCCCTTGAGTTAACACATAAAAATTGTCATTAAAACTTAAAATAGTTTATGTAAAAAAAACTCTAGATACTGAGTTTAATAACAATATTTAAAACCTACCAAAAGTTATAAACATAATTTTAAAGTGTTTTTCTGTTTACTGTGACTGTATTTTTCTTATTATTAATTTTTGGACAAAGGTATGTTTGGTTAAATCTCAATATTTTGGCATAAGGATAATAAGGAACCTGTGATTTTTCTGTGTACCAATAACTAGCGACACCCTGTATGGTATTGCCATTGGTAATTTCTAAGCACCTTTTTTAGCTAGATCGCTTGAGATCAACCAAAGGGCACAAAATAAAAATGTAAATTTATAAGGATTTTTTCCTTAATTTTATTCTATCTCATATCCTTCTGTGTAAATTTTTAAACATGCTAAATTAAAAAATGAGCACAAACAAACCCAAGCATAATAAGTTGGTCCACGAGAGCCAGATTTTTAACGAGCTTTTTCATCGCGTATCGATATAATTTTGCCCGGAGCTGCTAGAGCCAGTAAGCACAGTGGGGCGAGCTATTAAATTAAGGGACAAACAAAGTTTAGAAGTAAAAAGTGTCTTGCTTAAAATAAGAAAAACCCTTAAAAATTCAAAATATAAATTTACGTTTTGGTGGTGTTTTAAAGATGAAATAAAGTTTGAAAATGAAAATTAAAGTTTAAATAACGTTTTAAATATTCTTTAATTTATATTTTTTTTTAACATAGGATTTTCTAATATTTGGTTTTAATATTTATGTCATAAAGGGCATGATCTTTTAAAACTGGTATATTTATTATTTTTACTATAAAAAGGGTAGTAAGTCTCTTTAGCAACAAACAATAGTATTCATGTAGTATTTAAATTATCTGAAATTGGCGCCACAAAATTATTATTATTTATATTTATAAGATATATCTACTCTCTTTAATTTTATATTGTCTTTACTACCATTTTTTTTCACCCTTTTGGGGTCATCCAACCCAGGTCCGACTGTCGCCCCCTAGGTGGTGAACTGCAGCCTTAAGGTTTAATGTACCTTGACCCCTACTTCTTCTCATTTACACGCCATTTATTCCATAACTTGGATGGTTGCTGCTTGGTCCGTTCGTTCACCCCCGAGCAGAACATCCCGTGCCCGGTCACCCATCCAGTTTTGGCCGCGCTCCACACTGCTTAACTCCGGTGATCGACAAGGCCGACCCCATCGGAGCAGCCAGAAGCGCGGCTTTACTACTATACTCATAGCATAATAGTTTACTTTATGCTTATTATTAAAGTTTTATGATTTTAATATAGAAATATTTGTTAAAATTAGTAACAGTAACTAAATAAGGTAAAAATGGCAGTAAATATACGTATATTAAAAAAAATAGACTGTATAAAAACATTGGGCTTGATTGGTAGAATAGAGCCTATCATGAAAAAAAAAATCCAAGATATCCGCCGCAACAAAATGGCAAATTACATATTTTTCACAACTACTTCAATATAAAGTAGTTGGTTAGTTTTGGCCAGTTATTGTGAGGCATTAAATGAACTTAATAGAATAAGAAGTATCGACTCACAACAAAATTAAAAACTTGAAAATAAATTATATATAAAAAAGTTAAACGGTTTTATTGTACTAAAAGCTAAAATGTAATTCGTTAAGCACTTGACACTTCTTTCATAATATTTACTCTTGATACGCTACGCCCAACGGTTTGATTATTTCTCTGATGAGTACCCCATATTAATGAAAAGATTGGTGCTATCTGCTAGCTAGGAATGATTTTTTAGCTTTTAGTACAATAAAACCGTTTAATATATTTTTTCCACGACCGTTAAAATGCAGTTTTTTTGATTGTTAACATGAAGTAAACGTACTTCATTCTAGCATACTACATAAAGTGTTAAAAAAGGTAACTTTTTTTAAATCTTTAAAGCTTTTTTACACTTTGAATTCGTGTTTTGTTTTCATGCTTACTTCAATAATCTGACATCAACTGAACTAAACGGTCAAGTAACCTTTGATTTTGTCATTATTTCTTTTAGTTCATGTGTAACTAGTTTTAAAATTTGACAGTTTGCAAATAATTATTGAAAATTAATAGTAATAATTAATTTGGATAACTAAGAAATTAAAAAGGATTATACTGTTTTAGTATTATTTCTACAAAAAATAAGTACATAAAATTTTGTAAAATTAAATTATAAATGCATAGTTATAAGGAGGATAATTGTCTCCTAAAAAATAAGAAGGCTATGATTTTTGTTGCAATATAAGGGCTGGGCTGTAAAAATTAAAATTAATAAGTTTAGATAAATAAAACATGTATAAAATGGTATTTTGGTAAGTTTTTATACGGTCGTGGAAAAAATGTAGTATACCACATGAATAAAGTGTCTTATTTTACTCATGGGATTGCCGTAATCGCCTAACGGCTCGTGCTGTCAAACTTCCCATTGGTAAAACAAGTATTACTTTATGCACTTGTTAGATAAATTACGATTTTTCCTTTTGGTTTATTTAAAGCTTATAGGGAAGTTTATGCATACCGTATTGTTTAAGCTTCTTTTGAATATCAAGAAAAAAATAGATGGTAAACACATCTTGCGTCACCCGGTGTAGTAGGTACGGTATGAAAAATATTTCTCAATTGTATTAAAAAGCTACACCAAGTAGAGTGCAGATGTATTTTTTTATATGTATAGTTAATATTGATTTGCTTATACCAATTAATTACAAAAAATTAAAGAAAAAAACATACTTTTAGAGATTGTCAATTAAAGAAATGTGGTAGTTTATAAAATTACCAGGTCACATAATAAAATTATGTTTTGCTTATAATTTATTAATCACCAAAAATAGGTTAAATTGCTAATACTTTAAGTTAAATATAGTTTTGAAAAATATGGTACTTTGAATTTTACCACAAAAAAATCTGTTTCAGCCCACTGTGTTCAGCTTTGATTAGCGGCGCCCCCGCGGCAATGTTTGTCATTAGCTCGGTTAACTCACTGTTTCTGTTTGCTAATCGCAGATGGCGGGTGGTTCCCCGGAATGTTTGATTTGGCAACGTGGTTATAGTTTTACTACATTATACGTTTACCGTTGAGATATTATGGGTGGTAAATTTAATTACTGCGTGTTTGAACGCTCCTAATTGTGTTTATTCTTGCATGATGTGTTTAATGATTAGAATGTAATTACTTCAATTATATTTATTTTTAAGACCAACATATTTTAAAATGGTAATATTTTAGGTAGACCAGATTTTAAATAGTAGATAAAAATCAGAGTTAATATATACCGGGTACCTACCTACGAGATTACTTTTGGCTGTCATTTTTTATTTCTTTATCGACAATAACGAAACTTGGTTAAACTTTTAGACTAGCAAAAGCTCGTTTTTATACGACCGGGCGTAAAATACAATATTACGCTCTCATTTTGGGGCGTAAAATTGCACTTTTACGCCCTAGGGAAAAGCAGTATCGAAACGCCCGCATTTATAAATTTATTAAACAATAATATAATTAAATTTAACTTTATTTCTTAGTAAAACAACAATTTATTTATTTTAACTTATGTTAAAAGTACACTGATTACAATTTAAAACATTAAAAACTGGAAATATCTCTAGGCATATTTTCTCTGCAGCTTCTTCTATTTCTGAATTATTTCGGTTTATAATTCAAATTTATAAACTAATTTAGTCCCTGGGCCAGTAATTAAATTAAATTTATGATAAGAACACCCACAAGCCTTGGAATATTTATATAGCAATAGTTAAAGGTACATCGGCCGGTAAAGCAACAACAAAGAAAGTACAATTAGTCATTCAATCTAGACTGTCTGCTTTTCACACATTACCTATGAGGGACTTTATTTAGCTGATTCTGTATATGGAAGCGGCGCTTTAGCCCAGCCTGTCAATGACAAATGTTTCGGGTGTCGGATTGGGCAAACGCGTCACTTTTTGTCGCTGCAATTTTTAAACATTGGGCCGAATATCGTAAGGGTTAGAGTTACGAAACCCGCCCAATACGATACCCAAAAATGTCCATTGGTCTTATGGTTTTCTAACTATAACACTCCGATTTTTGGCACAATGTTTAAAAATTTCATGTAAAACATTGTTGTAAACTTGTGCGACAAATAATTGACGTGTATGCACAGTCCGACAACAGAAAACTATTTGACATTGACAAGCTGGGTTAAAGCGCTGCTTCCATATATGGCGGTATAAATATTCGTGGTAGACTTGTCAAAAGCAACCCCCTAGAAAGTTTTTAAAAGTGTTATTAGCATGAAGTCAATTGCATTACTGGCACAGGGACTAATTTTTGAGAACTTTGTTGACAGCACATGTTATTATTTCTTAACTTAACTTAAAGTTGTTTAATCAATTTGAATTAAAATAGCCAGATAGTAACAAAGGCAAAATTATCCGATATACAACAAAAATAAAGAAAAAATAACTACATGCAACGCTTAGTCAATAATAATTTCAGTCGTATAAAAATTTTAACTAAATTTTAATTTTTTACCTAGAGTGTCATGATCACACACAAAATAAAAACACAAATTTATATTTTTAAACTTTTTAATAGGGGTTTAAACTTTAGTTCTTTTGCCATGGCTCAAAAAACTAAAATAGTTATCACCTAAAAACGGTTGGAGTATTATTTAAAAATAAAAACAATGCAATTCCAAGAAAGTTTGTTGCCAAAACAATTGCTTTTGCGCCTTTAAAGGTTTAAAAAATTAAGTAATTGGTTTATGTTTCTGTATTTCCTACGAATAACAAATAATTTTAATTTAAATTTGGTTTTAAGATAATATTTTGTTCACACTTCACCACTTAAATGCAAAAATGCAAGAACGGTTGCTCAGAGACATTCTTACAATTTATTTTGTGAAAAAAGCATAATGAAATTTACTGGTTTAGATGGAACATACAGATAACCACAAAAAGATAGAACGTTTTAAAGAAATTCAAATAGAGTAGTTAGTGCACTCTAATTAACACTATAAAATTGATATTACTCATTAATTAGCGGACGCCATGTATTTTTTCTTTGGGGTTACATGGTTTTTAGGGCCCCTTTTATATTTCTTGTATTTAATGGCTTAAGAAACCAATATAGCTGTAGTTTTATTTGTGCTGCACATTGCCGTTGCCAATTTGTTTACATATTTTTTTATATTTTTTTAAACAAAAGCTAAACAATAATTTGAATACGTTGGTTTTTTTTGGTATATCCTAACAAGTTTTTAGTATTTTAATATTACATATATAATTTAAAAAATGTTTTTTTAAAATCCCCTTCGCTCTTGGTGATTTTTTATTTGCATTTTCTTTGTCACCATTTGTTACACGGTAACTGCCAAGAGTTTGATACAAAATATCTTTAAAGGTATTTATAAACTTTTTGTTACCTTTAAATCTATAACACCATCTGGCTTATAAGAAACGTCTTTTTAAAAAGTTTAAAGAATTTAACTTTAGGTAAAAGTGAAAATTTTAAAATAAAAATGAAAAGAAAAAATTAAAATGACGTACTATTAAATGACGAACTTATTTAATTTATTATAATTTTGTATTTTTTTACATTCCACATAAAAAAACTAAATAAATTTAGTTTCGTTGAGACGTACGAACACCCTGCGCCCTACGCCTGACAAACATTAAAAGAAATGTAACGTAAAGCCTACGCGCCGCGCCGCGTTGAAAGGTTTCATAACTTTTAATTCTTCAGACGTTCATACGTCTCATGTGTAACGGGACTAATATTTGGCATTCACTATGTGTGTAAATCTGCATTTCCACAAGCAGTATTGCAGTTTAAAAATCTAAACAAGTCATTTATTTAATATTAATGTTTTGCGTTTGTTTTAAAATCTACTCTGGAAACTCTAGGGGTAAAAGAATAAAAAAGTGGAAAGTTCGGGGCCTGTTTAGTTGGACCGTATAGAAATGCATTAGCGCGGCACACTATAGGATATTTGAGAAAGTTTTGGACAAAATTATATATTTCAGGAGGGATGACTCGTAAATCTTCGATTTTTGCACAAAAATTTAGTTCATGTAATTATAAATCGAAGAAAAATACTCCTAAAAATTTTTAACGCACTGTGGTTATACAGGGTGTTATGGAAATACTTTATTATATTGAAATGGGTGACTCCTTGGAAAGTGTAGAGATGATAAGTATGTACTTAATACTCTTTTGTTAAATTTAAACATTTTTTAAATTTTGCAAAAGTACCCTTTTATGATAATAATTAAACAGCAGTTTAGAACACTGCGATATTGCCAAACATTATTTTGTACGTTTAAAACATTGAAATAACAGTACTAAAGGTAAAATGACCTCGTTTTTGTTTTAAAATACATTACTTGTTAATAACTTATATCCAGTAATATATATCCAGTAACTCAACCGACAAATTTTAAAGGGTGATTCTACAATGAAAAATAAGAAATAAATACAGGGTGTTCAAAATAAAAAAAAACTATGTTTTTTTATTATAGCTTGTAAACCAAGAAGGATATTTAAAAAAAATTAAAAAACGTCTCCTTTGCATAAGAAGACATTTTTTGACATACCAGAATTTTTTTACCAGTGTCGTCCATAAAGGGTTTGGGGCAAATATTTTTGAGAAATAATGGTACACCACTGCATTTTTCTAAAATAAAACAATTTTTTTAATCCTTTTTAGTTTAGAACAAATTTGATTTCGTGACTTTTTTGTTTAATAAACTGTTTTTGCATAAAAAAATAAAAACCATTTTTGGCATGGTCATTTTGAATTGCTAATATCATATACTACAGCAAAAAATACCCTTTGTTATTTAAGCTTTAATAAGATAGGGATTTGACCATGCCAAAAAATGGTTTTTATTTAAAAACTTTACATCAAACAAAAAAGTGCAGAGATCTAATTTATTTGAAACTAAACAAGGATTTAAAAAATATTTTAATTTGGGAAAAATTCAGTGGTGTACCATTTTTTTCTTTAAAAATGTTTACCCTAAACCCCTTATGGACGACACTGGTAAATATGTATTTTTTCTTTTATGTCAAAAAATATCTTCTGATGCATAGGAAATATTTTTTATTTTTTTATAAATCTTTTAATTGGTATAAAAGTTACAATAAAAAAAAATAATTAAAAAAAAAAATTAACACCCTGTAGTCTAAAAACTAAGGCGTTTAGGACATATGTTCATATAAAGTTTTTTTGTTACTTTTCATTGTAGAATCACCACTTAAAGTTTGTCGGTTGAGTTACTGCTGTATAAGTTTATTATTTGTATTTTAAAGAAACGCAACAGTATATTAATTTAAAAAGTACTATACCTTTAGACAAAATGTCCTTCATTCGTATCTAAGTAAAACAAAAACGTTTGTTTTTTGACGTTAATTAATGTATTTTATACGGTAAATAATGTGATTTTTATTGCGAAAATAAAAACATGAAATAATATTTAAAAAATTTATACAAAGGATGTAAAGACTTAGACATTTATGACTATTTTTATTAAATTGATTTTACGTCAGAATCTTGATATTTCAATATATTAAAGTATTTCCATAACACCCTGTATCTTATTAAAATCATAAAGTTTTAAGAAAAAATACCTTTTATCATAACTTTACTACTACTCCAGATATCTGCACAAAATTTGGTACACTTTTTTGAACCATTATATTACATTTTTGCTGTTAAAGTAAAAAACTACCAGTGGCGTTTAAACAAAGGATGTAAAGACTTAGACATTTATGACTATTTTTATTAAATTGATTTTTACGTCAGAATCTTGAGATTTCCATATATTAAAGTATTTCCATAACACCCTGTATCTTATTAAAATCATAAATTTTAAGAAAAAAATACCTTTTTATTATAACTTTACTACTACTCCAGATATCTGCACAAAATTTGGTACACTTTTTGAACCATTATATTACATTTTTTGCTGTTAAAGTAAAAAAACTACCAGTGGCGTTTAAACAAAATTTGTATTGAATTATTTTAAAGAAAAAAGAAGTACAATAATGTTTTTTTAATCAATATTATTTTTAAAATACTCTACTACGACTTTGGAGATTGTTTAGTCTCCTGATATTTTTTCGCGCGTTTTGATGTATGGCGAAATCGCTAAAATCTGGCGTTTTGTTTCTAAATGTAAGTTAGGTTTCTGACTGTGTAATGGCTTCCTATAAGCAACAACTTTTAATTAACAATAAAATTCTAGTTATTTTAGTATTTGACTTTACCTTAATACAAATTAGACAAAAACCAATTTTACATATTAAATCCTATCATGTTTTAGCCATTTTGCCGTGCATCAAAATAACTTTTTTTTTAACGAAAACCGTTCCTCGAACAAGAAAATATAAAGGAACCAAGTTAACCCCAAAGTAAACCAAAAGATTATTACTTTAAAGAAAAAGCAGTGGCGTACTATCGTTTTCTTCGAAAAGTTCAATATAAATCTTACTCGAACGCCACAGGTAAAAAATACAACAAAATATGTAATATAACGGTTAAAGGACGTTTACCAAATTTTTGGAAATATCTGGAATGGTGGGAGAGTGATGATAAAAAGACATTTTCTTTCTTAACACCCCGTATCTCGAAAAGAAAGCGTTTTCAGACATAATTTTATTTGAAAGATGTTCTTATTTTCTTGCACTTTTTAGTTTTTAAAGGTAAGTACCAACTTAAATATCACCCTGTATATGTATAAAAAAGATAACTAGCCTAGTTTTGACGCCTCACTGTTAGACTAAAAATCGTTAAAAAAAATTCTATACTTATTGTTTGAAAGGTTTTGAAACCAGCTTTCGATTTGTTAATATTTGTGATATTTTTAAGAAGTTTTATTGTTTGTAGGGCAATATAAAAAAATTTCTTCTTGAAAATTTTAAATTTTATTGAGATATAACTAAAAAGCACTTATGATTTTTTTTAACTATTTTTTTGTATAGATAGTTACATTAACTGCATTTTTGTGCAAAAATCGAAAATCTATGAGTCATCCCTCCTAGAATATCTAATTTTGCCCAAACTTTCTTAGACATCCTATAGAGCGGCACCACTAGTTTCTATGTTGGGAACTGTGAGTGGAGGAATTATACTGGACAATTCTTTAAAGCACAACCCATGGAGTTACCGACAAAAAAGCAATAAATTCCCCACATCTCAGCGATGAGCGAGAAGCAAAAGCCTTTCTGTAAGTAAAGGATCATTAATAAGGCGATCAGCTCTTCTTTGAATGGAATTAAGAATCCTGAGTGTTATATTAAGTATAGAATCGATAATTTCATTTCTGTATCAATGAAAGGTAAAATGAGTAATAAGTAATATTTAATAAAAATAATCTTTTGCCATGCTTACAACATTTTGATTGTAAAACAGATCTTAGAAAAAACAGGTATACACAGTTAGGGTACCTAGCAAATTACAAATTTTTATTTTGTAGTTTAAAATGTGTAAAAAATATAAAATTATATTTAGTTAAATCAGTTGGACTTCCTAATTAGCATTACAAGCAAAAAGTTGTAGTTTCTAATTTATTTAAAAAAATATTTTGCAAATTATTAAAATGGTTTATTTTAAAATTTACACATTGATTAGGATTTAGGTAACCATTGCTGATTGCCAAAAAATATTTTTAAACAACATTAGGAATTAAGAAAAATCTATATGCAGAAACAGCTAAATAACATAACACATAGGCAATGTAAAGAAAAGAGACAATCTAACTTGAAAACCTGCATGTAAACACATCTGATTGGATTAGTCACATACATCCTTTTTGTTGCTTTATTTGACGATATCCCAATACCTACCTGCTTAACCAGTATGCCCAACTTTTTAGAGGTCACTGTTTATACAAAAATATAATAAATTTAAAAAACGCATTTTTATATAGGGCTATTTTTACGTTGTTACTTTTGAGATAATACGAAAATTTTTGTACAAATATCAGACATAAAAAAATTTTAATAAACTACATCTTTTTTATTTTCTTAATTACTGTGTTTTAATAAGCAAATTTCAGTTTGCAATTTCTCACCAACATTATGCCGTAAAATACTTAACTACAAAAACTTTTTTACTATATACTTCTCCTTTCTCTACCTAAAATAATGAACTTGATCGCAAGCCATAAGCAAAGAATTAAAAAAAAATCATTTTATTTTTGGTAAAAACCAAACCCGAAATTTGGTAAAATATTTTTAGAGATAGAGATAATCAATTATTTTAAATAAAAAAGTAAATTCTAAAAGACAAATAAGACAAATATTGACTTAAAATAGTATATGTCATTTTTTCATAATTTGCCATAATTTGTGTTTAAAATTTGTGGTAATTTTTATATAAAATAATTAATTATTTCTCTAACTACAAATATTTTCCTACCTTTTTGTTACCAGTCGTTATTTGGCTTTAGCAATGATTTTCTAAGTTTGTGCGTATATGTTAAGAATTACCCTGTATATTTGTCACCCCGTACAAATATTTTATTAGAGATAAGACCTAACCCAAAGTCCCATAAACATGCCCAGCTATCAATAGGTGCGCTTAGAACATATTGGTTTGCTCCCTATGTGTATTTTCCTAATTCATGAAAACGTGGGCATATTTTAAAATACCTCCAGCGGATTTAAACATACAAAATACATACGAACACTTTGTATCAAAACACTACAGATTCTAATAAAAGAATATCTTTAAACTAAATCAAAAACAGATTTTACCCCCATTCATCCTTCCTTTTATTTACCCCTTTGATAACAATTCAAAAATCCATACACCATCAAAATGCCACTAATTTGTCAGAGGCGAATGCGGCTGAGAGGGCGGGCGCCATCCCCAACGCCTGCGCTTTTAACGACCCTCGTATACAACCCTTAACTCCAATGGCAGCCTCAGTATACAACTAACCACCCCGACGGATAAGGGTGACTAGTAGAGAGATAATTAAAATTCTGTCGCACTTAGCAGATCTAGCTACTAACCGGTCATAAATAATTTGAACAATGAAAGTTTCGAGCAGGAATTGTGCCTCATCAGATCACGATTAGTGAGAATTCGTATTAAAGCACTGTAAAAATTCGAATATACCGCGTAGATGTGATGGTTTAGTGACTTGTAACTTTTACCAGCCCTTACATACATGAAAAATGTTTTTAAAAGTAAAATCACCAAAGTAAATTGTCATTTATTTTTAAAAGGACGCTTTAGTTCTATAGCTAATTAAAGAAATTAAAAGACTAACGTAAAGGACGGTCTACGTATTAATATAATTGTAAGACTATGTATTCCCCGGACAAGATGATGGGTGCAAAAGGTCCTACAGGTCTCCATGGTCCTATAACGTCATCAGCAGCCTGTTTCGCTGGTAGATACTCGCCTACCTATAGAAGTCCAGAGCCGATGCCAAGAAGGTGTATGCCTAATCCGTCGGTAAGTCACAATTAACTTCTATTTTGTTATAACTAATTTAATCGCTTTAGAAAGGTGGTTACAAAATTGTAAAAAATAAAATTATTTTTCTTTAGAAAATAATTGTTTTTTGCACTTGTACAAAAACAATTGTTGCACCATATTTCATAAACCTATGCAAAATATAATTTTTTTAAAATGATTTTTTGTTTAATTATTACAGCAAAACAATACCATAACAACACAATAATACTAACGTCAATAAAAGAATATCTACGGTTTTGATTTAAAAAACAACTTTTTGTGCAAAAACTTGTTTTTTTGCCTTTGTTGCATAAACAACTATGTAATAAAATTAGAAACTACTTGAATTTCGATAATTTTTATATACGGGGTTTTAATCATAAATCCTAATTGTCACACAATATCTAATTGGTAATTTTATAAAATTTCATTAAAGTGCAAAGTTTTTTTGTTTAATTTCAGCAACATTATGAAAAAAAAAAAAAAGATATAGTAAATTATATTTTTAAATACCGTTTTTAAAGGTGTTTATAATTTACTGCTTGCCAATTTAGCTGAAATCTAAAATTGTGTGCAAAACAAATGGAACATACTTTCATTTAAATGTTTTTTTTTACTTAGGTAGTGTACACTTGTGGTCACTTGTAGTGACAAATCTTGACGTATAAAATACTTTTTGTCACTGTAGCATAAATAATTATTTTTTTCTTAATTATTACCCTTGGTTTACCAGATATTTGCAAAACAAAACCATCTTTTAAGTTAAATAAAAAAATCCAGTGGTCGATTTCCTTGTAAAAATTATTTAAAAAATATAATTAATACGCTTAAAATATTTCATAAAAGCTAATATTAAACTTTAAACATAGTACAACATTGCATTTTATGCACATAGGTAGCACAACTTGCAATTCTTTACTAATTATTGTTTTATTTTTCTGGAAAAACACTTCATTTAAAACACTATACTAACACATACAATGTTTAATTACTTTGCTTACTTGCTTAATAATATATATATAGTAACTTAACCGACAAATTTTAAGGGTTAATTCTACAATAAAAATATAAAAAAATCGTTGTTTTTTTTATATTTTTTCTTTGTTCAGATATTTAAAAAAATTGAATACGCCCTTTATGCATTGAAAGATATTTTTTGGTATACAAGAAAACAAATCCGGTGTCGTAACGTTCATAAGGGTTCTAAGGTAAATATTTTTTAAGAAAAAAAAAATGGTACGCCAGTGCATTTTTCTAAATTTTTTTATAACCAGTTTAGTTTAGAACAAATTTATTTATAATCTATTAACTTTTTTATTTAATGCACGGTTTTTGCGTAAATAAATAGAAGTTATTTCTCGGCATAGTTTTTCGTATTGATAATAGCTAACTCTATTTTTATTTATTCTTTAATTAAATAGAGATTTGTCCATACCCAGAATGGTTAATATGATCTACGCGAAAATCGTTCATCACATTTAAAAAGTCAAAAATTACATTTGTTTCGAACTAAACGGAAATTTAAACAATATTTTTATTTTAGGCGTATCATTTTTTTAAATATATACTTTAAACCTCTTATGCACGACACTGGTAAAAATTATTTTGTATGAAATAAAATGTCTGTTGATGCATTAAAAATGACTCACATTCCTTTTTTTTTTAATATTTAAATTGGTATTATAAAAAAACGTAATTTTGTAAAATTATAAACACACGCAGTTCAAAAACTAAGACGTTTAAGACATGCAAAATTTTATCCCACTTATTATTAAACAAGACAAGTTATAACTAAAAATACTAAAAAAATAAAACAAAAATATGTGAGCATGAGTGACAGTTGTAGAAAATTTAATTTTATGTTAAAATTTAAAAATAAAAAGTAAAGTAAAAGAAAATATTCTTTTAATTTTTTTCTACATTACACATTACCACTTTTAAATACTTGGCATGATTAAAAATCCTTTGTAGCTGTCATTATGGCACTGACCTGTTTTGTGGAATTAAAAAAGGTTTTAAACCATATAGAAAATATTTTTTATAACAAATTTTCAAATAAAATTTTTAGGAAATTTGGGTTTTTAAGATGATTTTTTTTTAAAAAGCGGATCATTCAACTACAAGTGTTTTACTTTGTTTTATGGTTACACCATTAAATTATTGTCAACACTGGGTTTCTGCCTAAAAACGAAAGAGTATTTATTTGGTACATTAAAGAAATATGTAAAAATTATTAATTGTTAAAATTTTATAGTACCCTAACTAATAAAACAAATTAATTTTAGATAGAATCATGTTGGCCAACTAAGATTAGCCTATCATAATTTGGAATATTATGGATTTTTGATAGTTGCTAAAGTTTTGCGCAAACAGATTTGTGTTTATTGTTATTATGGGAAAATGCATTTTTATTAAGTATAAATAAAACTCTTTATTAAAATATTTTTTTAAAGTAAGTCTTTTAAAATGAACTATTATGTTGTATGCTTATATTAAGGATTAAAATTGCCAATTACTTTTAATATTTTAAATTATTTTAAAATGGATAATATGTTGGATAATTTTAAATCAGCAAGAAAAAGTAAATTTTATTTTGTCAGAATATTATAAATTTATTAACTTTATTTATTGGTATGTTTAATACCCCAAATTTATGAGTTTCATACACTAACTAGTTATGAATATGATATTTTACAATTTGCTATTTGTTCTCTTTAACACACTCTGCCTAATTTTTATGATATTTAAGCGATACATATAATATACAGCGTGTCTACGTAGGTTTTTTTAATCTTTATGACATCTCACGAAGGCTTATGCCTGAATACCAGTGTACCGTGATTACCGGGTTTTTGGATGTTTAACCCATTTTTAAGTTCCGTCAACGTTATCCAAGCACTGAAACATGCAGCCGCATTTTATAGCACCTTTTAGACAACTCGGTGGTGCCACCACGGACGTCACTTTTAAATAACAACTACCTAGGAAAGTTGACGTCATATGGAAAACTTTTTATTAATAATTTTACGAAAAAGTTATTCTTTATAAAAAGTTTTGCATGGTCCAAAACCTAAAATACAATCATCATATATCAAATTGCGTCCGTCATTTGGCTTGGCCAAAAATTGAATTTTTGCTTAAGAGTAAAAGTACCTTTATTTTTTTCTAATATCGCAATTTTTAAAAAGAAAAATGTTTATATATATATATATATATATATATATATATATATATATATATATATATATATATATATATATATATATATATATATATATATATATATATATATCCTCTATCAATCCGACGACCGTACATTTTCATTTTACCATCATTGTGACGGCCGAGTACATCGGACGGCCCTATATGGCCGTCAAAAAGATACCCGGATGAAAGTTATGTATATTTGGTGTATATTTTTAGTTGAATAAAACCGAGCCAGTATAGATGGCGCGTTCCAAGCGAATATAAGATTCTGTATACATCTTTCACTTCATCGCTTACTTGACGGCCGACTAATCGGCAACACTGTTAGTTGATTTGTAAATAATATTTTAAAATTAAAATAGCAAATAGACTTATTTATTTGATGCCTTTAATCCGGAAACCGATATAAGTTCGTGACTCAGCAGCTAAATAAGATTAGTTAGGAATGTTAAATGGACATTTTTTGTTTGGTTACCTGTTTAATAATATTAATTTATTTACCCAGAACATAAAGTAACTTTACAATTCGTTAAAAAATATGCTTCATGCGTTTCATATTTTGTTTTTTTCTATACAGGGTGTTTTCTAACTACAGTACGAAACTTAAGGTGATTACTTATGTTTTTTAAATAAAAAAGTCCCTACAAACATATGTCGGACCTGTCATTTGGGGTCGTCCATTAATCAAGTGAGGCTTGAACAGGGAGGGAGAGCGGAAGTGCCACTTTTCCTCACTAGTGCGGAAAAGTACTTTTCGGCACTCCTTTTCCGCACTGAGTGCGGAAAAGTATTTTTCCTACTCGCGTGCGAGAAAGTTCACTTTTCCGCACGCATTTGATTTTGAAAGTGCCATATTTCCGCACTAGTGCGGAAAAGTACTTTTCGGCACTACTTTTCTGCACTAGTGCGGGTGAAAATTTTGCTGTGGTATGCTAGGGTATTAGGTAGCATTGTATTAAAATAAAAAAAAAATAAATAAAATTTTGGTTTTATGTTTTCCTTACGCTCGTAGAAAAAATAGCGTTCCTAACACGTGATGAAAGTGCCTTTTCCGCACTTTACTGCTTGACCGAACTCTGCTACGCGTCGTTTGGTCAACTACAGTCGCGTGCGGAAAAGTGGCACTTTCAGCACTAGTTAGGAAATATACTATTTCCGCACTACTTTTTCCGCACTAGTGAGGAAAAGTACAAAAATTTAAAACCAACTATTACTGAGTCACAATGAAGGATTTTTATGCATTTCATATTTAAAAGAAAATTTTGCTTTGGTATGGTAGGATATTAGATAGCATTATAATGAAATATCAAAAAATAAATAAAATTTTAGTTTTTACGCTCGAAGAAAAAATAGCGTTCCTAACACGTGCCGAAAGTGCCTTTTCCGCACGCGACTGCAGTTGACCGAACGACGCGTAGCGCTGGGAATTTCAGCACTAGTTAGGAAATATACTAAAACATCACTAGGGGGAAGGAGAGTGTAGGAAAGATATCAGGGTTTTTTTTTTGAAAAATTGTAATAATGCCTGTTTGAATATTTTTATAACGGTTTTTATTTTCCAGAATAAAATTAGATTAAACTACTTTTATTTGAAGATAATATTGTAAAATTTTTTAAATAATTTTGTACCAAAAAAATACACTTAATAAGAAATGCGGAGAGGGGATTAGTTTTAAACCTTACCAAGTATCACTAGGGGGTCAAAATTTTATTTAAAAAAATCACGTGGTTAATGGACCTTTTTAAGATACAGGCCATTAAAGTTTAAAAAAGTCGATATTTTTTAAATATCTTAAAAACCCTTTAACCGATTTACACTTATTTAAAGTAATATGGCGCTTTTAAGCTCTACCCAGATTAAGATTATTGGGTCCAGTGGTGTCTCAGTGGGCACCACAGTTAATATTATTTAAAGAAGTACGCCACTGACTTTTTCAAATTTTTATTATTTTTTTTCAATAAAACAATTTAAAATGCAACTTTTTAATTTCCCTTATTTTCATAATATCTAGCTTCATTTTCGATAAAAAAACAATTAAAAGCCACTCTAATTTCTTCTAAAAGTACTCATAGGCAACATGGTAGAAAAAAAAATAAACAATTATATGCTTAAAATAAATTAGAAGTCGTGTATTTTATTAAAAAAAAAAACTTTAACTCCTGTATCTTGAAAACCATGCAATTTCGGACCTATGTTAATACAAACTTTTTTATGAAATTAGCATTTAGCTAGCAGCTCCTTTATTTTTACCGCAACCCTGTTATATTTTAAATTGACTTCTATGTTTAAATTACTTTGTATAATAATATTACAGTATTGCTTTTGCATATACAGAGCCTTTTCCCCCTACCCTACTCAATTATATATAGGGTGGCAGGAAAGGTGAGTCCATAAATGATAGGAGTCATAAAGTAAGCCAATATAATGTTAGTACCACATATAAAAAAAAATCTATCCCGATTCGTTAGGGAGATGTTGACCTTCAAAGTTTCAATAAAAAAAATGTTGTTTTAATTGTAACTTTGAAACTGTTATCAAAGTACCAATTATATTTGGTTAACTAAAATACCTTATACTAATGCTTCTTTTCATATATGTAAACGGCTGTTCAGTAAGTCAAAATTATACGGGGTAAGACGATTTTTTTCACTTGATTAATGGATTTTTGACAGAGTTGACAAATTTGACATTTTGCTTTAACCATTTGATTCCTTAAGCTTTTTTCTACAAGAAAGGTGTACCCTATTTGAATCGATATCTTTGACCGTTTTTCCCCAGAATAATTGACTAATTACATATTCAATTATTCTGGGCTTTCTCATAAAATCGCATTTTAAATCTAAACATACCAGCATTTTTGTATGTAATAAAATTTTATTTTTTCTTAAGAAAATTAATAAAATGTGCTAAAATTATTAAAAATGGTGTTTATGAGCATTTTAAACAGTATAATACAGATAATGACTGTTTTTATAATTTTACTATATTTTATTATTGTTAAAAAAAATGTGTATTACACACAAAATGCTGTTATTTTAGGCTTTAAAATGCGATTTTATGAAAAACAGCCCAGAATATCGATTTAAATAAAAGTATACCTTCTTCGTATAAAAATAATAAAGGAATGAAAGAGTAAAAGCAACATGTTAAATGTGTTAGGTGTGTTACTTAAAAATGCATACATTAAATATAAAAAATCGTCTCATCTTGTATAATTCCGAATTACTGAACAGCCGTTTCCTATTAAAGAAGCATTAGTATAAGGTTTAGTACCTCAAATATCATTGGTACTGTGACATAATAGAAATAAGTTTTTGTATTCTAACCTTGGTCAATATTTCCCTAACAAAGCGCGATAGACCTTTTTTTATATGAAGTACTAAAATTATTTTGGCTTACTCTATCACCCTTATCATTTAAGATCTCACCTTTCCGGACACCCTGTATAATAACAAAACTATTTTAGTGCAATAAAAATGTGCAATTTTTGTCCTGAAATCCCTATCTTTTAACACACTGTGCAAGAGGACAAATGGACCATTATTTTTTTAATTTTAAAGCGACATTAAAAAAAAAACTGGCCGCATGGCCCAAGAAATACACACACATCTTCGAGTGAACGAGTTTTAACGAAAAATATAAAATATGCCCAGAAGTAACTTATTTTTATTTTTAAAATCAGAATAAAATTGTATAAGTAAATGTTGTAGAAAATACTAATAAAATTTTTTCACAAAATTTAAAGTTAAAGGATTAAAGTAAACAAATATTTTTTGTCATTATTTTTGTACATTATACATGACGACAAGGGAAGGGGAAATTTTATGCAAAATGTAACAAATTTAAATATTTTTGCTCCCTCAAGAAAAGAATTTTTGGTAAATGCGTATTGTAAAAACTACAAAAATATTGATATTTTTATATAATAACTGTTATACCAATTCAAATATTTAAAAAAAATTGGGGAACGCCTTCTATGCATCAGGTAACATATTTTGGCATTAAAAAAATCCAGTGTCGTCCACAACGGGTTTAAGGTTAATTAAAAAAGTAGACCACAGCATTTTTCTTAAGCAAAAGTATTGTTTAGAATTCTCATTTATTTTCAAACAAATTTGATATTCTTCCATTTTTTGATTTGATATACGGTTTAATATATTATATTTAATAAAAACCACTTCTCATCGAGGATTATTTGTATCGCTTTTTATCAAATTCTGCAAAAAAAAATCAGCCCTAATAGATCAGTGCCGAAGCCTTTAAAAAACGTTAAAAGTGAAAAAAAATATAGTAGACTAAAACCCATTGAAAAAGGTTGAGAAAATAACAAACATTTAGAAAAAATAAATTCCAGGCGATTTAAAGTCGTGAAGGGGGAGAGGGAGGGTTTAAGCAAAAATATTGTTTTTCCCAATTTTCAGTAAAACTATAAGTCCCATGGAAAAAAAAATTAAATGGCAAAGTTTAATTTACAACTTTTGTTAACGCTCCTTTTACATAACCTTAAAATTTATGTGAATAATTCAAATATCCAAGTTTTTGGTTTTTATTTTTATCTTTTACAAAAAATTAATTATTTTAACAAAATTTGGTGAAAACGTCCCTTGCATGTCTTAAATAGACTGTAATTTTTGACTCAAAATATTAATTTTTCACATTATTTTGACTAAATATCGAAAAAGTACCCCTATTTTCAATCGAAAATTCACTTCTCAAAATATGGGCATATTTTTTACCTTTTACAATGACTTTGATCCTACCATATTTTTTTCCAAAATTATCTACCCTGGTCTAGGTATAATAATTATTTATTCTTTCATTAGATAGGGATTTGCCTATGTCGAGTACCGTACAGGGTGTTTCATTTTCTATGGTTTTACAGGGTATCTCGAAATATCAAAATCTAATACAGGACTCCGATCTCTTTTTTGAGAAAACAACTATAGTGAAAACAGTTCATGGCTATTGCGATCCATCTCAGAGCTACAGGGTGATTTTCAGATTTTGCCCAATTTATAACCTTCTTTAACTCGTTTGCTATTAAAGTTGTGAAAAAGCTTTAAATAAGTTCATTGTGTAGTTTTTCCGTAGAATATTGTGGAGTAATTAGTTTTTCTATATTGGTTAGTTTTCAGAGCCAATTTTTGGTAAACTTTAAACAAAACATATAGAGTGGTGTTCGAAAAATAGACGGAGATATTTTAGTGGGCGATTCCTTGTTAAAAATTATGAGAAAAAGTTTCCATCAACATGAGTCTGGAAATGCTTTGTTTCGAAGATACAGGGTGTTAAACTTTAAAGAGATAACCGGTTTTTATTGATATCTTTAATATGCCTTATCCGATTTTAGTAAAATTAGGCTGTATTTACTAAAATAAGATATTCAGTTAAGCCCTAAACTAATTCTAATTAGCGAGAGACCAGTGGCGGCGTGGGACGCATCTTAGCTAATATTGACAAAACAATGTATGCTACTGACTTTTTGCAACTTTTACATTTTCGGATAAAACACCTAAAAATATAACTTTTTGTGTCTTCATTTTTACGTATCTTGATAAATTTTTTAGAAAAAAAAATAAAATTCATGAAATTACATTATCCTGGACCATACAAGAAACATTAAGGCATTTTTTTCTTTTAAAAATGAAGTGTTATACTTCTTGTTGGCAATTATGGGACAACAACACAACTTTATTATTAACATTTATATCTAGTCTAACAAATTTTACTAAAAATGCTTTAGAAATTTTTAAGTTCTTTGAAAACTTAACACTCCGTATCTTGAAAACGAAAAATTTGAGGACCTATATTTATACAAACTTTTCTCTCATATTTTTAACAAGGAATCGTTCATTTATAATATCTCTGTCTGAACACCCTGTATATATTTTTTGAAAAGCCAGAAAGAAAGCTTAATGAATTCAGATAAAAATATACAGGGTGTTCCATAAGAAAAAACATAAGTTGGGTAATTTTCTCAAAAACTAACCAAAGTAGAAAAAAACTAATTACACCACAATATTCTACGAAAAAAACTACATAATTAACCTATTTAAAGTTTTTTCACAACTTTAATAACAAACGTGTTAAAGAAAGGTTATAAAAATTGGCAAAATCTAAAAATCACCCTGTAGCTCCGAGATGAATCGGAATAGCCATGAACTGTTTTACTACAGTTGTTTTCTCAAAAAAGAGATCGGGAGTCCTATATTAGATTTTTGATATTCCTTACGGTTTCAAGATAAACCCCGTAAAACCATCGAAAATGAAACACCCTGTACATCAAATATAAAAAGTAAAGAGATCAAATTTGTTTTAAATTAAACAGGAATTTAAAACAATATTTTGTTTAAGAAAAATGCAGTGGCGTAACATCTTTTTTTTTAAATATTAACCTTTAACAAGAAGAACACTGATGAAAATCTTTTCATGCTTTTTTAACATCCAGATAATCTCAATAATATTTAGTGCACAACCACGATGCCATAAAAGGAATTTTTAACCGTAAAATATATTTTTAATTGAAGGGTATGCCGGAACAACGTTCTAACCGCTAATAGTTTAGTTTTATAAAAACGAAAAAAAACCCTTTCTATATTTTTCTTTTAATTAAAAAAATACAACACTTGGAGTTGCTTACTTATGGGTATTTTTAATGTATTTAGAATAAACAACATCTTACTTACGACCTTGTTTTACATTTAATGAATCAAAGGTCTTTTATTGTGATGTGGTTAGAGGGGATAACAGTATGGTTTTAAACAACTTTTGGGTTTTGTAAAAATTACCATGATTTAAGGGTTATTCATTTTGTGAGAGCTAAATGCCTTCTTAGTCGGTACTAATCGCAGTCTGGGTCCGGAAGAAGGGAGGCGAGGGTTAGCCTTACCACAGCCCTCCCTTTTATCGAGCCCCTGCTTTTGACTTGACTAGGACATTAGCCCACTCTAATGAAATATAGGAGAGTTTTTGTCAGGGCACAACAACGTTCTATGATGCGGCACATAGAACGTTGTTACGCGGATATAAAGATGTGTGTAATCGCTTTGACATCTCCACAAGGGTAAAATTGTAAGAGATTGGCGTAAAACGGTGGGGACTCATGAGTTTCGGCATACCCTTTAATTACTTCTATTGGCGTTCGTGCAGAATTTAAACTAAATATTTTTAGAGAAACATATTGTACGCCACTGCTTTTTAAAATAAAAATTATGTTTATTATTTCCATTTAGTTCTTAGCATATGTTAGCTTCTAATTTTTCTCAAGTCAGACTTATGAAAAATACAAAGTAAAGCATTTAAAGGATCTAGGGCCTGGCGTCTTTTAAAACACTTTTAATACAAAAGTATTTAAAATTGCAAAACGGCATTTTCTATCAATTAATACGTTATAGCCATATGACCATGCAGAGATTACTTATTTTTAACCCAAAAACCATACGTTGGACTAGAGAAGCTAAAAATCAAAGTTGCTGAGAAGTGAAAGAAAATTAAAAATATATATACTTTGTACCGAAAAACGTGTGTAGAGAAGTGGCTAACAATGTTTTTAAATATATTTTTTAAATCCTGCGCGAACGCTCACTGGGAAACATTAAAAAATATGATATATATTAGAAATTGTCTCTTATTGCATACCGACTGTGTGCTAAATTTAATTAAACTACTCAGAGCGATATTAAGGTTATCAGTATAAGATTTAGTCATAAAAAAGACATTAGTAATCTAAAGTATTGCAGATCAATGCATGTTTTGTCTATCACTGGTAAAAAATATAAACAAAATACTACGACCTGTCCGGAAATACAATATGAGCTTTGTTTGTTAAGCAAGATTTGCCACAATAATGCAATAAAGAATTTTGCGTGATTTGGCAACAACGCTGGCCGTCAGATGGACCGTATATTAAAAAAACAGGCCGTCGGATTGATGGGAGTCTATAAAAATTAGTATATTTTGGCCGTCGAAACCACGGAAATTTGACGGTCGTCCAAATGGGTGGTAAATGAAAACTCCCGTTTTTTAAAGTCCTGAAATATGTTTGAAATACTTAAATACTTTATTTAACTGTAATAAATAAAAGATTGTTAGTATACATCAATCAAAGCATTTTTTGCGAGTTGTAAAAGGCCGTCAAATTACTTGTCTATCTGCGGCCGTCAGAATGATAGCGGGATGTATATATATATATATATATATATATATATATTTAACAAATATATATATATATATATATATATATATATATATATATATATATATATATATATATAGATATATATATATATATATATATATATATATATATATATATATATATATATATATATATATATATATATATATATATATATATATATATATATATATATATATTTGTTAAATAGACAGGACAAGTATATTTTGTCATCAAGTTAAAAATCATTTAATAAAATATGTATACCCATATACTCCATAATAAGAGGTTAAGTTGGGGAACATAATAATAGTAATCCATGTAGGTAAACATTTTATTATATACAACGTGTCCTTTGGTCTGTACAAAACACTTGGGTCAAAATACAACCATCTAACAAAATTGGCTTTAGTTTAAAAACAATCATTTGCAAAATACAGAGTGTCGGATTTTTTGTTTCATTTTATTTATTTTTATTATCTTTTTAATACTATAAATTTTTACACAAAATATTTGTAATTAGGAGGTTTTTCAGACTAACAAATTAAATTAGGCGGCCGTTTTTATTAAAAATGCAAAGAATATATATATATATATATATATATATATATATATATATATATATATATATATATATATATATATTTTTTCTGCGAAAAACGAGAAAATTTAAGTTTGTACATTAGTGCATTGTTTATTCACTTAAAAACAATAAATTTGAAAAGTTAATTTAAAACTGTCCTATAACATTGGTAATTATAAAATATTTTGCACTAATCTACAAATCTAAATTTTCACCATTAACGCAAAAAAATTGTAAATAAACAAAATTGGATATTAAAAGTAATTTTTAATTTTAAGCATATTTTCTATATAACAATAAATACAGGCACTTTACTCTTAAACAAAAATTAATTTTTTGGTCAAACGTTGTAGAGGACTAAAAAATTAGATATCTAATAGTTGCTTTTTAAGTTTTGGACCATGCACTTTTCATAAAGAATACGTTTTTTCGTAAAATCAATAAAAAAAAATCCCATTTGACGCCACCTTACGTAGATACACTGTATGTACAGGTTGTCTTTACAAAATGCTATCACAAACTCTCTTGGCCAAAATGAAACGATTTAACACATCTTTGGATACATACTAGATATTTGATTTAAGTTTTTAACTTCCCTAAAAGAACTGCACTTAATTTTCTTTGCATTTTTAATAAAAACGGCCGCCTAATTTAATTTGTTAGTCTGAAAAACCTCCTAATTACAAATATTTTGTGTAAAAATTTATAGTATTAAAAAAGATAATAAAAAATAAATAAAATGAAACAAAAATCCGACACTCTGTATTTTGCAAATGATTGTTTTTAAACTAAAGCCAATTTTGTTAGATGGTTGTATTTTGACCCAAGTGTTTTGTACAGACCAAAGGACACGTTGTATATAATAAAATGATTACCTACATGGATTACTATTATTATGTTCCCAACTTAACCTCTTATTATGGAGTATATGGGCATACATATTTTATTAAATGATTTTTAACTTGATGACAAAATATACTTGTCCTGTCTATTTAACAAATACATTTAAAATTAATAAAGTATTTATTGTATTACCCAGCTATTATTTGTATTTTTAATATAAATTGTATTAAAAAAACTATAATTTTCGTTCTATTTACAGTTATAATAAGTCGTATTATAATAAAGAATCAAGAACAAGGAAAATATTTTTATTAATAATAAATCTTAATCATAGTTTGTAATAATGTAGGTTTTATGTGATTGGTTAACAAAACAATTTAGAGACCACGTCAAGAAGTTCGTTTTCTAATAGAGCAATCGTTTTGAATATGTCTAGATATAGTCTCACAAATTATACCATTTTGACGGAAAGAAAGATGAAGGTATAGTAGGGATACTGTTGATTTAAAATGTGAAGTATTGGCTTTAACAAGTAAGAACAAATTTAGAAATAACAAAAAAATATTTGTGTTTGATTTATATGGACTTTTAGGTAGCTATGCTATTTTAAATTTCCACTAGATTAATTTAAAAAAAAATGTTAAAAATAATGCAAAATAATCATGTAAAAGCCACAGCCCTTAATATTAATGTTGGGAGGTGCTGCATGAAACATTTGAATTTCCCTTATAATTAACATGGAAAAGCTTTTTTTTAATTTAGAATTTTATAACTCTTTAATGGGTTATCAAAAAGGCTAGACCAAATTATTTTCTTACATAAAATTAAACGCTCCACAAAAAGCTTGCTTATAATTTTTCGATAATCGACGCGTTTTGTTTTTAATTTTTTTAACGAAATTATAATATATATACAGACTGTCCACAGATGGGGTTAACCAGAGGACAAATGGAACACAAATTTCATTTTTCGAAAAACCTCATAAAAAATTTACAATTCTTTAGTTTAACTGTAATAATTTAGAATACAAAAAACAAATAAAAAAATAAAATATTTTGGAAAATTGGAAAAAATAAGAAAATATTATAAATTATATTTAAAAGTTAAATGACTTCGAACCGCGTCGGTTTATAAGAAAATAATTTAAAACCTTTTTCGTAGGGCGTTTAATTTAATACAAAAAAAAAAAAAATATTTGGCTTGGCTTTTTGATGAACCATTACAGAGTTATAAAATTCTAAACTCAAAAATACAAGATTTTCCATGTTATTCATATAAAGAATTAAAATATATTATATAAATTATATTATTACCTAATATGCTAATTAGTATACGTTTTGGTTGGTAAAATTTATGTGGTCCAAAGTAACTCTCTCTTTAGAGTATCATTTGCTTAAAGTTTGGAAAAAAATATACCTAAATATCATTGAAACCTTTGTATTGTAAGTAATTTAATATTAAATATTTCAATATTTTATTTCTTTTAAAGTAATCATAACTTTTATTATATTGTGTAAGAGCAGAATAGTTTGCTTATAATGTATAAAAGTTTTAATTTTCTTAAAATGTCAAATAAACTTTTTTTCTGGATAAAAGCTAAATAATATTTTGTTTAAATTTAATCTCCCAGAAACAAAATAAAGCATAAAACATAAGAAATATTGTAGTGCTAATAATTATGTTAATAACAAAAGAAATCGCATAACGAATCGTAAGAAATGTTCATATTTTGGACAAGGAAACTCAAAATTACGGTATATAAAGTATTTACATATGCGTTTTATTTAAGGTCACAATTAAAAATGACTGTTTTAAAAATAAAACTTTTAGAATAATTACCTTAAGTCTTCTTTAAAGTCACAGCTTTTATTTTTCAAAAATGGAATATTATTGCGTTTAATTGTTTTTAAACTGACAAAATTGAATAAAAAGTTGCAAAATAAACTTTAGTCTTGCAACCAAAAGTCTTTAAAAATATTATTTTTTTGTATTTATTTGGTAAATATCAATATAAAGCAGTCAAAAAAGGTAATTTATTTATTTGTTACATAAAAGAAAATCAGTAAAAACCAATAATTTTTAAAATTTTATATTACAGATAAACAGATTTGTGTTATAATTGGAAAATGCATTAATATTAGGTACAATTAAAACTTTTAATTATTAAAATATATATTTTTTTAATTTGGTTTCTTATAAATGAACTAGCATGTTTTATGCTGATATTCAGGATTAAAATTGCCAACTACTTTTATTATTTTAAATTCTTAAAAAAAAAATTACATAAATTGGATAACTTTAAGTCACCAAGAAAAAAGTATATTTTTTGGTCAAAATAATATTAGTTTAATAACTATTTTTACTGGTATGTCTACTACTCCAAATCTTTGTTTTTCATACATCTATTAGTTATGATTATGTAATTTTATAATTTACTATTTTTTATCATTTTAACAAACTGTGCCCAATTTTTATGGTATTTTAGCAATATATGTACAGATTATCATTACAAAATGCCACCATAAACTCTTTAGGCCAAAACAAAACGATTTAATGCACCTTACCTTTGTCCAAAAGTTGATCATTTATGACATACTGGATGTTTGATTTAAGTCTTTAAGTTCCTTAAAAGAACTGCACAAAACTCTCTTTACATTTTACAACAAAAACCCCTTAATAACAAATTTTCTGTAAAAATTTATAGTATTAAAAGAAGATATTAAAAAATAAATAAAATGATAAAAAAATTACACAAATTATTTAAAATTTTCCCTTTAATAAATATCAATGTAAAGCAGTGAAGATTAATATTATAATTAAATATTCATATCAGTTACCATTGCAACACTATTATGTAAATCACTGTCTTAATTTTAAAACAATCTCCCTAGTTTATTCTGAACCATTTAATTCTCCAGAAGCAATTTTATAAGATGACTCCCTTCTTCAAACAAATTAGGAAGGTAATCCTAATAAACACTTCTGAATATAACAGGCTCATCGGAATAATTCTTTATATTTATGGGATAATAAAATATCTTACAAGGTTTAATTAAAAAAATAACTATAATATTCACGTAAAACTTACGTACATTTTTTTCGTTATAGTATAAGCCATTAGATTACTCAGGTTAAATAATAATACGAAATTTAAATAATAAAAACAAAAATATTTTAAACTTATTGATAAATTATATATTTAAGAACTGTTAAAGATACGTCATTATCAAAACGTTTATACTATACAGTATGTTTACGGATGGGCTTTAAATTGGACAAATGGATCAAAAAATAAAATGTTCAAGAAATTTGTGTATGGCAACTGCTTTTGATTCTTAAAAAACAAGATTTACGTTGAGAAATTTAGTTTGCTTTGTACAGTGGCTCCAAAAACTAGAAAAATCCAAAAATGGACCAAGACAAAACTACCTTTATTTTTAATAATTTATGTGGTCTTTATTTAACAAACAAAAAATAAATAACAATTAAATCTTAAGATATCACAGATAAAGAAAAACAATGAACACATATGTGCAGAGATACTATGCTTTAAAAAAATGTATATACTATGTCCAATCAACATGTCTACTGTCCAAAAATTCTCTAACTAAGTAAAAGCACTTTTTACTAAATTATTCTTAATTTTACGTTTAAATATAGAACATTTAAGTTCCCTAATTTGCCGTTGTAGGTGATTAAACAATTTAACTCCAATGTATGAAGGTGCGGATTCTAGTCTTTTTGTTTTGGGCTTTTCAACGATAAAACTATTTTTATTTTTTGTAGCATACGTGATTATGTCTTTTAAACCTTTGTGGACTACTCTTGATAAATAAAAGTCATTTATACATATAGAGAGAGGCGACTGAAAGACCTCCATTTTTAATGAGAGTTGCTTAACAGCTTTCTCGATAGAGCAAACCAAATATCAATCTAAGTACTTTTTTTTCGTTAATAAAAATTCTTTGGATATTAGTTGATGAACCCCATAAGACAATGTTGTAGCTTAGATGGCAATATACCAAGCTATAATACATATGTGCAGATAATTTACAGATAAAATCGACTTTAGATAACAACTTACAAAAAATGTTCTATTTACTTTTTACTAATTAAATCTATATGACCATACCACCGCAAATTATTATTTACCAAAAGTCCCAAAATTTGACTTCATTGCTTACTGGAAGGTAACATCCATTTTTAGGCTAATCCCCTGAATATTAGGTTTTTCTACTATAAAATACCAGAAACTTTGTTTTATTTTTATTAAGAATGAGGTTATTAAAATTACACCAACACCTAAACTCTGCTAGAGTTTTCTCAACATTTATGCTAAGTTCTTCAGGATTCGATGGAGAAACCACCACTGAAGTATCATCTGTACTATTAACAATAGTGGCCCAGCACGGAACCCTGTGAACCCCCAATATCAATACAGTGTTCTTTTGATAAACTATTTAAAAATTTTACGGATAGTTTTCTATTGGTTAAGTAGGACGACAACTACTATATATAAGGCCCCTAGAACCCAGACAATGTTATTTATACTTTAAAAAAATATAATTAAGACAACCAAATGCCCTGGAAAGATTAAAAATGAGTCCGGCCACACACTCTCCCTCATCTAGCTTACGATAAACTTCATCCAGAAGTCAGCGGTCGGACCCTCTGTCAATCCTCCCAGAAAAAAGGCATATTGTGTCTTTGTTAATAAACCCTTGTTAGTAAGATATTCAAACATGCGGTCAAACATAATTCCTTCAAATTTTTTTTGAAATACAATTTAAAATTGCTATTGGGCGGTAATTCTCTGGAGCTTCGGGGTCGCCTTTTTTATATATAAGGGCAAAAAGTACCAGTTTAAGAAGGGAGGGAAATTTACCAGTACTGACAGAAAAATTAATAATGTATGAAAGTGGTTCTGCAATATTCTGGGCTATTGCCTTAATTATTTTAGTAGGTATTTTATCAGGTCCTACACTTTTTTTGTTGAGGTTATGTATGTATTTCAACACTTCCTCGGCACTAGTCGGCCTAAAATAAAAACTGGAAGAAACGTTTATTATAAGCAAACATTTTTTTGACAGACTTTGGCCAAAATGATCCTCTAAAGAAGTTTTTGCAATACTTGCATAATAATCAGCAAAGAATTCAGAGACCTCAATATCATTCGATATTACATGTTCATTAGTTTAAAGAACTATCGACCCATGGTTCGCTATATTTGATGTATTATTTTTTATAATCTGCCATACTTTTTTTTTGGATATTGCTAGAGTTTTCGATTAAATTTTGTTAAAAGATTCGTTTGGCATCACTAATTAATTTTTTATAGGTTTTCAGCACATCCTCGGCAAGAATGGTTTTGTCGGCTGTAGTAAGATAGTAACTTATAATTTGGCAACACCATTATGTTCATATTATCGTTAGAACATCAATGTTCCGCAATGCTTACTCTATGTGGTTTATAATCTTCCAAAAATACTTCCAGTATGTCTTTTTTGTCATTAATTGA